>JAVUPR010000136.1:3587500-3955000 GCA_036785695.1 Gentiana straminea
GATCGATCCGGGAATAAAAATATTATCCCAGGATATTCTCTGCAGGGCACACATGCTGGGTAATCATGATGTTTCCTCGGATCGATCCGAAGTAAATCCGGATCGATCCGGATAGATTTTTTCCAATCTTAATCCGAAACTTGATAAAATCATAACTTGAGCTCGGATCTCCAAATGACATAATTCAAGATGCGTTGGAAAGCTCTTGAGGAGATCTATAACTTCCATGAAGACTTCTTTTTCAGAAAATGCCTTTTTTCTGGGCCATTTGTTCGTCGAAAATATAACTTGATACGGCGTCACGAACCATTGATCCACTTGAACTTTAAGTCTCGTGGCACTTCCTTTATTCCTTCAAAAGATATGATTTTACTCCAAAAAGTGTCGTCACTCGGGGTCTTGGTTTACCTAAGGTCTGTAAAATACCAAAAATACCCACGTGAATCTGACACGACACTCCGGTTATTAACCCGGTACAAAATTTATAACTTTTTATCATTTTTACTAGATTTTTATAGTATTTAGATTTATTCATAGCTATTAATATTTTATAAGATTATCTCGTTATAATTACTTATATTTTATATAAAAATAGTCGATAACGTATATAAAACATCGTAATTTTTATCATATAAATGTTACACATCAATAGGGGTGGTTGTTTTTAATTTGTCATTGTTGAGAAGAAGAAGGAGGAGCTGGACCGGATGCTCTCACCTGAGTATGAAGACGATGAAGATGACAAAGTCTGAAAAGAAAATATTAAGGAATATTTGTTTTTAAAAGAATTATAATTAGTCCTAATTGTGTTTTAGTATATGTTAGGCTATTTTAGTTTATTCAGGTATTTTTAGGGTTTATTACTTCCTATTTAAAGTTAATGTAATACGGCTAATGAGACCAACGAATACACAATTCGGTTTTTTTTTCTCATGTTCCTCTTTTCTTCATGGTATCAGAGCGATAAACCCTTAAGCCGTTTATTCCTGTTTCTCCACTTTCACTTTCGTTGCGTTATCATGGCAAAAGAATCTGGATTAACTATACAACAATTTCACCAATGCTCGAGTTTGATCTCGGTTAAACTCAGCTTCACAAATTTCTTACTTTGGAGATCACAAGTGATCCCATTGATCAAGAGCCTTGGCGTTCATCACCATGTCTCGTCTGGTGAACACCCTCCTAAGAAGATTAAGAATCAAGCTGGAGAAGAGATTGATAACCCAGAATACTCGACCTGGTCAGTTAATGACGGCCTTCTAACCTCATGGTTGCTAGGCACCATGAAAGAAGAAATCATTAGCATGATTCATGAGGAAGAAGTGATTGCATATCAACTCTGGCAAAACTTGGATCAATAGCTCCTTCCTCACACAGTAGAGAAGGAGGGGAATCTCAAAAATATGCTGATGGGAATAAAAAAGGGCAATAAAATAGTGGATGAATATCTAAGAGAATTTAAATCCATCTGTGACAATTTAGCCGTTATCAAGAAACCAGTATCAGATATGGACAATTATTCCAATTTGCTCATGGATTGGGGAATGAATACCCAACCTTCGTACAGCTATGTTGACTAAAGCTCCATACCCTACCTTTGCATAGTTTGTCATGGCTCTCCAGGGACATGAACAGACCATGCAGACCCAAAAACTACAGGAAAAGGCAGTTGCTGATCAATTGCAAGCCTTTTTTACATAAAGAGGGCGTGGCAGAGACAGAAGAGGTGCTGGTAGAAACCAGTACAACTCTAGAGGCAGAGGATTTGCACCTGCAGGCCGATTTGAAAATTCAGAAAGAAATCAGAGGAGTTTTGAATCACAGGAACAAAACAAGAGAACTACATCAAACACACCATTGGTCTATCAGATCTGTGGCAAATCCAACCATGCAGCCATAGACTGCTGGCATAGGTTCGATAATGCTTATCAGTCAGAGGAGACCCAAAAGGCCTTTGCTGCTCTCACAACATCAGATCAGATTGATACAAATTTCTTTGCAGACACTGGTGCTACTTCACACATGACAAACTCAGAAGGTAATCTAATATCTGCTAAAAAATATGTTGGTTATGATAAGGTTTTTGTGGGAGATGGAACAGGACTTGAGATCTCACACTTTGGTAATGCAAAAATTGGCAATTTACAACTAAATGATGTCCTTGTTGTGCCTGATTTAACTAAGAATATGTTATCTGGAAAATTTGTAACGCCCCAGAAACTGCGGGCCTGGGTGCGCTACTTGGGCATAATGGACCTGGTAACTACTTAGACCATCGTCCTTACTTGGTCTAAAATGGTTAACCCAAGTTATCAAATCCATTATTCCCTCACTCTTAAATACTAATCCCAATTCCCACAAGCTAGCAATGTGGGATTTTGGGTCGTGATATTCTTCCCCCCTTAAAGGACTGGCGTCCTCGCCAGGATCCTACCAAAGGTATCTAGAGGTGGCCCCCACCAACTCTAAGGGTGTGGCACTTAGATCCGTCTGGTAGTCGGCTCTGATACCAACTGTAACGCCCCAGAAACTGCGGGCCTGGGTGCGCTACTTGGGCATAATGGACCTGGTAACTACTTAGACCATCGTCCTCACTTGGTCTAAAATGGTTAACCCAAGTTATCAAATCCATTATTCCCTCACTCTTAAATACTAATCCCAATTCCCACAAGCTAGCAATGTGGGATTTTGGGTCGTGACAAAATTGACCTGATAATCAATGCTCCTTTGAATTTGACAAATCTGGTTTTGTTGTTAAGGACAAAAACAAGAAGATCACAACTTAGGGATTTAAAAAGGGAAATCTGTATGCCTTGGATCAAGGAGTCCAGGAAGCCCTAGCAGCAGCCAGGACAGGGAAATCCACTTCCACTGTATGGCATCAAAGGTTGGGACATCCACACCGAACTTGTTGACCAAGCTCAAGCAGTCTGGGAAAATTAATCTTAGTTCATGGCAAAATAAAGACAGACTATGCACTAGCTGTCAATTAGGAAAAAGTTGTAAAAAGCCCTTTAATAAAAGTACCTTTGTTTCAAAATTTGCTTTGGAAAAAATTCATTGTGACTTGTGGGGACCTGCCCCTGTTTTGTCTAATCATAATTACAAATACTATGTTGTGTTTATTGATGATTTTTCAAGATTCTCTGGCTATACCCTTTGAGGAGAAAATCAGAATTCTTTGATGTCTTTATCAGGTTTCAGAAAATGGTTGAAAATAAGATGAACTAGAAAATTAAAATATTTCAGTGTGATGGGGGTGGAGAATTTAGCTCCACACCCTTCCTGGATCATCTAAAGGACTGTGGTATTGACTTGAATATATCATGCCCTTATACATCAGAACAAAATAGTGTGGCTGAAAGGAAGCACAGACACATAGTTGAGACTGGTTTGACTCTAATATTTGATGCAGGGACACCCTTGAATCCGTGGTTGAAGCTTTTAACACAACAGTGTATCTTATTAACAGGTTGCCCTCCTTTGTTCTAAGGTTGGCAACCCCCTACTACAAGCTATACAAAAGGCATCATGATTACAATGGCTTAAGGGTGTTTGGATGTCAATGCTTTCCTTCATTGAGGGACCAGACTGTTGAAATAGTGTCCTATACCCAATCGGGTTGGACCGGATCCGACCGGGTCGGATCATTTCTACTATTTCTTTATGTTTGTACATAGATTAAATGGCTTTTCTGTTGTCATATATATGTTCTTTTTAAAGAACCAATTATGAATTGCTATATGATAACGTCATTAGTATTAAACTGTGATAGAGAAACCATGATAGGCGATTATGGTTGATGAGATCTCTAATCACTTTAATAAGTTTGATACTTAAATGTCTACTAGTCGATGTACTATCAAACGGGGCATTGATAGTATAAACGGACTAGCACGTATTAGATGTCTTCTGTCTTTAAGGGCAGGGATAGATCTCGTCTATCGAAGTGTAGAGACACTTGGACTGTATGTGGACGTGTATTAGAGAATGCGTACGTTAGACTGACCCACTTACACGGATAAGTGTCACACTATGTGGCGGTTGTGTAATTATCCTTAAGACCGGAGTCTTCATGGCATCACGGTGTGGATTGTCATGCTTTGACACTATTGAGGTTTCCCCTAGCCACGGGGCGATCATGCGGTAGTGGTTGGGTATGATATTGAAGTATGCGGAGTATACATGATTGGTCATCTGGGAATCGCGTATCCTATGATTAGGATTGAATATCCAAAATGGCCTTCTTATAAGGAATGTCTAGCTCTCGTGAATCTTTGCAAAGTGAGAGTAAATGTGTTACTTCGAGAGAGTTTGATATCCAGATTATAAGATACCGTCGTTGATGTTTTGACACTCGACTAACGACCGTATGAATATTATTACAGCGATAGGATTGTAAGTTACACGGTAACTGTTTCACAAGAAAGGTAGTAGTCATTGCATTTGACTCTTCCGATGATTGGGGGTCACGGTGTGTTGCTAGACGCTATCCCGTGATCGTTAGGTATGAAGGGCATTTTCGTAATTTGCACTTTGTGTCTACTGCCAACATATTCGGAAGCCTATCGGGTCACACACATAAGAACATCTAGCCGGATTAAAATGTGGTTATAGATGATAACCAAATAAGGAAAGTTTATCTCGAGACTATAAAGGTTATAGTGGTAAATTAATATGGTGGTATTTATTTATTATGAATAAATTAAATACAAGATATTAATAATATTATGTTAATTAAAGAATATTCCGGATTCCAATTTATTGGCTAAGGTGGCGCAATTTGTGTGTGTATAAGATACACTTGGATTGTGCAATTTAATTAATGGTGTTACCAAAATATTAATATTAGATATATATATATATATATATATATATATATATATATATATATATATATATATATATATATATATATATATATATATATATATATATATATATATATATATATATATATATAATACTCATGAGTGCGTGTGTGCAAAAGTGCAAGTTGGTACTATGCATGCGCATGTTTGTATAATATATATATTAATAGATTTATGTGTGTTATATATATGTGATATATACACATGTGTAAATTGATTTATGGTAATATAATAAAAGATAAATATTGTCAATATAAGACATTGACAATATCTTGGAAATATTCAATATAAGATATTGACAATATGCTAGATTTATTTAATATGAGATATTGTAATAAATGAGATAAATCAATCAATTATATTTTCCTTATTTTATTGGAAGAAGGTTTTCTTCTCCTCCACTCTAGTCAGGGGCGCCACTTCTATTATAAATAAGAGGTGAGTGTCAAGCTCTTTTGTACGTCATAATTCCAAGAGCTAATAGTTTTTGTGAAAAATAGAGAGCATTCTATAAAGAGTTGGAGAGAGGGGAAAAAGGCCGGTCTAGCAACCGGAGTTTTCCAATATCAATCCATGATAGGATTCCGGCGAGCTATTCGTGTGGACTAGCGGTAGAGGCCGAACACTTGGGCGGCTCTATGCAGAACTACTCTCCTTAGACGGTCAAAGCGTCGATCTTTTAGATCAACCAAGGTAATCACCGTCTACTAACTCGTTTGTTTATTGCTTAAACGAAGTCGATCTTGGGTCGATAGGAAATAAATTTTAAATTCCGCTGCGTTTCCGCGTAGATTTCCTAACACATACAACCTCAAAGTTTGCTAAAAGAAGATATCCATGTGTCTTTCTAGGCTATAGCCCAATACACAAGGGGATATGGGTGTCTAGACCCTCTCTCTAAGAGAGTTTACATCTCATGGCATGTTGTGTTCAATGAACAGGTTTTTCCTTTTAAAGGAACCACTGCAGTAACTATAGACACTGTTTTTGATTTGTTTGATTATCCAGACTTTGATGAAGGGAACATACATCAATCAGGTCAAAATATACCAAGTTCTGATTGTTGCACCCCTAACCTTACACATGTTGTTTCTTGTGATTCTGATCCAGTACAAGAACCTATCTTGGAGGACCAGGCACCATAACAAACAGATGATGCCATGAATCAACAGCAAGATACTGAGCACCTCACATGGAACATACAAATGATGTCCATGTGCCCTTATCACCTGTTATGAACACAAAATAAGATGCTCACCAGGGTCAATCCTCCACTCACAGGCCTGTCAAGGACAGGAGACCACCTGCATACCTTAAGGATTATGTATCTCTAGTTACTCACACAAGTGCAGAACCATAGAATTGGAAGGAGGCTCAGAAGGACCCTAATTGGCAGAGAGCTATGGAAGAAGAAATGAAGGCTCTATATATATCATAATGATACATGGGATCTAGTATTAGACCTGCCAATGCAAACATAGTTGGGTCAAAATGGGTTTTCAAGATCAAGACTACAGAACATGGAGACATTGAGAGGTACAAGGCCATGTTGGTGGCTCAAGGGTATTTCCAAATGCCAGGTATTGACTTTGAAGAAACTTATAGCCCAGTTATTAAGCCTACTACTATTAGATTGGTTATAGCTGTGGCAGTTTCACTGGGTTGGCATATGAGACAGTTAGACATCAAAAATGCCTTCCTTCATGAAACACTAAAGGAAACTGTTTTTATGAAACAGCCACCAGGGTTTGTAGATCAAAGATTTCCAGAACATGTGTGCTCTCTGAAAAAGTCCTTGTACGGCCTCAAACAAGCCCCTAAGGCTTGGTTTGATAGGTTGTCCCTATTTCTGATGCACTTGGGTTTTATGTGCAGCAAAGCAAATCCATCACTCTTCACTTTTCATCAGTCTAACATCACTCTGGTTCTTCTCATCTATGTGGATGATATACTACTCACAGTGCAATCACAGGCAATCAATTCATAACCTAATCAGTAAATTTGGCAATGAATTTGCAGTCAAGGATCTAGCAAACCTTCACTACTTCCTGGGCATGGAGATTAAACCTACCGAAGATGGCATCTTTCTTAATTAGTCAAGCAAAGTATGCTAAGTCTATCCTGACCAAATCAGGAATGTTAAGTAGTGCTTCTACCTCTACTCCTCTTGCACTTAAAATGCAAAACCTTCCTAGATGATGCAGACCTAGTGGATCCCTATACATATTGGAGCCTAGTAGGGGGCCTTCAATACCTGAACTTTACTAGACCGGACATTACACACGCAGTTAACAAAGTGTGCCAACATTTCACTAGTCCTACGGTGCAGGATTTCAAGGAGGTTAAGCGGCTACTATGCTATGTAAATAGAACTTCAGATTATGGCTTACATTACTGTCAAGCTCTCTCATCTGTCTCTATATGCTTTCAGTGATGCAGACTGGGCCGGCTGTCCGGTTACTCGACGTAGCACCGGTGGATTCTGTGTCTTCTTTGGTACCAATTGTGTCTCCTGGTCTTCTAAAAAATAGCCCACTGTCTCCAGATCTAGCACTGAAGCTGAATATCGGGCTATGATGTCAACCAATGCTGAGATTACATGGGTTGCTTATCTGCTTCGTGACTTGGGAGTCCGATTGCCTCAACCTCCTCAGCTCTTATGCGACAACCTTAGTGCTGTGTACCTCTCCGTAAATCCGTCCCTCCACTCCCGTCAAAGCATTTTGCCCTTGATTTTCACTTTGCTCACGAAAAGGTTGCTGTCAAACAGCTGATTACCCGGCATGTCTCTTCCTCTTCCGATTTGGCAGATGTCTTCACAAAGCCTCTTCCTAAGGCGGCGTTCCAGCTCATTCGCACCAATCTTCATGTCTGGCCTGCCTCCCACGTCAGATTGAGGGGGGATGTTGAGAAGAAGAAGGAGCTGGACCGGATGCTCTCACCTGAGTATGAAGACGATGAAGATGACAAAGTCTGAAAAGGAAATATTAAGGAATATTTTTTTTTAAAAGAATTATAATTAGTCCTAATGGTGTTTTAGTATATGTTAGGTTATTTTAGTCTATTCACTATTAGGGTATTTTTAGGGTTTATTACTTCCTATTTAAAGTTATGTAATACGGCTAATGAGACCAACGAATACACAATTCGGTTTTTTTCTCGTGTTCCTCTTTTCTTCAGTCATGGGGTCTGTCCACTATTAAGTTTTTCCATTCTTTATACATCCTAATAAAACTACTAAATTTGGTTTAATTGTTACAATATCCAAAAATACAAATGAAGTTCGCTGTATTTAATGAAAATCATCAACGTTCATCACCTATTAATTAAAAATTAAATCGGGTAATTCTTCACCTACTTATCGTTCTTAAATGAAGAAAAATAAATTGACATTTGCTTTATGATAAACCCTCCTACAAATAATTTTAGGTTTTATTGTTAAAAAGGACAAAATAAGAGTGGAAATGTGTAAAAAGGACGGTGGAATTTTTTATTGGGTGAAAAGGATAAACCAAACAGTGGAATAGTGGATTCCATCAGTAAAAGACAATGCAACCAACAGTGTATTTTGAGTAACAAACAGTGGAATTGTCCTTTAACACATGATTTTTTTTCTATTGTCCTTAATCCTATTTTTCAACTTTTTTTTTGTCCTTTATTACCACTCCCCCATAATTTTATTAATATATAGCCCTATTGCAGCTGGGATATAATAGGATTGATGTCAATATACCTTAATTCAACGAAATGATTAAAATGAAATGATCATGATGATATAATAATATCATAATTAATTAAGCTTAATCTTGAATCCAATCCAAATTAGTTGTACAAGTAGTATTAAAGAGAGACATCATGTTCATCGAGCCAAGTTCTGCACCATCAAGCATTCCATCAAACGACTCGTGTGCATGAAGAACGCCACACGGATTCGATGAAGAAGAAGCCTCCCGATCGATCTAAGATTGAAACGAACAATTAATTGGGTCTTACTTGCTCTAGGATTTTACAGAGAATCGTAGCGTTTTTCTCTTGGGTGAACTTAATCAATAAGTCGCCTACGTATCCAAGTATATACTTGGAATCAAGTCCCCCGTAGTTCGGGCGGTTATTCGTGATAGTGGGGTTAGTGGGCGGTTGTATAAACCCCCACGCCTCACGTTCAATAACCGCTCTTGGTTCGGATGAGGATGTCTTCGATGCGCTTCGGGCGACCGGGGACCGCCTTGGCCGGGTCGGCCTTCTTTTCTGGTTAGGAACCGCCCTGGTCCGCTCGCTTCTCCGAGCCAAGGACACCGCCCTGGTCGGCTTTCTTCTTCCATATCGGGGACCCGCACGATCGATCGAGTGCGGTCCTGTCCTGTTCTGTCTGATCGCTCCGTTCTGCCTGACACGTGGACTGATCCGGGTCACCCCCAATCAAAGCCCCCTAGATCTTATTCGATCAGGTCTGGCCTTTATTATAGATTAAGATCTGAATTCCAAAGTCGCTCCACGTGTACCGTCCGGATGGCCTCTCCACTGTGTCTCGGTTAACTCAAACGTCCCCATAAGTGCACACGCTTTGTCACTTCAATCAATGCGTAGCCCAAGCGTCCCATCCTTTGGTTAAAAGCTTGTTAAATCTATCGGATTACGCAAAAATCCATCATTATTTAAAGACACGAGAGATTCAATTTGACGACTTCGCTCCCTCAATTAACAAGTAAGTCCTTCATCTTTGCTTCAATTGAAACCTATTCTCTTTTTTGTTTTTGCTCCTTATGAATCCAAATCGCCGAGATTTCCAATCCCGGTGAAAATCCTCTCTTCTCTATTCTTCCCCCGCACTTGATTGCCTCTATTGTTCCTTCCCTTGTCGAATCACCTCCGACCGAATACAACATTTCCGGTTTATACGCGCCCATAAGAGCATTGAGGAGGACCTACGAGACCAAGAAAATGATGGCTTGCCACGGAATCGATTCCAAATTAAAGGATTCGGATATCACGGATATACGCGATAGGTTTGGAATAAACAAGAATACTTATGCCCCTATCCGTCCCGCACCTGGAAAAGAGTCTTCGCTCCTCCTGATCTTGGGTACCGCACCTTGTTTACAAAGAACGGTTTGAATGCGGTCTCGGATTTCCTCTTCCTCCGGCTTTCCGGAAATACTTCGATATTACGACCTGGGGCTTGGCCGGATAGTTCCCAATAGTATAAGGGCCATTACCGGTTTTTTAATTTGGTGTAGGTGTTTTGTGACCCTTTCTCCTTGTCACTTTGTTTAGGACCTTTTACCGGTGCAAACAAATTAAGAAGAACCCTGGCCGGTATCTTGTTTACGTAGGAGAAGCGATAACTTGAGTGGTGTCCGTTTGATTAAGAAAACCGATCAGTCCTTCTCTGATTGGAAGAAACACTTTTTCTTCATTAGGCACAACACTATTAGGGATTTGGGTAAATGGAACACGGCCACCAAGAATAGCGATGTGCTAGAGAGCAAAGCGAGATAAAAAGTTGTTGAAGGATATCGGTGAGTCCCCGATATATTTGGGTTTGAGACATTACGGTTCTAACTTTGATTGATCGCTCATCGGGAGGCTGGCGGCCCCGAGCCTTATGTTGAACTATCGGAGGAAAGATATAATTTAAGTAGGGCCTCTTATTCGAAGCATTTATGTTTTCCTTTCGTAGCCTATTTTAATTTTTTTGTTGTTATTTGCGGTGGCAAGCTTCACGACATCATCCAAATCGGCCGATGAGGCTTCACCTCCCGGAGGCCAGGACGCGTCTGGTCCTGTTATTAATCAAGATGTACCAGATCAGACTGCCAAGCCTGTTGACAGTCATCCAATTGAGCCTTCAAACGAAATTGATCAGGGTGAGGGTGATTCTGAAGAGACCAATGACTATCAGTTGGTTCCTCGCACTGCTTTGATAGAGAATGAAACCAGACGTGCCTCAAAGCGCATTAGATCTCAGGATCAGGCTGACAAGGATGCTGGGACCTCAGAACGCCGTCAGGGAGAAAGATATGATTGGAAAGAATGGTCCAATCAAGATATATCGACATTTGTAAGTGTTTTGTTTCATAGATAATAACTTGTTTCCTTTAGAATATATAAATTAATTGTGTACCCTGCTTTCCTTGCTAGGGGGCTAAACTGGGGAAGGAAATTTTGACCCGACTAAGGAATTCGGGTAAGGTTGAGGAAGACTTAGCCAACTCTTTATCGGAATGGAAAGCTAAGTATGAGGATTTACTGAATACCTCTGCTGCTGAGAAACTGGCTTTATCCGACGAGCTGAAAGTTAAAAATGACGAGTTCCAGACTCAACTAGCCACGGCTACTCAAGTCAGAACCAAATTGGAAGAAATGGTAGCTACCCTTGAGAAGGAGAAAGACACTTTGAAGAGCAGGCTACCTGAGCACATTGCTGAAGCCCTTGATAGCTATAGGAGGTCCGATCGGTGGTCGATAATATCAAAATGTTGTTTGCCCCAATAATTTGGTTTGGGTACTCCTCGGCCATTGAGGACATGAAAGCCCGGCGGCCTTAATGTTGATGCTACCAAGCTCCCCACGCGGGTGGAACAGAACGACGGATCTCAAATCTACGAGACCAGATTCAAGGAGTTTAGAGATGGGGTGGACTTGGTCTCTAAGTATGGCAAGAAACCTCCACCTGTTCAAACCGGTTCCTCGTCCCAATCTCAAGTTCCTCCGAGTTCCAAGTGAAAACATTCAGCCTGTCCTCTACTTTATTTTTGATTTCAAACATTGTATAACATTACATTTTTGCTGTTGTTGCGTTGCTTTCCAATTATCTTTATGAAAGTTTTTGATTGATTTTTGGTTCCATCTGCGTATTGTTTGCCTTTCTGCCTTGTAATGCATTCCTTCACTATATTCATCTCCCCCAGTATGACGTGTGATTTGCTATGTATCACACGTCAAGCGTAGTTGATTCGGACTTAATCGATTTTGAGGAAGTGAATTATTCTCCTTAAAGAGATTTCGACCTGGCACGAGGTCTAAAGTACACGACGATCGAGGTCTAGAGTAAATGACCTGACCTGAGGTCAATGAGCGATCTGATTTTTCAGAAAAAAATTTTTCTCTTTTTAAAGAGTTTTCGACGACGACACGAGGTCTAAATAGATGACACGACACGAGGTCAATGAACGATACGGTTTTTCGGACTTAAAAATTTTTCTCTTTTAAAGAGTTTTCGACGACACGAGGTCTAAATAAATGACACGACCGAGGTCAATGAACGATCTGATTTTTCAGACTTAAAAATTTTTCTCTTTTTAAAGAGTTTTCGACCTGACCTGAGGTCTAAATAAATGACCTGACCTGAGGTCAATGAACGATCTGGTTTTTCAGACTTAAAAATTTTTCTCTTTTAAAGAGTTTTCGACGACACGAGGTCTAAATAAATGACGACGACGAGGTCAATGAACGATACGATTTTTCGGACTTAAAAATTTTTCTCTTTTAAAGAGTTTAGCAACGATATAATACGACAATTCAATATAATTAAGAACTTTAAAAAGTCATAGTGCATAATAGTTTACAAGATAAGATGACAAGCACTTGCCTTAAACATAAAACTTCCTCAAATTAATTGCATTCCGGCTTCTAGGAATGGTCTTCCCTTCTTTGTCGGCCAATTGATATGCTCCTCTTCCATGTACTTTGATGATGTGGTAGGGGCCCTCCCGATTAGGACCGAGAGTTCCGCTTGGTTCACCTGCTGCGATATCATTTTTTCGTAGGACGGATCTCCAACTTTAAAATAACATTGCTTTACCTTGGAGTTATAATCGGGAGACTTGCTTTGCTTATACTTGGCCATTCGATTAAGGCAATATCCCTTTTTTCTTCCGGCTCATCCTTAGTGTGCCTTATTTCCTCTTCTTGGATACGGTCGTTATGTAGCGTTGTCTGGGGGATGGCGGTCCAATTTCTTTGGAATAACGACTTCACACCCATAAGCCAATGAGAATGGGGTTTCATGTGTCGACATGTTAGGGGTAGTCCTATAAGCCCAAAGGATGTTTGGTAGATGCTCTACCCGGTGCTTTCCCTCTTGCTCAGCCTCTTTTTCAAACCAAGCTTGATCTGCTGTTAGTTTGTTCCACTTGACCATTTGCACAGGGATGACCAACGAGAGGTGAAATCTTGTTTTATGCCCAACTACGCACACCATTCACGAACTCCCTTGTCTTCAAATTGAGTACCATTGTCCGAAATAATGGTTTTTGGTATTCCGTACTGCATATCGGGTTTTTCCACAAGAATTTTTGGATCTGTTTGGTTTGTGATAGTGGTTAAGGGTTCGGCTTCCACCCATTTAGTGAAATAGTCAACGACCACTACTAAGAACTTGTAATTTCCTGGTCTTTGTTGGAAGTGGCCCTACCGGATCAACACCCCAGCGATCAAAGGGCAGGCCTGCAATGACCGGAGTCAAAATTTCGGATGGTCGATGGGATAGATTACCATGAACGACATGATCCGCACGCCAAGACTAACTCCTCGCATCTGTTGCATTTTAGGCCAATAATAGCCGAACAACCCGCACTTCCTAGCTAATGCCCTTGACCCCATATGGTTTCCACAAATCCCAAGGTGAATTTCTCTCAATAGGTAATTACCTTCTTCCACAGTAACACAACGTAGCCAAGGAGATATGAATGATTTTCTATACAAGATCTCATTGAATAAGGCATACTGTCGGATAAGCGGCGAATTACGCGAGCTTGACCTCGGTCTTCGGCAGCGGCCGTGTTTTAAGTATGATACAATGGCATCCATCCATGTTTCCCTTTGTGTAACCGGTTGCACCTCGGGAATTTCATAGCTATCTTTGATTTAATCGCTCAATAAGAACTTTTTTATCGATAAAAAATTAGAGGCCAACTTAGACGGGGCATCCGCTCTGGTGTTTTGCGATACGGAGACTGCTCCACTGTAATTCTTGAAAGCTGGTTTATGAGTGGTTGGGCCGAGAGATAAATATTTCTTCATAGGTTCCTCTTTTGCTTCATAATCTCCCCTGATGTGGTTTACTACCAGTTGAGAGTCACTGTAAACTTTGAGCTGTTTAACTCCCAGCTTTAGAGCTAAGTTCAAACCGGTAATTAGTGCTTCGTATTCAGCTTCATTATTGGTTGCCTGGAAGTTAAAGTGTAAAGCATAGGGGAACTCTTCCCCTTTTGGACTTATGAGGAGGAGACACTCTACGACCCATTCTTCTTTGGACGCTCCATCAACAAACAATTTCCATTGACACGATTCTTTCGGATTCACTTGGTGATCGATAGAGATTGATTTCTCTTACGCCGGGAAGTACGCCGGGGAACTGTGCTTTCACGGTGTTCGTGGTCTATACTCCGGATCATAGCCTGCTAGTTCTACTACCCATTTGGCTAAACGACCCGAGTTATGCAGTGCCGCTCAATATTTGCTTCAATGGCTGATCGGTCAAGACGATGGTGGGTGACTGCGGAAGTAAGACCTCGGTTTCTGGTCGCGTGTACCAACGCAAGTACCAACTTTTCCGCGTACGAGTACCTCACTTCGGGTCCATGTAACGCTTTGCTTATGTAATAGACCGGCTTCGAAATGCGTCCTGTTTGTTTAACTAGTACGGCACTAACGACTTCATCACTGGCGATAGATAAAGGTACGAACCTCTCCTTCCTGGGGAGAGGTTAGAGTTGGTAACTACAACGGATATTTTTTCGGATCATTAAAAGCTTCTTGACGGTCGGTCCCCCAATGAAATGGTGAAGCTTTCCTTAAAATCTTGAAGAAAGGCGATGCAGGCATGTTGTCTTTGAACGTGAAAGGAATCGTTCAATCAATGCGCCGTCTTCTGTTAATCTTTGAACCTCTTTAACATTGGTAGGAGGTGGCATCATTTTCAAGGCATCCAACTTGTCCGGATTGGCCCGGATTCCATCTTTGGAGATCATATAACCTAAAAACTTTCCAGATCTGACCCCGAATGTACACTTTTTGGGGTTCAATTTCATCTTAGGTTGCTCGAAGCACCTTGCAAACTTCTCTTACATCCTGTAAGTATTGATCTAAAGACCTGCTTTTGATCAGTAAGTCATCAACATAGACCTCCATTGACTTGCCTATCTGGTCGTGGAAAATTCGATTAACTGCCCTCCGGTATGTGGCACTGCATTCTTCGGCCCAAACGGCATGGTCACATAATAATATGTGCCAAATTACGTGATAAATGCCGTTTTCTCTGCGTCTCTTGGGTCCATGAATATACGGTGATACCCTTTATACGCATCCAAGAATCCAAAAATTTCAAAACCCACGGTCGAATCCACTAGCTTTGTCAATTACGGGTGAGGTGTAACTATCTTTAGGACAAGCCTTATTTAAATCGTAAAGTCTACACACATTCTCCATGATCCATCGATTTCTTTACTAGAACCGGATTGGCGAGCCATTACGGGTAAACCACCTCCTTGACGATTCTGCTTGTTTCAACTTGGCAACTTCTGTTCGATGGCGAGATCCTTTACGGAGCAAAATGTCTCTTCTTTTGACGAAGCGGGGGTACATTCCGATCCACATTCAAGCTATGTACTATGAATTACGGTGACAAACCGGGCATATCATCTGTTTTCCATGCGAAGACATCCTGGTATTCCTTGAGCAAATCGTTAACGTTCTTTTATGGGGGTCCGGAATCCATGATCCTATATTCACCCTTGACTCGTTCTGGTTCTCTATCGAACGGACTCGGTCCAGTCTGCCGTTATCCAAGTCTTTTCTTCCTCCGGCAACGACTCTTCAAGAGTCACTGTTGAACCAGCTGTTTCTCACCGACTACGGATGTGTAACGGCTCTGGCTGTTTCCACATCCCCTTTAATTTCGACCGATCCCAAGCCGACCGGGAACTTCATCTTTGTTGTGGGTGGTGAGATAAGCTTGCTCGCTTGGATCGATGATGGCCGGTCTTCCCATGATGACATTGTACGGCGAAGGTGCTTTAACCACGATGTAATTTACCATGAGGGTCCCGCACGAGGTAGCTTACCAAAAGTTGTGGGTAATGTGACCATACCCATAGGGTGAATAGGTGGACCGGCAAATCCAAAAAGTGGTGCGGAATCTTGGTGTTAAATTAGAATCTTTTAACTTCATGGCACTGGAAAGCCCTGTGATATAATATGTTAACAGCACTTCCCGTATCAACGCAAATTCTCTTCACCCAGTTTTTGTTGATCACGGCTTCGATGACCAGCCCTTCGTTATTGATTACCAGCGGTAGTGGATCCTCTGGTCCGTACCTCACTTCTCCCGATACCTTTTGACGTTTACCAGAACTTTGGTTTTGACCCGTTTGACCTGCTAAGCCTTTTTCCTCCTCATGATACGCCCGCTTGGGGCCTCCCATGATCGTGTTAATTGTGTTTATTGGACGGTTATTGATTTGTCCGTCCTGGTCTGGGGATGGATGTCTCTGCCTTCTCTGTTCGTTGTTCCTACCCTTGTCATTCTGGTATGGTCCTCTCCTAAATTCCCTGCGCCCCCTGGGCTGTTCGTTACGAGATCTGTCCACCACCTCATCGAGTTGTCCTTCCATGACGGCTGCATCATATCACGATTAACTCCCCGCACGACTACGTATCGTGACCAACATCTTGGTGGAACTTACAAAATTTGGTTTGATCTCTCTTTTCTCTTGGTCCCTTCATAGGAAATGGAGTTCTGGCTATGCCCTTACGCTCCATAATAGCAAGAACTTGCTCTCGTGACCTATTCAACGGGATCAGGTCTCTGTCCTGCAGAGCGCCTCGTTTCCCCAATCTGTCGGTTATGGGTGCCTGCACCCTATCCCAAACTGATTTACGCTTTTTATCGGATTTCTCCTCTGCTTTTCCCTTTCTGTGATCTCCTTTCTCCAACTCGCGCTTGGCACGGTTAGCTTCTTCCCCTTGACAATGTTTAAAAGCAATGGCTAAGCATTCTTCCATAGTTTTGGGGTTTTTCCCATTTAACTTAGCGTGTAAACGCCCTTCTCGTAGTCTGCTACGAATGAAGCTACCGAAATCGGTCATCCACATCGACCACACTGGGTTGATTCGCATTGAACCTCTTTATGAAGCTGTAGAACCGTTTCGTCGGATTTTTGCTTAATAGTAAGCAAATGAGTACTTGTTTCTTTGAAACGGCCTCGCGGCAATGAACATGCTCATGAACTTCTTCGTTAAAGCGTAAAAGTTTGGTAATAGATGCGGACGGCAACTTGTTAAACCGGTCCCTAGCTCTTCCGGATAGGAGCGCGGGAAAAGCTTTGCATTTCATTTCGTCCGGGCGTTGTATAAGCGCATATGCGCTATATCTTTGGTGCATATGATCATACGGGTCTTTGGTTCCATCATAGGGACGATTTTGGGTATTTTGAACCCTGCGGGACGAGGGCATGCCTCAATGTACTGCGAAAGGTGAAGCAAGATGAAATTCATCCTCCTCGTCTTCTAACATCGCATCTAACTCGGCTCTTGCAGCCTCATCAGCGTGACGGGTTTTGCTCTTAACAACTTGATCACTGGATTCTGCAACTTCCTTATGACCACCCCTGTTCTCGAAAGATAACTGCTTTTCTTCTCCAAAAGTATCTACCTTTTCCTTTCCTTTTCTCACACTCTCAAAAAGAACCTGAAAATCTTCATCTCCCATGGTTTTTAGAGCATCCACTAGGAGTTGTTTCGCCATTTCCTTAGTATTTGGTTGATCTTGCAGTTGCTTTTATGGGTTTCGATCCTGGTTCTGACCCACATTTTCCGGATCGTGTGAAGAACTTGCTAATTCTTTCCCTTGTTGATTCTTTTTTGGTGGCATTGTTCGATTACTCTGCAATTTCCCCGCTAGAAACAAGAACTCCCCTCCTTCTAGCGCCAATGATCGATCTAAGATTGAAACGAACAATTAATTGGGTCTTACTTGCTCTAGGATTTTACAGAGAATCGTAGCGTTTTCTCTTGGTGAACTTAATCAATAGGCTGCCTACGTATCCAAGTATATACTTGGAATCAAGTCCCCCGTAGTTCGGGCGGTTATTCGTGATAGTGGGGTTAGTGGGCGGTTGTATAAACCCCCACGCCTCACGTTCAATAACCGCTCTTGGTTCGGATGAGGATGTCTTCGATGCGCCGGGCGACCGGGGACTGCCTTGGCCGGGTCGGCCTTCTTTCCTGGTTAGGAACACCGCCCTGGTCCGCTCGCTTCTCCGGGCCAAGGACACCGCCTGGTCGGCTTTCTTCTTCCATATCGGGGACCGCCACGATCGATCGAGTGCGGTCCTGTCCTGTTCTGTCTGATCGCTCCGTTCTGCCTGACACGTGGACTGATCCGGGTCACCCCCAATCACCTCCCTATCGAATGCATTGTGTCCTATTGCTTTGTAGTACTCAAACCGTGGCGGCATAAACAAATCATTGTCGAATAAATCCGAAAGAAAATTCTCATTATCATCCATCATAAAGAAATTATCATCATTAGCCATTGATTCATGAAAATCGAAGGTTTGATCGTCTTGTGGCTGCAATGGATTTACATCTTCTGTGCTTGCCGGAGGAGCGGTGGCGGCTTCGACAGCTTTTGTTGGAGCCGCCGCCACTGTAGTGTCAACTTGCTGTTGTTTTTGTTGTTGTTGATCGGAGTTTATGAGAGTTTTAGAGCATCTTGAAGCTTTACTACGAACGACGGATGATGAAGATGAAGATGAGTTTTTCTTGGTTGATTTGGATTGAATTAAAGGTGAGTGAATATTGCCACCATTTGAGGTGGATTTATGAGCAGTTTGAAGTTGAATCCTTCTGCCAATGTTTGTGTTCCAATAATTCTTGATTTCATTGTCTGTTCTTCCAGGTAGTCTTCCTGCTATTAATGACCATCTGCAATTATTCGCGGATCCACATGTATTAGTGTGCGATCACGACCTTGTAAGAGTCTAAATATATCTTTTATATTAAAACAATATTGTTTTGTTATAAAAAAAATCAAGAAATTATCAATTTTCAGTAAACTGATATAGTTTAATTTTAAGGTTAAAAATAATTTGAATATAGTCGGTGTTTTACTGGATTAAAATTCTGGGTCCGATACAGCAATTATATCAACATGAAAATATAGTGCTCTTCTAATAAAAAAAAAAAGGTAAGCCGTGTACTACATACTCCTAGACTAGACGACCATTAATACATTGATTTTAAAATAAAGTGACTAAAAATCCTTGGATATAATTAATGTAAAAAGGGTAAAACAAGAAAAAAAAAATCATAAATTGACAACTGTCTCAGATAAATTGAAACGGAGGGAGTATGTTTAAAAGATAAAACACTCGGAATAGGAAAAAAAGAAAAAGAAAAAAAGGGACAAATTTCTGATCTGTGTCATGAATTTTCTTAAGGATTGGTATCATATTATTGGAAAGAATCAATCTCCAAATGAAAATTTTACTAATATTCTAGACATTTGGACATTTCTCTAAAACAGTAGATTTTAACATTATCGAATTCTCTCGGCCCGGAGAAATTTATGAAGGACACATAGAAATACGTAAGAAATCGGAGGAATGTCAACCACACAAATTGATCTATCATTTGTGTTGATTTTACATAGACACCCTCCATTGTGGGTCGTTTCATCGTAGAGGACTTTCTAAGTAGGAAGCGTCTACTCTGCGCGAGGATCTGGACCACACAGTTTCCTGAGGTGGAATACACAGTGCCCCGTGTGTGGAAATTGTGTAGTCCAGATGCTGTCACGTAGATAGTTCTCAAGTAGGGAGTCCCTATGATAGAATTTTCCCTCCATCGTAAGGTTTCCGTAACACAAGGTACAAGTACAACAGAGGAATGTCAACAACACAAATTATGACATAGGATCTATAACTTGGGCAGACATTACATAGACACTCCTCCTAAATGCAACAAAGACGGACTTTCATGATCATCTATCGACACCCCTGTCTGTTCGAAGAAATCACTTTTAATTAATAGATTTGAAAGGGAAAAAAGATGGGAAACTTGAAAAAATATGCTTAAAAAGCATATTATTTGCGTGGTATGACTCAAAAAAATAACATTTGAAAAATATGCCTAAAAAGTATTTCGTAGCTATTTCGCAGTGAATACGTAGCGAATCAGTTACGAAAAGCTTTTCAGGCATATTTTCCAAATGTTTTTCTTTTGAGGCATACCACACAAATAATATGTCTTTTAAACATGTTTTTTCAAGTTTCCTAAAAAAGAATTGACCTGTTGCCAAGAAGCTTGTGGAGCCTAATGATCAGATCCTCTTCATCAGCTGTTATGTTGCCTCTCTTTATATCTGGCCTTAAATAATTCAACCACCTTAATCTACAGCTCTTCCCACATCTCTTAAGACCTGCAATATATATATTGCAAACACATCAAAAAATTCAAGATACTCAAAACCCAAAAAATATCAAAACTTTATGGATTTTATTAAAAACCCATATGGTAAAAATGACATTTAAGACCTGCCCTTTTGGGGAGGCTTCTCCATTTGCCTTCACCATGAGCAGTAATGAAGTCAGTAAGAGTTTTGTTCTCAAATGGAGTCCATGCCCCTTTGTTTAGCCCTTCTCTTGAACAACATGGACTCCTACCCATCTCTCTCTCTCTCTCTCTCTCTCTCTCTCTCTCTCTCTCTCTCTCTCTCTCTCTCTCTCTCTAATGTAGTCAAGTGTTTTGTGTTCACACTTGAAGAAATTTGAAGTTTTGTTTTTCTCTAGGAAACAAGTTTACTTACTACTCTTTATTTTTAATGCATGAAATTGAAGGTTGGCAACACATGTATATTTATAGGCTACATCAGAGTTGATATGTGCATTAGCTTAAGCTCACGTCCATATATAAATAAACGGAGCCCAGTGACGGAGCCGAATTTTTTTTTCAATATATACATCAGAGTAAATTCAAAAATCCATGCATTACTTGTGTTTTTATATTGTTAACAACAAAATCACATCGTTATAACACACACTAAAAAATCTCGGATTTCAACAGGGCACTTGCCCCTTCCCTTTTCAATGTGCGTCAGTCTCTGGGCCCCTAGGCCAAAATAATTTTTCAGGATCCTTTGACTCTGCCATAATTATTGATAAAGTAATGAGTAATGATAGAGACACAACGTTGATCTGTACCGTTGATCATATTATTTACATCATTATCAATTTGACACATAATGATCATTGGTACAGATCACTCTTATGTTATTCGTTGTCGCACAACTGTTGTGTCTCTATCATTGCTGTAAAGTAATAGAATTTGGTTAGAATTTTCTTAACTTAATAAGAATATCATAAAATGAATTTTAGTTACTGAGGTTTTTTTTTTATATAAGTAAAACATATATAAAAATAGATATAAAATACATTATGAACATATCCAACCGGGCCCTTAACTAATGGATTCTGAGGATGCTAGGTTGTGACCTTGTTGGCGGGGCTTAAGCCTAAGGAGAAAAAATCTAAAGCTACAATCATTGTATTAAATGAATAGAAATAATAAAACTGTTTTTCCCTTCTTTTACATAGTAACATTGGGTAGGATGACTTGGACATGTTGCACTCATTTACTTAGTGCAACTATTGTCAGTGAGGGCTCATAAAAATAAATAAATAAATAAAATCAACGAGTACATAAAATTTATTGTAAAAAAAAAATTAGTGTATTTCTTATTATGAGGGTTGTCCATATAGGCATTGATCCGATCCTCTGTCTTGCCTCCTCTGTCTTGTATCTCATAAAAAGTTATCCCGGAAAAAAATCATGATTCAATTGTGAAAAGTAATTTGTACTAAATGATATGCATCATATTCTTTCATTACTAATTCTTTTATGTAGTGAAAGTGTGTATGGTATGGTTATAAAAATATAGAAATAAAAAGATATGATATGTATAGACCGGGGTGGACGCACATGCCCCCAATTAGATAAAAAAAAAATTAATAATACTTAGTAAAATTATATGATGCATGTCATTTAATAACACGTTACTATCTTCAAAAAACAAAAAAAAAAAAAAAAAAAAAACAAACAAAAAAAAAAACATTTCTACGTCTACGTGGGTTGTACATTAGATTGTACATTACATAGATAATAGAGCACGTTTTAAGAGCTTTTATATCAAAACAAATTTGAGCTTTGAGTCATTGCCTGAGATTGTAAATTCAGTTTTATTGAAAATGAATTGTTTCATTCCGTTTCTTATCTGTTTTGGAAGGAAACGATATCACCTTAATTGTTAAAAAACAATATCCCTCCTTATATCTTGCTCTCGTTTTATTTCTTTCAAACTAAAAGATATATTTTTGTTTAGGAAACAAACTAAAAGATATCAAACACTAATGTTTGAATCTTTCAAATCATATCATTTACTTTCGCTCCAAATCTTTCAAACCAAAGATGGCCAAAAGCAATATGATGTAACACATTTGAGATAAATAAGAGTCGTTTTATTATGTTTTAATTAAGTAGCTAATCTTTTGAGTTTTTAAGTGTAGAGTTTTAGCTAATTGGGCTTTTTAGCTTATAAATAGCCTAGCTCCCTAAGTTGTCAATTTAGAATGTAATCTTGAATCTATTTTTCTATTGAGAATGAATTATCTTTGAGCTTGGATTACCTCGTTTTTTCCGTTATTGTAGATCTTCTACATCATTTGTTATCAGAGCGTAGGTTTTTCCTTTGCTCGTAGATGTCTAAAATGAGCTGGGAAGATAGCCGGATCCGCGACGGTGTACGGGATTCGAAGATCCGATCGGATATTCCGCATAGGATCAAACAAAAGCTTGGTTCTTTTACTTCCAAATTGAATGAAGGTACAATTGAGCAGCATAACAACCTTCATGAATCCAAGTTGGTTGTTCATCGTTCAGGTCATGTTTTTCTTCGTGCCGTACCAGGTGTTCAACAAGGGTTTTAGCAATTTACACGATTGGGGTTCAAGTAAGCAGATGCATAAGAACACACAATGCTTACCCGAAGAATGCACACAGAGGAGGAACACAATTGCTAGTTCTCAGGCGTTTCAACGGTTCTTCACTTAGGCTGGATTTCATGGATTGGATCGACACTTTTGAGGACTATTTTGAGACAGTGAATCTACCCGAGGCTTTCAAATGTAAATTGGTTGCTTCTAAGTTAAAGGTTGAAGCACAATTATGGTGGAAAGAGCTTCAAAACCATAAATTGTTAGAAGGTAAGAATTTAGTTACTTCATGGCCAAGAATGAGTAAGCTTTTGATCAAGAAATTCTTGCACACCTCTCGTTTTTCATATCTCCACAACCAATTAATCAGGCCAGTAAACGAAGGAAATGTAGGAAATGCGAAGCATGTCAACTGTTCGACGAAATGCCCATGACGATGCTAAGATTTGAACATACCTACATGGCGCCTCTCCAACAGCCCAACCGTAAGTTTAGAGGAAAACTGGGCCAGGTGCCCCAATGGACGGACTAGGGTAGTTCGGCTATCGATTATATCCCTTAGGTCAACCAGTACTTAGGACCTCAAACTGACGACAAGCCGGAGGTCAGCCGACACTCGTCCGATCTTATTGATCGGACATAGTCCCTTTCAGGACTGTCATTCCATGAACCTGAGAGTCCGAGCTAAGGCTAGCTCGGCCATTCTTCCCGGCCTTCACAGGTCGGCCAGTTCAGCTCGGGCCGTCTTAATCGGCCAGAGTTAATCTCTAATCATATTTCCCACGTGGTTAATTAAATATATAATTATGGAAAGAATCCCGAGTCATAAAGGCTCCAATCTTTATCATTTAAGTACAAATATTTGAATAGCATAATTATCTCCTAGAATCAAGGAGATTAACTAGACAAAATCCTTTTCCTTAAGAAACACGTCAATCAGTGTCCATCACAGACACGCCACACGCTAACTCTAGGGCACATGCCTCTCTATATAAACGATACCTAAAGAACTACAGAGATTTGATTCCAATTCAACTATTGGGTACGCAGGCAGCTTGAGAAACAATATCTCGAGTGTAGTCAAAATCATTCCCAAAACACCCCCTTTGTTACTACTTTCTGGATCAAAGGAGCATCCTTAGGTTATCATCAAGAGAAAGAACCCTAGAAGTTTACCTTGATGATTTTTGGATCATCAATTGGCGCTAGAAGGAGGGTCTCTGATTTGATAATCTCAGGAAAGGCTCTAGGATTAACCATGGTGACTACACGACAACAAGATGCTAACGGGAACGGTGCCAACAATGCCACTGAATCAGATGCCAACAACCAGAACCAGCAGCAGGAACAAATTTCTCTCGACACAACCCATCAGGAATTGGTAGATCAACTCATGGCCTTGGATAACACAACAAAAGAGGTTGTTCTCAATGCCGTCTTGGAAGAAGAAGACAAGGATGATGAAGACTGGGAGAGTCTAGAAGATGAAGACCCCCTTGAAGAAAATTCACAAGATCAGAATCAACAGAACGGAGGTTCATCTAGGGAAAATTCCCAGGATCAGGAGCCAGAGAAGGAAGATGATACTAATGATAAGTCGTGGAAGCAAACGCCTTCACCACCAAGGCGCAGAGGAAGTAGAAAAGATGATCGGTCCTCCTCTTCCAATCTGAGAAAGTAGCTGGTTGTACCCCAAGCAATAGAGGCAGCTCACGCCGAGCTGGACGCTATAGTGGGAAGGAGATATGCGCACCTAGCGCTCGAATCCTTTTTTTCCGAACAGATCGACAACTACCCTCGACCGACAAGGTTCAAGATCCCAAAGTGGAGCCCAATGACGGAACCAAGGACCCTCAGGACCATTTGTTCCAGTACCTTACGCACATGAATCTCGAGTGTGCTCCAGAGGAGATGAAGTGCAAGGCGTTTCCAGCGTTGCTCACTGGCCGAGCCCGTGAATTGTTCAAGAAGATACCACCTAGAACCATCCACAACTTTGATACCTTAGGAAAGATGTTCCTCAATGCTTTCATAGCAGTGAAACCGTTTCAGAAAAACGCTACCCACCTGTTCTCACTTAAACAAAAGAAAGACGAAACCGCACTGCAGTATCTCAAGCTTTTCAGCGAGGAGTCGCTCCAAGTACGGGATGCCGATGACCGTGTTCTAATCGCTTCCTTTGTGGCAGGATTGCGTGAAGGTAGGCTTTATGCTAAACTGAGCATCAAACTCCCCGCGTCTATAAAGGAGTGCATGGAGATGGCGTTTAAACATTGTCAAGGAGAGGAGGCCAACCGGCTGAAACGAGAACTGGAAAAGTCAGAGTCCAGGAAAGATAAGGTCGATAATACTTCCGACAAGAGAAGGAGGTCGACGGGAGATCGAGCGATCAGATCCTCAGGCGGACGACCCGAGAGGAAGAGTGCCCTGCAGCCGCGAGACTTCCCAACGTTAAACAGGCCCCGTGAACAAGTGCTCGCCATCATGGAAAGAAAGGGGTTAACAAAGACCCCTACACCGATGCAAATCCCCCCGGACAAAAAGGATCAGAGCAAGTTTTGCACATATCATCAAGACACTGGGCACGACCTGGACAACTGTAGAGATTTCCAACAAGACGTGGATGCAGCAATTGCAGAAGGAAAGTTGGATGAAGTAGTGGAGCAACCCCAGTATGGCGAGCGTCGAGGACGCCGGGAATATTAGCAGAGGAACTATAACCGAGACCGTAGTCGGCAGGGAGAGCCCCAACGAAAAAGAGATCGGTCTCCAGATAAGGATCAACAGATGAACAACCGGCCGATCAACACCATCAACACTATTGTGGGAGGCCCTGGCAGTGCATTTGAAGCAAGCAACCTGACCGCCCGAGCAAGGGACGTACAGGTGAACCAAGGAGGTCATATTCCTTTTCAAGAAGTGGGCTATGGACCTAGGGACCCACTCCCCTGGTCCCGAACAACGAAGGACTGGTCATCGAGGTTATAGTAAACAAGAATCTGGTGAAGAGAGTGTGTGTCGACACGGGCAGCGCCGTCAACGTCTTATACTTTGGAGCTTTTCAGGCTATGAATCTCAAGGAGTCCGAGCTGATCCCTGTTTCTGCACCCTTGTTCGGATTTGTTGGTCCTCCCGTTCACCCTTAGGTATGGTTCGGCTCGCGACAACGTTCGGGAAGGAATCAATAGGGAAGACTCTCATGGTCAATTATGTTGTGGTCAAGTCCTCAACAGCATACAATATCATCCTTGGAAGACCGGCCCTGATCGATCTGCGGACCATAATCTCTTCAGCGCACATCAGTTTAAAGTTTCCAACCTCCTACGGATCGGTAGAAATCAAAGGAGATCTGGAAGTCGCCCGAAGCTGCTATCTGGCCACTATCAAGGACAAAGGAACCGTTCTGTCCTGATCAATTCGGTAAGTTTCTATCATCTACTGCTTTTTCCGAACTATCGTTTATTTCCGCACTTTGGCTCTTTTTATCTGTTTTCATTATGTCTTGGATCTTTTGTTTTGCTTCTGCACTTTGGTCTCGTCCTTTTTGATGTCCGCTTTGGATATCTCCATTTTCGTTGAATAAGTAATTGCTTTGTGTCAACATACTTGCTTTACTTCAACGTGCTTGTTCTTTCTGTTTTACTTTATAAGTCCGTCCGACCGGTACACCCCGTTAAAATTTCACGCGAGACATCCATCCGACCTGGCCATACTCGCCGTGCTTTAAAACGATAAGTCAGCACTAGCCTGGCCCTGCTCGACCTTAAAATTTCACGCGAGACGTCAGTCCGACCTGGCCCTGCTCGCCGTGCTTTAAAATGAGAAGTCAGCACTAGCCTGGCCCTGCTCGACCTTAAATTTCACACGACATGTCAGTCCGACCTTGCCCTGCTCGCCGTGCTTTAAAACGAGAAGTCAGCACTAGCCTGGCCCTCGCTCGCCCTTAAAACCTCACGTGAGATATTAGCCTGTGCTTTCAAGTTTAACCCGTCTAACCTTGCTCAGTTAGTCTTAGGAATAGTCTAACTTAGTTCAGTTTAGTGTAAGCTCAAGATAACCTAACCTACGAAGACCCAGTACCCAACTCGTAGTTAACCGAGCTCGCTAACGGAGCTCGGCCTTATATGTGAACACAAGTGTGCAGTCTGAAAATTCAGAGCTGCATATCGGGTAACACGCCCCCTAGAGTTTTCTTAAACTTGGTACAATTAAACCCGAGTGTTGATCTCGGTGTAATACATAATCTAAACATCTATGCCATCCACCAAATCTAGGTAGTGCATGGCATACTAGGGGCATACCATCCCGAACAATAACAACCGAGCAATAACAAACACAGACCAATCAACAAACACATCAAAGTAAGCAAAAAATAACTCAAAACAAGTAGAGCAACTTACACCTACTCGCCTTTAAAACTTTATGAGATTAGTCAGGCCAAACCTGTGCTGCCCGCCATGATGTTCTTCGTCCAGGCTCAGTTTATACTGAAGATGATCAGATTTATTTCTGCTCGTCGTAAGATGAGCTAATCTGGCCTAAGTTCCTAGCAAATAGATTCTCGAGCCCATGAATAGAGCTCGGCCTTGTAAGTATGCAGCCTGAAAACTCAGGATCACATTCTTCATCCTTACCCCTCATAAATTCACAAGTAACTTGATACTTACAAATATCCGAGCTCGCGCATTGGGCTCGGCCACCTATTTACAACTACTCGAGCATAAGTATGCCATTCAGAAATTCAAAATAATGAATGGCATACTAAAGGGGAATGACCGACCCCATAACAACACTACACCAAACAACAATCAATAATTAACAATAATAAAAAATTCATTACCCAAGTATCAAACAAAATTACAAATTCTTTCAACTTCTAAGAATCAAGAGTAGGACTTTTCTAAGGCTCGGATGGAGGAGCCGAGCCGGAAGGAGTAGCAGTAGGTTGGAAAACATACCCTGCTTCTACATAAGAAGTCAACACCAGCCTGGCCTAGCCCATCCTTAAAACCTCCACACGAGAAGCCAGTTCGATCTGGCCCTACTCGCCGTGCCTAAAACCTCATGCAAGGCCAACCTTGTCTCTCTCACTATTCTGTTATCTGTCTAACATGACTCGGTTTGTGCTAAAGACGGTCAGATATAGCCCAAACAAAATAAGACAGCATAGAACTCAAGCTAATCTTAGGAGAATCGGGACTCGTAGAGTTCGGCCTTGCTTACAAAAGCAAATATGCAATCAGAAAACTTTAGAAAGGCATACTGAGTAAACAACTTTGGTCTGCGCGCGCCGAGCGCACGCGTCAGCAACACAGAATCAGAACCAGTATGCCATCCAAAAGTCAGGACTAATAAATGGCATACTGGGGGGCTTATCCCTCCAGCAATATAACAGTAAAAACAACAAAACTTAACAGCAAATAACAAACAGGAATACATAAACTTCTTCAATAGAATCATAGTACAAAATTCTCAAATAAAAAACAAATAAAATCCTAAAACTTTAAGAGTCTGGAGTAGGACTCTTTCGAGGCTTTGATGGAAGAGCCAAACTAGGAGTGGCAGTCGGCTGGATAATGTACTTGGACACGATGTCCACCCCAGCCTTAAAATCTTGGACGCGCTCGGTATAAGCCGCGCCCATCCCCTGCTGGTAGTAAGCCTTCTTAGGAAGGTCATCCAACACAAGAGAGGGATTTTGCATCATCGCATCGTCCACCCCTTGGGTATACCTATGGTAGAGGATGGGGATTAGCAGCACCTTCAAAGCCTCGGTGAACTCCGCCGAAGATTTGTACTCTTGGATGGCCTCGGCGCTCCGAGCCGAGTTTGTGGCCTCTAGGTCGGCCATATTTTCCAGAAGGTCTCCGACCTCATTCTCCTTCATCTTTTTTCCCTCGGCAAGCTCATTCGCCAAGGACTTCAACTATTACTCTTGAGCTGAAAGTTGAGCCTGCAAGGCCTTTATTTTCGTGTCCCTAAGCTTAGCGGCCGCCCTGAGCTCATCTCGAGACTGGTTCAGTTCGGCCGTCTTATTCTTGTGGACAGCTAAGTCTGTAGAGGCCTTGCCCAACCTCTTGAAAACCTCCTGGCCAATCGTGCCACCCTGAAACAAACCGAGAAAGAAAATTAGGTCTATGAGTAGCTGGTTTCTAGGATAAAAAAAAGGGGAAATAAGGACAAAATGCTTACCAGTTCCACAGTTTTGCAGCCAAGAATCGCTAACTCTTCGTCGGACATACTGGCGACCCGCTGCTGCTCGAAGGAAGTTTCATCCTGAGCTCTCTCAGAAGTTTTAGATTTAATTTTTTTGAGAACGACCTCACGCAAAGTTGGCCTCGGGCGTATTGTCTTTCCAACAATAGCCCCTTCTCGGCAGCCTTCTCAGGAACATCCTTACCGACCTGCTCCTGAGGGAGAGCCGACGAAGTACCTACCTCCTCCACTACATGATCCTCTACGGGCACGGGCCGGACAGCTGGCGTCAGCACAGGCTGACAAACCACTTCTCTTTCGGCTCCCGCTATTAGGTCAGCAAAGTCAGCCACTGCAAGTACAAATAAAATGGATAGTCAAACAAAAGCAAAAATACAACAACAAAGCTAAATTATAAAGGAGAAGATCCTTCAAGTCTCCCTTTCGGCCTTAGTGAATTCCACGTAGGGGTCGGGCCCCGCATCCTCTAACCGAGCTGTTGTATTCAACTCGTCGTGCAAGGTCTGCTGTTCAATCGGATACCTAGACTCTCGAACCTTCTCCACCCACGCGTCCAAAAGTTCCGGACGATCATCTTTGTCCAAATAAACCATGTTCCACACGCTCAGCTCGGGATGACCTTCGTGGCGCACATAGAAGAACCTCTCTTTCCATCATTTGAAGAAGTCCTTTTGCGGGGGCAGTATGGGAATATCAAAAGATTTGCCCTGCCGCCTCGCAAAGTAGTACCGGTAGGGATGGTCCTTTACCCCTACGCGGTGGTAGAAGTATCTAAACTTCTTTACACCAAACTTTATGTTTAACAACCGACACCAGATAGCAAAACCAATGATGGCCCTGATGCCATTGGGGGCTATCTGGGAGATCCCAAGCCTATAATGTCGGAGTACAGCAAGGAGCGCCGGGCAGAAAGATAGTCTCAGACCTACCTCAAAGTACTCCCGGTGGACCATACAGAAGCCCTCCGGCGGGTCTGGAGCAAACAAATTCGATTCCGAAGGTAGCTTCGGAACAAATCTCTCCTTATCCACCCCATACAACTCACAAATCTTGCCTATATCTTCTTGTTTCAAAATCGACCCAACGTCTCTACTATCCGCTATAGCCATTTCGGAGAAGTCGGGTTAAGGATTCCGAATGAATGAGGTTTTATCTAAAGATAAAGAAATCAAGTTATGAAATCAAAATGCAAAGGAAGAACACTTACTTACGAAAAATAGATTTGAAGATTGAGAATGACAAGTGGCAACCGGCAGGAGATCCTCTGATTTAATAGCCCACGTTGTTATGAACCGATTGATCTGACGGAGTTATAACCCCCTCACTTACCTCGAAAAATGCCCTCAATTATATTAGTGGGCAACGACGCCTCGATCCCCGGTATAGCTGTAATGACATCATAGCTGGCTTTTCCACCTGGCAAGACAATTTTGAACCCGCTAAAGTAAACATCTGAGTCGAGCCGCCACAATGGAAGATCCGAGCCAACTAACCACAGATCGGCTGGATCTGGGGGGCTTATGACGATGCCAAGATTTGAACATACCTACATGGCGCCTCTCTAATAGCCCAACCTTAAGTTTAGAGGAAAAGTGGCCAGGTGCCCCAATCGCCTGACTAAGGTAGTTCGGCTATCGATTCTATCCCTTAGGTCAACCAGTACTTAGGACCTCGAACTGACGACAAGCCGGAGGTCAGCCAACACTCGTCCAATCTTATTGATCGGACATAGTCCCTTTCAGACCTGTCATTCCATGAACCTGAGAGTCCGAGCTAAGGCTAGCTCGGCCATTCTTCCCGGCCTTCACATGTTAGCCATTTCAGCTCGGGCCGTCTTAATCGGACAGAGTTAATCTATAATCATATTTCCCACGTGGTTAATCAAATAGATAACTATGGAAAGAATCCTGAGTCATAAAGGCTCCAATCTTTATCATTTAAGTACAAATATTTGAATAGCATAATTATCTCCTAGAATCAAGGAGATTAACTAGACACAATCATTTTCCTTACGAAACACGTCAATCAGTGTCCATCACAGACACGCCACACGCTAACTCTAGGGCACAAGCCCCTCTATATAAACGATCCGTAAGGAACTACGGAGACTTGATTCCAATTCAACTATTGGTTACGTAGGCAGCTTGAGAAATAATATCTCGAGTGCAGTCTAAATCATTCCCAAAACACACAATCTATTACTATTTTCTGGATCAAAGGAGCATCCTTAGGTTATCATCAAGAGAAAGAACCCTAGAAGTTTACCTTGACGATTTTTGGTTTGCTAAATGTCGTAAAGGCATGGAATTTCCAAACTCAAACTGATCATACTAGTAGTGAACAAAATAGCCTAGTTTGTGCATTGATTACTAGAGATGGCATAACATTTGCTGTAGATCAAGAAATTTCTATAGAGGCATGAGAATTCGATAATAATTTTAAGAGGGATGGATTAGCCGCATGCTTTTCACCTGACGAGACAGAATCAAATGAAGGCAATCGTAAGAAAATTGTCATTGTTGTCATGGTTTTAATTTCTCGTCATTTTCTGTTGACCACCATTATAGCCCGCTGCCTACCCCCTAGAATGAACTCCTCCCTACATGAAGAAGTGATGAAATGTATGGCGAGGCATGAAAAGCTGAATCCATAATTTGGGAGAGAGGAAGAAAGCTTATTGTTGGTGATCAATGGGAGTCCTTGTTTCTTTGGGACTGGATGATGCCACTGTTGATGCCACCCTTGATGTGCTGGCAACACAAGGTGAAAATATTCAAAATTATTATTATGAGAGGTGTTTCATTCAGGAGGTTATCAAGAAAGTTCTGCACAAGGGCCTAGACAAAGGTTATACACCATTTTATCATGAAGAATGGGTTGCATGGCCATGGGAGAGAAGGGCTCAGGACTGGATTACTGGTTGGGGCCAAGAAGCTAACACAATGATCATGGTTCACCAAACTCTTTTCAAGATGGAAACTGAGACAGACATTGATCCAATAATATGCTTGGACAAATCTATGGCTCATCTTTGTACATAATCGAAACAAGATCAATTATCTTCTTCACTTTACGTCGAACTGGATGTTGCCCCGCGGCTCCAACTTAACTCGTGGACGAGTTATTCCATTGGAGGGTTGGAATGATAGGAACAACGCTAATAAGGAAAAGAAGCTCATCATGGTGGAGATTTGTATTGTTATAATTGGTTCATGTGTGAATACATCGTGCACAAATGGACTATCTAGAGAGTTATTAAAATTCTTTCACAATGTGGTGAATGGATTTGACCCGCCGTTAGATCTTGATTGTGCTTGTGTGGATCCCTACGAGTTCGCTCGTGGACGAGCTTTTTGATTAGGGTGATAGAGATGATGTAGCACATTTGAGATAATTAAGAGTCGTTTTATTATGTTCTAATTAACTAGCTAATCTTTTGGGCTTTTAAGTGTAGGGTTTTAGCTAATTGGGCTTTTTAGCTTATAAATAGCTAAGTCCCTAAGTTGTCAAATTAGAATGTAATCTTGAATCTATTTTCTCTATTGAGAATGAATTATCTTTGAGATTGGATTAGCTCGTTTTATCCGTTATTGTAGATCTTATACATCACAATACTTAGTGTTGAAGTGAGTCAATGCTTTTTAAAGAATTTTAAATAAATAAAAAACTAAAAGGGAGCACGTTTTAAAAGATTCTATATCGATATGAATTTGATACATTAGAATAATAGGTATGATGTATTTTCAAATCTTTGATTAACACAAACAATTCTATTAATATTAGTCTGAAACTGAAAATAATAAAATTCATTAATGACGATACCGTATCGAACACCTCCACGTGGCATCACGAGATGAGAATCTTAGATTAGAGCGAGTGGTGGCTAAAGGATCGACTCGATAACTTACGACATCGACATGGTCAGGAAGCCTGGCGACAATCCATACCGACATCGACGATCCACATCGACATGAGTAATGTCCGCGAAGCGTACAAGCTCGAATTCTCGAGTCGAATATCGGCAACACGAAGCTATAAAGCGATGCGGCCGTAAAAGCCCATTATCTCGCAGACTAGTTTAACTTGGAGAAGAAGCAAGGCCCAGTAAGGGCAAATGTGACAATAACCTCAGCCGACCCATAATTAGGGTTAGGGCACAAATAGCCCCTATAAATACTAGTTAAGATGAACTACGAAGGGGGCTTGATTCCTGAATAATCAACAGGATACGTAGGCAACTTGAGAGAGACTCTCAAGCTCAGTCCAAAATATACAACAAACACGCACCTCTTCTTTGAAGATTTTAGGGTTCTTATCATTATCACATAGAAGAACAGCCCGATATTATCAAATGACGAAACCCAGCATCGTCATTTGGCGCTAGAAGGAGGGCCTTCTACTGATAATCGATTGAATCCGTCAAGAACACCCTAAAAAGAATTATGGCACCACCCAAGAATACTGGGAAAAGGGCCGCAGATCCCAAGGATGCGTCCCAGCAAGCTGCAGCAACGTCAACCATCCAAAGGGATGTTCAAAGAAACGCAGCCGCAGCGGAGGAAGAACCTAATCTTGTCCTTCAAGATCCAACCAATCAAGCACTGGTGGAATCCTTGAAAAATCTGGATAACGCCACGATTAAAGCGATCTTGGATGAAACTCTCAAGGGGAGAAACCCCCCAGAAATCCCAGATACAAATATCCAACCAGAAGCTCCAAAACAGGCGGAATTGGTAGAATCAAGTGTCCATACAGAACATGTACCGCACCAGGACACGGCCAAAGCTGAACTCGATATCATTCTCGGAAAGCAGTCAGACGAGTCGGTCTGCGCATCACCCTTCACTGCGCATATCGACAACTACCCTCGACCCGCGGGATTTAAGATTCCTAAGGTTAGTGCCTATGACGGGTCCAAGGATCCTTACGATCATATGCACCAATACATCTCGCACATGAACTTGTACAATGCTTCGGACGAAATGAAGTGCAAGGCTTTCCCCGCACTTCTAACAGGAAGAGCTAGGGAGTGGTTCAGCAAAATCCCTCCCAGGTCGATCTCCGATTTTGGGACCTTGACTAGGAAGTTCGTTCATGCTTTTATCGTCGCTCGACCATTTCAAAGAAACCGGACTCATCTTTTGACTTTGAAGCGAAGCCGGATGAGACGGTGCTACAATTTATAAGACGCTTCAATGAAGAGTCCGTACAAGTACGCGACACGGACGATCGGTTCTTGGTTGCATCCTTCGTGTCGTCTGCGAGAAGGGCGGCTACATGCCAAACTTAACGCAAGCTCCCTCATACGATGGAGGAGTGTTTAGATGTCGCCTACAAGCACCGCCGGGGGAAGAAGCCAATAGGATCAAGAGAGAGATGGAAAAGGGCGAGAACAAGAGGAACAAGCCGAAGACGGTTCGAGATAAGAAAAGAAAGTCGAGTTGGGATCGGGTTACGGGATCCGTCTCGGATCGATTCGGGGAGAAGAGACCCCCACGGGAGAAGGACTTCATCCCATTAAACGGGCCTCGTGAACGTGTCTTAACAATCATGCAAAGGAAGGGATTGGCCGGAAATCCCCCGCCAATGAGGGGACCCGGGGAGAGTAGAAACCCCAACAAGTACCGCAAGTACCACCAAGATATTGGGCACGAATCGGAATATTTCCGAGATCTGATACGAGACATAGATACAAATTTGTGATGGAAGGGAAGCTTGACGAGGTCGTAGATCGATCACAGCAGGTCGAGCCGAGGGGAAGGCATGGATTTAAACGCTACAATAGTGGCAATAGAGAGCAGCGGGATGATTACCGCAGAAGAGACCGTTCCCCAGAGACGGCGGATTACCTAGATAACCGCCCTGTGAATACGATCCCATGACTTCCGGGGGGGTCGATCGACTCAAATGAAAAGCCTCTAGCTCGAGGAAATTTTATTTTCAGGGCAAATCCTGTGCCCTCTAATGTTTTATTCAACTTTGATACTACTGTGGAATCTTTACTATTAGATAAATGTTTTAACTATATTATTTATTATGATCACTCACAAGTGACTTGCAGATCGAATTAACAAAGTTTACAAAAGACGAACTCAAATAGTCTATGAAATCAGACCTAACGACTTGATCTGAAAGTCGGATTCACACGCTCAACAAAGTCCGGGAAGTCGATACGATCGGCGCGGCTCGGCAAAAAATATATGCGGGAAGTCGATACGGTCGGCGCAGCTCGCTCAACAAAGTCCGGGAAGTCGATACGATCGGCGCGGCTCGGCAAAAAATATATGCGGGAAGTCGATACGGTCGGCGCGGCTCGCTCAACAAAGTCCGGGAAGTCGATACGATCGGCGCACTCGGCAAAAAATATATGCGGGAAGTCGATACGGTCGGCGCAGCTCGCTCAACAAAGTCCGGGAAGTCGATACGATCGGCGCGCTCGGCAAAAAATATATGCGGGAAGTCGATACGGTCGGCGCGGCTCGCTCAACAAAGTCCGGGAAGTCGATACGATCGGCGCGGCTCGGCAAAAAATATATGCGGGAAGTCGATACGGTCGGCGCGGCTCGCTCAACAAAGTCCGGGAAGTCGATACGATCGGCGCGGATCGGCAAAAAATATATGCGGGAAGTCGATACGGTCGGCGCGGCTCGCTCAACAAAGTCCGGGAAGTCGATATGATCGGCGCGCTCGGCAAAAAATATATGCGGGAAGTCGATACGGTCGGCGCGGCTCGCTCAACAAAGTCCGGGAAGTCGATACGGTCGGCGCGGCTCGGCAAAAATAAAATGCGGGAAGGCGATAAAGCGGCGCAGTTCGCTAATCATCAAAGGTTCGACATCGAACCTCAATATTCGAGCTCCACGAGCTCAATCTAAAACTCGTATCGACTCCTTATTTGAGGATCTGCGTGTCGACCGCTTTCAATGTCGACAGTTAACGATTATAAGTCTTAAAGGGACAAAAACGATACGACATCGAAGTCGGCATCAACTTAACCGCACATTATAAGGCCAAGGGTTGACAATAGCCGAGGTACACGTTTGGCAGATCAGACCCGACCTCAAGAGCTCAGATTGATCTGGGGGCTTATGACGATACCGTATCGAACACCTCCACGTGGCATCACGAGATGAGAATCTTAGATTAGAGCGAGTGGTGGCTAAAGGATCGACTCGATAACTTACGACATCGACATGGTCAGGAAGCCTAGGCAGCAATCCCATACTGACATCGACGATCCACATCGACATGAGTAATGTCCGCAGAAGCGTACAAGCTCGAATTCTCGAGTCGAATATCGGCAACACGAAGCTATAAAGCAGTGCAGGCTGTAAAAGCCCATTATCTCGTGAAGATGTCTAAATCCTCACGGGTGTCCTTGCGGTGTTTGGATGGTGGATATCTGGCTGTGTTTAAGGTGTAGTGTAGCTCCGGTGGGCGGTGGTATGGAGAGAACTAAAATGGAGAGAGCTTTTGCTTGCAAATATAGTGTGTATTTCATATATATCTTTTGTTTACAATGACCACCCCTTTTATAGAGGTGGATAACTTAGGGAATAAGCAACCTCTTAGATATTTTACTAATAGCTAGGTCTTACTTAGATACTAAGCAAGACGAAATATCTAAGTTACAAGTGGGGAAAAGATGCGGATCAATCGGCGGCCATCTCTGCGAGGTCGCAAGGAGCAAGCCCTCTTTGGCCTCGCCCCCTTGACCCGCCCTGAAGGAGATTCACGGGATCTGCTACTTGCACGGGACCGCAAGTGTTGTGGTCGCGGCGAGGTGAGACACGGTGGCCGCCCCTTTTGCGATCTCTCTTGTCATTCCGGAGGGTGGCCACGGTGGGCGATTCCTACTTGTTGAGGTGGTGGAATTATTTATACCCATCAATGGCCCCCTACTCCGTGCTTTAATGACATTCCCGGGGATATGAAGGATGGAGTAATTATCGAGGCCGTGCTTTCAAAGCAAGCGACCTCAAAGCAACTCGGGTCCGTTTTGCGACCTCGTCGTCTGATGCGACTTGTTCTCTAAGGGCCGTGCTTTCAAAGCAAGCGACCTCAAGGTAACTCTGGGTCTGTTTTTGCGACCTCGTCGTCTGATGCGACTTGTTCTCTAAGGGCCGTGCTTTCAAAGCAAGCGACCTCAAGGTAACTCGGGTCCTTTTTGCGACCTCGTCGTCCGATGCGACTTGTTCTCTAAGGGCCGTGCTTTCAAAGCAAGCGACCTCAAGGTAACTTCGGGCCTGTTTTTGCGACCTCGTCGTCTGATGCGACTTGTTCTCTAAGGGCCGTGCTTTCAAAGCAAGCGACCTCAAGGTAACTTTGGGTCTGTTTTTGCGACCTCGTCGTCTGATGCGACTTGTTCTCTAAGGGCCGTGCTTTCAAAGCAAGCGACCTCAAGGTAACTCTGGGTCTGTTTTTGCGACCTCGTCGTCTGATGCGACTTGTTCTCTAAGGGCCGTGCTTTCAAAGCAAGCGACCTCAAGGTAACTCTGGGTCTGTTTTTGCGACCTCGTCGTCTGATGCGACTTGTTCTCTAAGGGCCGTGCTTTCAAAGCAAGCGACCTCAAGGTAACTTCGGGCCTGTTTTTGCGACCTCGTCGTCTGATGCGACTTGTTCTCTAAGGGCCGTGCTTTCAAAGCAAGCGACCTCAAGGTAACTTTGGGCCTGTTTTTGCGGGGCGAGGCCATCAATCGCGGCTGACGTCAGCCCTCCAGGTCTTTTTCTGCGGAGTGATGCGGCCGTTTCAAAGAATCGCACTGGGTAGTTGTACGTGGGTATAGATGGGACGCCTTTTCGTATTTCAAAACTGACAACTGCCGCCCTAATCTGAACCGTTGGATGAAGCGTTCCCAACCGTTCGATCGTGGCCCCCTTGCCTATATAAAGCTTTCGCTTCTCACCCTTCACACTTTTAGTGTTTCTTATTTTCTCCGTTGTCTGTTGCTCTTAGAATTCTCAAGTTTCTGGCAGAGCTTTGAAGGTTCGGCGGCGTTCCTGCGGTGGTTCTAGGATTTCACGGCGGTTCTTTTGAAGATTCCGGCCACCTCTTTGAGTGTTTCCCAGTTTTCAAGCGGTTTTCCAATCTTTCTCAGCAAATCAGGTAAGAAATCCTTCTTGTTAACTCGTTTATTCATCCATCCCTGCCTTGTTTTTCCATACACATCAATTTTGTCATTCTTTTTGCAACGGAAATGCAACATTGCCTTGTTTTTGATTAAAAACGGGGATTTTTCCTGGGGAGAGATTATAGCTTTCCTGGGAAAATTGGGGTTTCTCCCGCTCCCCTGCCATCCTCTGTAGTTTTATTTGCGATCTCTTGTAAAAACGGAGGAGGCGGTATTGAAGTGGGTGCGATCACCTTCCTGGGTTAATTTATTATTATACCAGGTCTGAAAGCTCCACCTTTTTCCTCCCTTGTTTTTGCAGGATGTCGGGGAATGACTATTCTGGCGACGACTCTACGGAAAGGGAGATTTACGATTATGCTGAGGACGACCCCGTACTATCTGCTGCCTCTGTTGGCGATCTGTTGGACGAGGTTGAAGTGGAAAGTGGTCGCGCAGATATTGGCGAGATTACTGCTGATGAGGTCGCTCATATGGATGTCGACCCTTTTGAGTTGGAGGCCTTCATCTCTGCCCGAAATCCGCCGCGCCGAGTGAGCCTTAAGGAGAAGGCGCGGGCTCAAAAGTCTCCAACGCGGCTCGTGGGGTGAAGAAATCGCTTTCCCGATCGAAGGACAAGCGCGGTCCCGAGTACTAGCGGCGCTCCCGACCATGACGAGGCTTATGTTCGGGACGCCCGCGGTTCATGAATTAATGGGGTCCGGTGAGGACGAAAATGCGGAGTTGCCCCGGAAAGATATCCGGATGCACTGCGAAGAAGCGAGAAGAAAAGAAAATTGCGAGCCAAACCATGACGAGTTGGTGAGGCCGCGCGGCCGATGCCCACAGAAGAGCTCTCGTCCTAACAATCCCGAAGCTATGCGAGAGTTTGCGATCGTGGCGGCGTATGAGAAGGACGTTGATAAGAAATGGTCCCGACTGTGCAAGAGCAACGATCTCAACAGGACCATTAATCGCATATTCGGAATCGACACCAGCGTGTATCGGTTTTCTTTTTTCGATTATGGGAAAGAGTCCGATAAATTTAAACCCGGGGACCATAAGGATTATGTAGGCGCGCGTCGCTCCGAGGACACCCTTATCCTCCATTTCCATCATTTGTGTGCGGGTCTGAGGCCGCCTTTCGATCCTTTCTTTGTGAAGATCTGCAAGGAGATGGAGGCGCTTCCCTCCGATTTTGCCGTCGGGGCTATTATCCAGCTGATGGCCTTCATCGTTATGTGCCGGATTCTGAAGATCGAGCCGACGTTGACTTTATTGGGGCAATTTTATTCCTTCTGTGGGACGTCTACTCCTGGACAAATCTCTCTGAGGTCGCAGACTCCTCGCCTACTATTCTCGCTTCCCAATAAGTTTCACAAATGGGGGCAGCGGGTGCTGAAAGTTGAGTCGAAGGTAGGCTGGCCTTTTCCTAGGGCAGGAGTTCGTGGAGGCAAATCCACGCTTATACTCTTTGACCCCCCTGTGAGTGAGCGGCGCTACGTAAAGGGGCTGATGACGTTGATTCAGTCGGACGGGGCGGCGCCATCTCGGAGAAATGTTTCCTGGGTTGATCTTCTTGATCTGGCCGAGCCTTTTGCATGTATGGCGGGCCTAGTGGGCAGAGGGAATGCCGCGCCCTTGGTACGAATGGGTCCCGAGAGCGCGATCCGGACCGGATTGGGGATTGTCATATCAACAAATGTTTCCCCTCCGAGTGTCCGGAATGTGGGGGCGATCCTATACTTAGGCCGCTTTGTAACTTTCTTTGTCCACTTGTATTTATTCGTAAATGCTCATTTTGTTTTTACGGGTTCTAAACCGCTCTCTTTTTGTAGGTATGGATCCAAATGCTCGCGGGGCTCGGCGAAACAAGCTTAATGCGGAGGCGAGATAAGGCGGCCGGTGCTCGACGGGGAGGCTTTGAAGAAAGCTCTAGGGATGGTGCCCCGAACGCAGACGCCTCGATTGTCGAAGAGACACATAATCCGGAAGCCGCGACCTCTTCTCGCTCTTGTTGCGACTTCCTCTCGCCGTTGTTGCGGGCCCAGTCGGGTCGGTGCCTCAAAAAAGACCCATCCCCCTACTAAAGAGTCGCACGGCCCGAAGCGACCTCAACCGAGAGAAGGCGAAGGATGATCGCCAACCCAAACGGTCCGCTCCCGCCCGGCGCATCTTGAAGAGGTTGAAACTCCCGCGGAGAAGAGCGCACCCGCTGAGACGCTGCCACAAAGGACTTTGCCCCGAGGTTACTCTGGGAAAGAGGCCCTATGGTTGGATCCGAGCTTTACCCAGGATCTTGACCTATCCAAAGCTCGCCGGGTTGGTGAAGCAATTGCTGATGTGATTCCTCTTGGGCCGATCCCTCTCGGTTACCCTGATCATGTTCAAGTGGAGATTGGCCGGGGCATATTAGCCCGCTTTGCGGCTCAAGACGACTCTCCGCCTCAAGATGAGATTGCTGAAATCAGGGATTTGAGCGGCCAGTTTGGTGTTGCAGCTTCTCTGGTAAGACCAGGTTGTTTTTTTTTTTTTTTTTTTTTTTTTTTTTTTTTTTTTTTGCTTAATCATCCCCTGTTTTGCACAGCTCGGTGCTCGTTTAAACAGGGTACTTGAGGCCGCTGAGAGGCGCGATGCAGAGGTGAAGAAGGTGACGGCGCAGCTGGGAGCGACTGATAAGGCGAGGGTTACCGCCGAAAAGAAAGCTAAACATGCGGCCGGCGAGATGGAGAAGATGAAGGCAATCATGGAGGAGCACTCTAGATTGGATGCTGAGGTCAATGAGAAAGTTGCATCTCTGACAAAGGATTATGCGGGGGCGCAGGAGGAGATCGCCGTGTTGAGGGTTAAGCTTGCCGAGGCGGAGACGGCGCCAAAGAGGCCGCCGAGAAAGCCATGGAGGAAGGCCGCGAAGAAAACGGCCGAGGCCGTCGAGGAGGCCAAGTCCGGGGCCGTTTCGCCTACAAGAATTCGGATGACTTCTTCGACCTTATAGAGAATAGCTTTGACCAGGGCGTTAGTCACCTAGCTCGCCGTATCCGGGCCGATCGAGGCGGGGGGCACATCACTCTGGAGGATATGGTGCGGTGGGTGAACACGCATCAAGGTCATCCCAATTTAGTGGCCTTTCACCCGGAAATCCCCTATGCAAACGAGCTCATTACCTCGATTCGGACCGAACGACTTAAACGTGGCGAGCCCGTTTGGGATCCCGCTCCCGTCAATCCCGTGAATTTTGAGACGTTGAAGAAGCCGCCGCCCTCTGAGCAAGGCGACGAGTTTATCAGCACCCCGCCTACTCCGCATGCTCTCTAGATTTCTTGGACTTTTCTGCGAGCTCTTCGAAAATTTGATTTGTAACTTTGACTATTTACTTTGTGATTTGACTGAATCTTGATTTGTAATAGCTTGACAATTTATCTTCTGCATTTTTTCAATTTATACTTGACTTTTCTTGTCGCTGATTCGATCTGGCGGCCTTTCGCGAGGCTGTGACAGGTTATTTTATTTTCTGTGCTTTCTTGATTCGTGCGAGGTCGCTTAATAATTTGGCGACGTCGATCTGTCATGAAACGTCGTCGTCTTGTTCTAACCATAGTCGCTAAGCGACGCTAATTTTTCAAAGTTTCAGCGGCCTCATTGAGAGCGGTGCTTTTGTCAGAAGATAGAGCCTGTTAAAGCAGCCTTTGACCGTGTCATTAACGCAGTTATGACCCCTAATGACTAGGTGTCGTTGTAACCGTAGCCATAAATTTCGGTCTCTTTATGGTCCGGCGCTCCCGTTGCCTCGGTCTTCGGGTCGGTTGCATATCCGGCCCTAGGATCCGGTTAATCCCAACCGTTGATTATACCCCTTCTCTGGTATAAAAAGGGGGTTATTTTGGAACTCACTTTACCTCTTGCCTCATACCGAATTTTGCTTTCTTCCCTCAATCGTTCATTATCCTCCTCCCCGTTTATCCTCCAAACTCCATGTCCCATCCAGGGGAAAGCGACGGGTTCGGATATTCAAAGCTCATCCCATCCGGGATGTTTCCCCTTTTTTCACCACTGCTTCCCCCGTAGCCAAGGATTATTTCTGGGATTTTTTTGAGTGGCGTGATATTATGAGGGAGAGGGGCTTACATGAACAACGAATAGAAGACGGCTCCATGCTGCGCGTTCGGCTTTCTGGCTGGTGGGAGTTTATTGCTGAGCCTCTGGGAGCGGTTAATGTTACCATGATACGGGAATTTTACTCCGTGTTGTCTGATGTAGCCTCTGGCGGGGCAGTGAGCAGCATTTCTCTCCGGGGTGTTCCCGTTATCTTTACTCCGGAGAGAATTAACCAAGTTTTTAACATACCCGCCATAAATCCCTCCTCCCATTATGAGATCGCCCGGGACCTTGCGGATGAGGAAAATAGGCGATTCGTCCGGGTATTGCAATGTGCGAGCCGTTCCCCGAGAATCGGCGGGTTTGGTCTTTGGGAGTGATCGCGTCCGACCTCTCTCGCAGCCGACCGTGAGTGGAAGAAGTTTATAAATTCCCGCGCTCTTATCACCGCCGATGCCGATGTTGTTAGTGAGAGCGAAGCGCTCCTTCGCATGCCATTCGCGACCATCGAGTGGATATAGGCGGGGAGTGTTGATCCATCGCGAGGCTCTAAGATATGCGTGCTCGGCGGTTCAAGGTCGCCGTGGTACTGGTCGCCGCATGCCTTTCGCATCGCTGATATCCGAATTATGCAGTGGCGCCAGGGTCCCCTTCCATACACTCGACCGATATGTTTGAAAAAACTTATTCGGTGGAGCCCTTTGCAGGCATGATGCCGTTTTTGGACCTCCACACATGTGATCGGAGGAAGATAACCATCCGGAGTTGATGGAAGTTTGTCCGTGCTTGATCGATATGTTTGAAAAAACTTCTCATCGTCATTTTTTTTTTTTTTTTTTTTTTTTTTTTTTTTTTTTTTTGTGATGACGACGAAAAAGACAAGAATGTAAATACAATTTGGAAGAACAAAGCTTTATTTGAATTGGCTCGTTACATATAGTATTTTTTCGGATTATTGTCCGCATGCCATGGCCTATTATACTCGCGGCCCTCCTTGTCACTTAGCATGTACGTCCCCTTTTTGATAACTCGCGAAATCCGTAGGGGGCCTTCCCAGTTTTCCGATAGCTTTCCTTTTTTCGCTTCGTGGCCCGTGGCTTGTCTTTTTTGTAGAACATAATCCCCGACGGCGAAGTGATGATTGCGAATACGTTTGTCGTGATGACGCTTTGCCGCCTGTTTATAGTTGACCAGACGACTGTATGCCTGGATGCGCCGCTCCTCTACTAGATCGAGCTCGAGTTTACGCGCCGCTGTGTTATTGACCTCGCTGTAGAAAACGACCCCCGGGACTTGGTAAGGCCATTTCCACGGGTGCCATAGCCTCGGACCCATATGTTAAAGCAAAAGGAGTTTCCCTCATTGTGATTTTTCGCGACGTCCCGAGTGCCCATAGAGCCGCATTTGGAAGGTGATCCGGCCGTGGCTCCGCCCTCTCACCCAGGCTCTTCTTTAACACACTTAGGACCTGTTTGTTGGCATTTTCGGCTTGCCCATTTCCTTGCGGGTAGCACACGGATGATTGCCAATGTTTAACATTGTTCTCTTCACGTAATCCGTCGAATTCGTCTCTCGAATTGAGGTCCGTGATCGGAAACCATCACTCTTGGAACACCAAATCTTGTCCATATTTGATCGAGCAAGAAGTATGTTATGTCCCTGGTATTGGTTTTTACCAAGGCCTTAGCCTCGACCCATTTAGTGAAATAATCCACCGCGACGACAACGTACTCGCAACCCGAGCGACCCTCTTCAAGGGTCCGATGAGGTCGATTGCCCACATGTCGAAAGGCCGGGCAGCTACCACTATGCTTTGTTCGACTGAGGGTAGCCTGGGGATATTTGCGAACCTCTGGCAAGTATCACATGCGCGGGTATGAGCTTTGGCGTCTTCATCTAATTTTGGCCAATAATATCCGGCTAGAAGTACCTTCTGCGCTAGTGTTCGATTGGAGAAATGGCCGCCGCACATTCCCTCATGTAGCTCTGTTAGGATTCCCGTTACCTCCTCAGGTCGTACGCATCGCAGAAGCGGTTTCGAGAATGAATGACGGTAAAGCACGTCGTCCATAATCGTATATCTTGCTGCCCTTCTTGCTAGGGCCCTAGCTTCGCAAGGGTCGCTCGGAAGCTCTCCTAACTCAATATAAGACTTCATGATGTCGACCCAACAAGTGTTACTGGGTTGGAAATCCATGATCTCGCCCTGGGAGATGGCGGGTTCCGATAAGTGTTCGACCATGATGCTGGGATCGTACGACGCGTCTTCGCCGGTTAATTTGGACAAGTAGTCCGCCCTATGATTGTCCTCTCGAGGATGTTTTTGATTTGACAATATGTGAAGTCGCCTTCGAGTCTTTTGACGAGGTTAATATATCTTTGTAAAATTTCGCAATGAATGCCATATGACCCATTGATTTGATTTACCACCAATCGTGAGTCGCAAAATACTTGTATATTTTCGACTTTCATGGCTTTGGCGAGTTTCAACCCAAAGCAATGACGGCCTCGTATTCTCGCCCGGTTGTTAGAGGCGGTGAAATCAAATCTCGAGCCTCGCTCAATTTCTTCGATGATCCTGGTTCTAACAGATTATTCGCGCCGCACCCTTTGTGATTAGCGGAGCCATCAACGTAGAGCCGCCAACGGTGACTTGGCCCGATAGGCTCGTCCTCCGTGGTGACCCTATCTTGGTCGCGTTCGGAGCGTAGCCGCTCTTTCACTTCTTCGTTGAAGCTTGTTTTCGCTATGAAATGCGGGAGTGCTTGGGCCTTTACTGCCTTCCGGGGCTCATATCGGATATCGAACTCGTAAGCTCGATGGCCCATCGGAGCAATCGACCGGACAGTCCGGCTTGTGAAGGACTGTCTTAGCGATGCATTTGATAATACTACGATGGTGTGCGATGAAAAGTAAGCCCTTAATTTGCGGCGCCTATAACAACACAATAAGCCAACTTTTCTATATTATAATAACGACTTTCAACGGGGCTTAGAGCTTTGGAAACATAAAAAAGCGGCTTCACGCGAGCCTCCCTCCTCTTTTACAAGTCGCGGCTACGGCCCTATCCGAGGCCGCCAAATATAAAAACAAGAGTGTCCCCGAGCCTCGGGCTGGTTAGCAACGGCGGTCTTGATAAGTATTCCTTGAGGTCTTTAAATGCGGGAGCATTCCGCTGTCCAAGAGAAGGTACCAGCCCCTTTCAGAATTTTGAAGAAAGGCAGACTTCTTTCTGCAGATTTCGAGACAAACCTACCCAAAGCTGTGATCCTGCCGTTGAGCCGCTGTACTTCTTTAATACTGGTTGGTTCGCTCATGTTGACCAGGGCCTCGATTTTTTCGGGATTTGCCTCGATCCCCCTCTGACTTACCATAAAGCCCGTGAATTTCCCCGCCCGGACCCCAAAAGTGCATTTCGTAGGGTTTAGTTTCATTGAGTGATTCTTCACGTTTGCAAAGGTTTCGCGAAGGTCCTCCAAGTGATCTTGGCGACTTGATTTCACGACCATGTCATCAATGTAGGCCTCCATGTTCTTGCCTATCCGCGTGCCGAAAACTCGTTTACCATTCTCTCGATAGGTTGAGCCTCGCGTTCTTTAGGCCAAACGGCATCATCTCATAGTAATATAGCCCGCCGGCGGCCCCGAAGGCCGTTAGCTCCTTATCTTCATCGGCCATTTTGACTCGGTGGTAGCCGGAATAGGCGTCCGTAAAGCTTAAGGTCTCAAAACCCGCGATCCCATCCACCATTTTATCGATTCGAGGGAGCGCATGGGTCCTTTGGGCAAGCTTTGTTTAGATCGGTGAAGTCGACGCACATCCGCCACTTGCCGTTGTGTTTTTTCACCATTACTACATTCGCCGGCCAGGGTGGGATATTGAAGCTCTTTGATTATGCCTCGTCGCTAAAAGTTTCTCAACCTCAATTTTTATCGCGACCTCCTTTTCTCAGAGAATTGACGCGCCCTTTGTTGTATTGGCCTCGAAGTTGGGATCGACACTCAAGTTGTGCAAGGCGACCTCCGATTCCACACCTCTCATATCGATTACCTCCCGTGCGAATGCGTCTAAGTTTGCTTTCAGAAGCTCGATCAGTTCTTCCCTTTCTTCCTCGGTAGTTCTCGATCCTATTTTTATCTTTTGATCGGGATATTTGTCGTTTATTATAACTTCGACCAACTCGTCTTCGGCAGTGAAGTCAGGCTCGTCCCGAACTTGCAATGTTTCTACCTCTACGGCCTTCTCCGAGATTTCTTTCATCATAGCAATCTGATCCGTAGCCGTGTTAAGACCATCCGGTCGGGGTCGCAGAGTCGACCCCGTTTTTGGTCATATAGTCGAGGAAAGCTCCGAGGTCGGCCGATGGCGACCCCAACTTCTTCCCCTACGTGAAATTTGACCCGTTGGTGGGGAACGGACGCCACCATTTGGAATTTCTTCATAGGTTGGGATTCCCAAAATCATGTTGTAGTAAGAGGGCGAGGGTCGATTACCAAGAAAGTTATTATCTCCGTTCTACGGGGCTCATAGTCGCCCAAAATGATTTTGAGGTCGATCGTGCCTTTGACCCGTACCGTGTCGTTGGTAAAACCTTCGAGGACCCCAAGATAGGGTTTTAACTTGGCCTCCCCGAATCCGATCTCGTTTTAAACAAATCGAAATAGATGACGTCGCGGCCGGCCCCCGTATCGACCATTACTCGGTTGACGCCGTGCTTGTCGTTCACCCCCACCTTTAGAATGAGGGGTATCTCCATGGAGGCCACCGACCGTTGTCGCTCGCTTTTTGTGAACATGATTCCCTTCTCATTCTCTCCCAACGCAATCTGCTTTTCGAAGCCGCGGGTATTGATTTGATTTATCTGAGATTTCAGTTGATGGTTGCTGGGAATATTCCCGTGGATGACCTGAACCTCTCTCTGATAGACGCGAGGTTGGCGTCCTTGACTAGGAGTGTTGTTCCCCTCGCGTTTATATTTATTGGCTGGTCCCTCACGGATCAGCCTTTCTATCTCGCGCCTCAGGGTGAAGCATTCATCGGTGATGTGGCCATGGTCCTTGTGATAGTCGCAGTATTTGGATTTATCGCGGCTATCGGGATCGCCCTCATAGGCTTTGGTTTGTCGAAATGTTCACGAATTTCAAACGTATTTGGGATGCTTTGGTGTTGAGCGGGGTAAAGTTATCCTCGCTAAATTTGTATGGCTTCTTTACCTCACGATCGCGATTAGTATCTCGTCCCTTTTCCTTTTTACGGTCATCCACGCGATCCTCCTTTGGCGAACGTGGCTCGTCTTAGGCTTTGCTTTCCCCGCGAGACGGCGCCTCGCTTACCCCCATCATTACGGCCCTTTCCAACATCTCCCCGAGACCCGCTTTGGGGGGCCGCATTGAATTCGGTCTTCATCGGGCCTTTGGCGATTCCGGTGAGGAAACATGTTATGATCGCATCGTCCGGAATGTTCCTTGTTTGATCATATATTCGACGAACCGTTCGTAATACTCTTTTCCGGACTCATGCCCTCCCATACGAACCTCGTATAGGTCCTCAATGGTTTTCTTTGGCTCGCTTGCCGACTCAAACTCTCCGACAAACTTTTCCGACAAGTCCTCCCAACTTTCAGGCGAGCCGCGAGGGAGCCCGCGTATCCGGGACGCGGCCCTATCCTGCGCATGCGCCAACCAATGCGATGCACCGGGCGGATTTATTTTGTGTAGCAAGGGTGATGCGACCCGGAACGCGGTGAGCCGTCGTTTGGGCATGAATTCCCATTGTAATAGTTGTAAGCGGGATAACTAACCTTTTCTCTATTTGGGAGGCAATGTTTCGGTAATCCCTTTAGCGAGTACGTCGATCCCCGAAATAGGGGCGATTTTCTCGACGGGCCTCGACTTTTTTAATTCTCGCAAGCTCTTTTCTCATTACCTCCATCTCGCTCTCCGCCAAAACGGGGTCGATTCTAGGTCGCGACCGTGCTTGCGTATCGGCTCGCTCCGTTCTACGCTCCGATTCCCTATGATTTTGTGATCCCTCTTGGCGGGCCCTTTTTTCCACGATAATTGTGCGGGCATCTTGTGCGTGTCTATCCTGTTGGATGGGCATCTCTTTTCTAGGAAGGCTGAGACGACTTGGGGCTAAAGCCTTGTCCTTCTCACCCAACCTATTAAACGCGGATCCTTTGTCGATCCTCTTTCCTTTTTGATGGTCGCGATCTTGGGGGGCCGAGGTTCGTGGAATTTCTTTCCTCGGTCCATTGCGACCGAAGAGTGCACGCTTTCTCTACGTCGATTTGCCGAATTTGGCTCGGCGGCCTTGGTGCGACCGCAAGAGGGATTTCGTTTCGGGAGGATTCGGGGTCGAATCGTCATAGGGGCACGGCCCTTAGCCACCGGCGGGAATTGGTGAGATACATAGTTTCGGCGTACACGGCGTATTCCCTCATTTCGGCGACCTGCGGGTCCTCCCGAAAGCCCGGTTGTATTTACGGGATCGATCTTTGGCTTTCTTTGTGACCTCTCTCTGCGAGTTCCATCCGGGGCAACAATAGCCTCTTTCGACTTGGTTTTTTGATTAATGACATTTCGAGCATCGCTAGGTGCTAAGACCCTCTCTCGGGATCCTTCTTCGCGGGGAGATTGTCTAGCGTTTCTCCCGCGCCTTCCCCACGAGCTTGATGTAGCATAGTACCTTTTTTGGGGGTTTGGGGTGTTAGATGCCCTTTACTTCCAGCCATCTCTCGCGTGGTGGCTTTTTGAGCGATTTCTTTGGTAAAGGGAGGAAATAAAGGCGAGTTTGAGGACTTTTCTTTGTAAGATTTAACTCCTCTGAATGAGAGCTCAGGTGATTTTTTACACAATCGGTTTCCCGGTAACGGAGCCAAGCGAAGATGTCTAAATCCTCACGGGTGTCCTTGCGGTGTTTGGATGGTGGATATCCGGCCGTGTTTAAGGTGTAGTGTAGCTCCGGTGGGCGGTGGTATGGAGAGAACTAAAATGGAGAGAGCTTTTGCTTGCAAATATAGTGTGTATTTCATATATATCTTTTGTTTACAATGACCACCCCTTTTATAGAGGTGGATAACTTAGGGAATAAGCAACCTCTTAGATATTTTACTAATAGCTAGGTCTTACTTAGATACTAAGCAAGACGAAATATCTAAGTTACAAGTGGGGAAAAGATCTGGATCAATCGGCGGCCATCTCTCTGAGGTCGCAAGGAGCAAGCCCTCTTTGGCCTCGCCCCCGACCCGCCCTGCATTATTTATACCCATCATCTCGCGGACTAGTTTAACTTGGAGAAGAAGCAAGGCCCAGTAAGGGCAAATGTGACAATAACCTCAGCCGACCCATAATTAGGGTTAGGGCACAAATAGCCCCTATAAATACTAGTTAAGATGAACTACGAAGGGGGCTTGATTCCGAATAATCAACGGGATACGTAGCGAACTCGAGAGAGACTCTCAAGCTCAGTCCAAAATATACAACAAACACGCACCTCTTCTTTGAAGATTTTAGGGTTCTTATCATTATCACATAGAAGAACAGTCCGATATTATCAAATGACGAAACCCAGCATCGTCAATTAATATCACATGCATAGGTTTAGTTGTTTTTAATTTGTCATGGGGGCTGTCCACTACTAAAATTTTCCATTCTTTATACATCCTAATAAAACTGCAAAATTTGGTTTAATTGTTACTACAATAAGCAAAAATACAAAATTAAAAATAATTGAAAACCATCAAGGTTCATCCCCTATTAATTAAAAATTAAATCGGGTAATTCTTCACCTACTTATCGTTCATAAATAAATGAAGAAAAATAAATTGACATTTTATTTATGATTAACCCTCCTACAAATAATTGTATTAATAATATATTTTTCGTACCATTCTTTAACATTATGCTACAAATGTTCCCAAACCAAAAAAAAACATTATGCTATATATATATATATATATATAACTTGTACATGAGTTTAATTATCCCCTATTTAAAAATATAAAAAAAAAAAATATTCCCTATTAAAATTTATCGTTTCCGTTTAAAAAAAAAAGCGCTATCTTTTTTTTTTTAATTGAGGAAAAAAAATCGCTATCTAAAAACACAAAAACGGTTCCTCAAAAAAAAAAAAACATAAAAATCTAAAAAATGAAGATTCCTTGTTCAAGTTTTTTTTTAAAATGAGAAGACTACTTTTTTTTTTATGGAACAAATATTTTTATTTTATTAAAAGAAAAGGGAAAGTTCCAAACATGCTCTATCCTGACCATCCCCTTTATCAGTTACGTGTCAGAGCATAGCAATGCCTCTTTAAAACCAACTAGCGGCAAACCCGATGTGGAGAAATCCGTCATAGTAGAAAGAAAGACAACACATTATGCTCTCAAAACTAAAGCACTGAAGTACAAGAATCAGTCAAAATAAAGATTGCTGGCATCTTGAAAATGAATTTTTCCTCTCCATCATCCATCTTGTAAGCGAAAGGTGAAATGTGTTTGAATTTGTGTTTGTGGCTTGAGCTGTCCTCGATAAAAACATCTCTCATGCTTGCCTCACCAATAGGTTGGGATTACGATTTTATGGCAACTTGAACCCATCTTAGTTTGACACATCCATTCACTGCAAGTCAACCTCCTCTTCTTCGTGCATGAAGGACTCCAATGAGTGCATGTAGGTCCTAAGGAAACAAAAGCTAGTAGATTGAAGAAAACAAAAATCCAAAAAGAAGAATTATATAATGAACCAACACGACCTGTTTGACACCCTCCAAGCGTAAAGGGTGTCGTCCAGTGTTTTGAAAGCCGCAAAGTATCCTTCCGCCCATGGATAAGAGTCATCCCTAAAATAGAAAACCAAAAGTGAAAAGTCTAGGGAGTGTAAAAAAATAGGAATAAGCTTTCCAAAACAAAACAACATTCTTTGCACTCTTCAAAATAATTGAAGAGTGCTTCTTTATGTGGCACGTGTGCGTCGAATTCGAAATTCGCCTTGGATGTCATCATTAAAGATTCCTTGTTCAAGTTGAACTTATTTAACATCAAAGAACTCAGAATGTGATATATTAACTTTAATGACGATATGGATATTTCATTGTAACAAATTTGGGAAATTCTTATACGGGTAGTCCTCGTGTGCACCGACCGTTAGATCTATGATATTTGTATAAGAAGACAAATAATATTTTGTTTTTTTATACACATGTCTCACGTTCAACGGATCGGTATATATGAAGAAAGTGCGGGTAAAAACATTATGTGATTTGAGATTAAATTGGACTTGAATATTAAACGTTAATCACAAGCATTCAAATGCTCGACTCGAATTTAAAAGTATGTGCGAAAAGTATGTGTGACTTTGATGATTTAATTATAATGTTTAATGTTTTACAAATGTATTTGTCAGCTGGACCAGAGGACCACAGCCTTCATGAAAAGTAGAACTTACTGGAAGCGATACTTATATGGAAAATATAGGATATTAATACGTAACTAATAATGGTATGATTACAATGATAGAGGGCTCACTTGAATAGCTAAAACAACGATGTCAATTCTCTCTCTCAATTTGTTTGAGACTTATTCTATTTATAAATGTGTTAAAATAAGTTTTATAATTAATATTTAGACTTAAATTTGCTTCTTAAATGTCTAAAATACCCACATATCTAGCATTTATTAAAAAGATGTAAGAACAATACAAAATGAATGTAATTGTAAATTAATCATGTTTTTAATGCCTAAACAATGTAATAAATGATGTTCCTTTAAATATTTCAAGAGTTTCAAAAAGCCTCAAACAAATGGAGTATACGGCATTAAAAATCGTTGATAATAGCGATGATTTGTGTATCGTTCATCTAATCACATGAGCCCGGATCCCCTACAGTGAAGACCCTCCAGTGATTCCTTCAGTGAGATGAAAATTCGACGGTATCATATATATTTCTACGGAACCGTTGTAAAATATATATCTATGGCATCTAAAAGATAATTTTTGGGTCCCAAGATATCCTGAAAATAATCGAATTTTTTTAAAGTCGTTGGAACATGAGTAATATCTACGGCTTTCTAAAGTCGTAAATGAACCGGGCTACTTGTACTCAAAATCGGATCAAAATTTGACTCTATTCATTTTTTCCGAGCTTGAGTTCGAGTCGAGCTATTTGAATAATTAACTGCGCTAATCTTAAGATTCAAAATATAGTAATCAAGTATCTCGCGTGTTAATCGAGTCATCTTAAATGATTATTTAATTAATTGTATTAATAAAATCTGTAATTATATAATATTGTATATAAGTCATTAATTATTTGCCGAGTCGAGCTCGAACTTTAAGGAATAATTGAGCTTACGAGCCGGTTCGAGTGAAATCAAGTACGTACTTAACGAGTCGAATTCAATATTTTATTTTATTGACTCAATCGAGCTCGAACCTTGTAGTATTGACTTGACTTGACTAGATTACACACCTAACAATACCGTACAAAATATCTACAATGCCATCGATATTCATCTCTTTAGAGAAATAAATGGAGGGTGCTCACTCTATATAGGATCCGGACCCCAATTATAAAATACACGGGAAAAAAAAAAGTAGGCTATGTATTTGCTCAGAAAATATGAGAATTCTAAAATAGGGATATATAGACTTACTAACTCGAGTCTACATCATTTTTATATTCAACATAATTTTGTGGTTGTGATTCTTTTTGATTTTTTTTAAATGTTTTTATAAGTGAAAAATATGTGGTGAGATGATGATGGTTTAAAAATTATTATCACTCGATGAGCATTCCGGCAGATTACATGGCCACCAATCGGTGTCTCCGGAGAAATTGCAACATCAGGAAGGGTTTTGCGATTGGAAACAGGAAAGGAGAAGTGAGCCCGTTTATTTTTTTTTTCCAATTGACCTTAAAAGATGACTTAAAAAATAAGAGTCCCTCCTTCATCCACGTCATCACTTGTATTTTATGTCTCTATGCGGACATACCAGATAAGAAGTTCCCCTTTATATAACACATATGAATCGGTTTCTGACAACGGTTGTATCGAAGAAATTCTCAACCCTAGCCTGTAACAATTAATATTTAATATGCATCATTTTCATTTGCTATTATGTTTTTTTTTCTTTTCTTTCTTTTTTTCACGGAGTAAAAGTATGTATGGTTAAAAGGGGTATAAATGTAATGACATGCTATGTATAGGCAGGGATGGACGCACATGCAACACTGAGATACACAATTTTTTTTTTGTTGTTGTTGTTGTTGTTGAAGGAAATACACAATATTTTTAAACAACGCCTTAATAATAAATTTCTATGTAAATTGTACATTACATTGTTAATAAAGCACGTTTTAACCAATGAGTCGGACCGTTGAGTTCCGACTCATTGGTCCAACTTACAGTGCATCACGTTTTTTCTGAGACGACACGGGTCGAATTTCGAATTAGTCAGATCAATAAGTTTCAGATACCGAAAGCTTTAATTAAAAAAAGGGAAAAAAAGAGAGAGCACGTTTTAAGATCAATAAGTTTGATCATTGCCTACCGAAAGCTTTAATTAAAAAAAGAGAAAAGAAAAGAGCACGTTTTAAGAAATTTTATATCAAACTAAATTTTGAGCTGTGAGTCATTGCCTAAGTGATAGGGAGTGTTCAATTTAGTAATTGCTATTAAAAAAATAAAAAGTGAGTCAATCTCAAGTGACAATGACCGTTGAGATCATTAAATAAAAATGTTTCAGATTTAAATTCCATTATTTTTTTGTATTCAAATCTTACTATATGTTTATTCTTTGTGTGATTTATTAGCAAATGTGTATAGTATTATTTTATCTAAAAAAATGCGTAGTATTTTTTTTTAATGGTAGAAGCGCTTTATTTATTTATTAAACACAATCCGCCATATAAGCACGGATTACACGAGGAGGAGGAGAAGAATCCCATCTAGGCAACCAACAAGATTGAGGCCTGATAGATGTAATATCGCCGGATGGATCAAGATCCACCCGATTACGCAGCGGAATAGTATAGATCAAAAGATCTAGTCAACCATAATACATAAAATAATAGATCTAAACCTATAAGGTGGTTTAGATTGTTCACTAGTTTATGGTGTATAAACGTCAAGAACAATCTCTAATCCAAGCTACTCGATCCAATGAGATGCCACCGTCTTCCAACATGTATCTCCAAGCAACACCAAGTGGATGGTGTTTCAAGCCGCCGGACCTCCTTGATATGCTACCTTAGGAAACCCGAAGTTTTCTAAACTCGAACCCAAAAAAAAAATAGCCGAAAATTCCAAGCTATTTTTCCTTCCAATAATGCGAAATTATGTGTGTCAAAAAGGCTTGGAAGAACTCTCTTTATTTAGAGAGAGTAATCCTTCTCCTCCAAGGATTTAATAATTAAGAGATAATTATTAGATTAATCCTTATTCCAAATAAAAGATAAATAAAATAATTATCCCAAACAAATTAGGATAAACAATATTATTATCTAATATTTCATGAATTATCAATTAACAAATAAAAGATAAATCACATGTTAAATAATTATCCAAGAAAACTAATTCCTTAATAATCAAATAACTCACAAAATGCGCCCCACCCTAATTAAATAAGGTCCATGCGCATTTTTTGACACATTGGGCCGAGTCCACGAAAAATTTCTTTTCCATGTATTTAATTATCTAGTTCAACTAAACAATTAATCCACATTTCGATTAAATAGTCCAATCCAACTATTTAATTATAATTGAGGTGAAACGACGAGAAAACATATGCTATGTTAGGAGCCACGTCGGGGACCATGGATCCATATTCAGTAGCTACAGTAAATTAAATAAAATTATTCGTCAAACCGAAAAATTATATTCAATCTATTAATTCCGGGATTACACCACCATAAACCCGAAACTGAACTCTGTTGAATATAGATATAAACTTACACTCAACTATGAGTTATAAGGCGTCCACTGATATAATCATTACATACGGATAAATCCTTCATAGACTGTTCACTTCGATTCGGGATATCTCCGTAAACCCTTCTCGAAACATATTATCCTTATTTACCATTAACCCCCTAGTGATCAATTAGTTCATAACTAATATAATATGAACTGGCCCATCGATCAGTTTCTAGGGTTAACAAATAAGGGAACTGTCTGTCTACTTCCCGAGGGAATTAATGGATTCCATGGCTGTGATAACACAGATTACTCACTCATCCTAGAACAGAGCCAATGAGAAGTGTTGGACCACATACTAAGAAGTGATCTTTACTAACACATCAAACCCTACCCTAGTCTAAGCAGTTGTCTGTGATCACCTCAGGATTGAGATTAATCCATATATGATCATATTGTGATTCAATAAGACTTCTCGATCACGGAATTATATCGAGAACTCAAATCAAATCGGTCATGCCCTATATGATTATCATCATATATAAATGCCTCATTAGTACCCTATTACCGACGGTCCGGATAAGGCGTCACACCTAAAGTGTTATGGGCGCATTATTAGCAAATTAATCTAGAGACCCGTACTCAGATTAATAAACGCTACGGACTTAGTTAATTTTAAGTATATTTCACAAACTCAATCCTCGTGTGTATAGCCATACACTGAGTTATGTGATTACATAATCAATATACTTACGGTTTTCTGCAGTGTATTAATATTGGCAATAAATGCGAATAAATAAGATGAAATAAATTCTGTCATTTATTTAAATAAAACAATTACAATTGTCTTTCGGGCATAAAACCTAACAAGGCCTTCCCTCGCAAGAAAATGGGCAGGCATGTTACCTTGCCTTTTAACAAAAGTGAAAGAAAGAAAAATGAAAGCTGGCATAAGTTTTTTACAATCCTCTATAATACTTACGGCCGAAGATGAGTCTTCAAATTGATTTTGCAATCGATGGTGTAAGATAAGAGAATCGCTTTCAATGATAATGTTAAAGAATCCCCATGTGAGCGCGAACGTCAAAGCGTGGTAAATCGCTAAGGCCTCTCCTACCAAGACATCATATCTTCCTTCCAATTTTTTTGAGAAGCTTTGAATTATTTTTCCTTGGCTATTACGAAGTATCCCACCAACTGCCGTTGATGACTCTCTAAAACCTGCATTAATATTAAACTTGAGGGCGCTTGTGGGTGGAGGCTTCCATTTAGTGTCAAAGTCCCCGCCCTTGGCGATATCTGGTTGTCTCGTGATAGCTTGTGTATATTCATCCGCCTCAATTGCCGAACGATTGCAAATGGAATTTATGTGCATCGGTTCACCTTGAAAAATATGCCTATTTCTAGCCTTCTAGATGTTCCATAACATGTAGATTACATGGAGTAGTTCGGATTCATTATTCAAGTTGAGCATTTCATCAAACCAATCAAGAAATGAGTGTATTCTAAGTATGGAGAAAAAATCACCAAGGTGATGATTACGCCAAATGTATTGTGGGATTAGACATTCAAAAAGACAATGCCAAATTATTTCTTCATGTTGTAAACATACTTAACATAAGCCCGTTCCAACACCCCTGGAGCGTAATGTGGATGCCGTAGGCAAGATATTGTTGAGAAGCTTCCAGATAAAGTGAGTAATCCACGGCTTTACTCTCAATTTCCACAAGCTAGTCTAGAGTCTACTGCATGAGTGTGAGGATGTTGAGGCCGGAGATGTTGACCACCGGTATTTAAGCTCATGTGATACCCAGTTTTAATAGTATAGATCCCATTATTCGAGTAGTTCCATATCAATTTATCCTTCTTGGCTTCTGGGGAAAGTGGGATAGACATGATTTTATCCACCTCAAATGGGTTGAAGGCCTCCCGAATCAAATCTTTTCTCTATTGGCGAGTAGATGAGTTAATAAGACAACTTACATTGCGGTTGGGTAGATTTCCTTCATTAGGATGCGCTTGGAATGAAGGTAAAGCAGGTAGCCAAGCATCATTGATAATATCAATATTGTTTCCGCTCCCAACTTTCCATCTTAACCCATGAAAAAGGAGATTCTTCCCTTTTAAGATGCTTTTCCAGATAAATGAGGGATTTCTCGTGGGGGTAGCATTTTTAAAGTCGCGATTATCAAAATATTTTGCTTTAAGGACATGGGCTGAAATGGAGTCAGGCGTAGCCAGGGTTTTCCATGCCTGTTTCGCTAGGAGTGCTAGATTAAAACACTCAAGATCCCGAAATCCGAGACCTCCTTCTGCCTTTTTCTTACAAGTGATTCCAAGACTTCCAATGAATTTTATCTTTCCCATCTGAAGAACCCCAGAAGAACTGTCTTGTTAACTTTTCTAAGTCGATAATTAGAGACTTAGGTAACTCGAAGCACTGGATGACATATTGGGGTAGTGCCTGAATGATGGATTTAATTAACACCTCTTTCGCAGCTGGAGATAAAAATTTACCTTTCCAACCAAGAATTTTCTTCTACACTCGCTCTTTTATAGAGAGAAAATTCTCTTTCTTTGACCTGCCAATAATGTACGGTAAGCCCAAGTATTTGCCTACACCATTGCTTATAGGAATGCCGGGTAGGGACGACAACTCATCTCTTTCACTTGAAGTAATTGCCTTACTAAAATATATGGAGGATTTCTGAAGATTTATTTTCTGACCTGATAAAATCTTATAATCATGCAAAATGCTTTTGACTACCATACATACTTCTTTGGTGGCTTCAACAAAAACGAGGCTGTCATCTGCAAATAAAAGACGTGTCAAGACGTATGGGTTTTGCCTTCCAAATGACATCCCGCTAATAGACATAGAAGCTGCAACTTGATTAAGTAAAGAGGAGAGACCTTCAGCACATAAGTTAAATAAAAATGGTGAGAGGGGATCGCCCTGTCGTATCCTCCTAGAAGTCCAAATAAAAGGAGACGGGTTGCCATTGATGAGCACTTGAAATGTTGGAGAGGAAACACATGTCATGATTGTTTCTATAAAAGATATAGGAAAGTTCATAGCCTCCATTACCGATCGAATAAATCCCCATTCCACTCGATCAAAAGCTTTCATGATGCCTAGCTTTAGAGCCATATGCTTATTGCAGCCTTTCTTACCCAACTTCGTGGAGTGGAAAGTTTCAAACACAGCGATGACATTATCTGTGATTAGTCTTCCCTTTATGAAGGCAGATTACGATGACGATATAAGGGAGTCCATTACACATTTCAGCCGATTGACCACAGTGCGGGATAAGATTTTATAAACAGAGTTGCGAAGGCTGATAGGACGGAAATCAACCATTCTTTTTGGATCTTTTATTTTTGGGATCATGATTTGAATTTAAGGCGCACATATCTTTACCATCGTTCAAGCACCCCAAGATTACTGATGTGACCTGAGAGCCTATGACATGCCAAAATTGTTTTAAAAATGCCATATGCATGCCATCCGGTCCAGGGGACTTCTTTCCCGGTAGTTGCGAGAGGGCCACATCGATTTCTCTACGTGTTAAAGGGTCTCGCCAAGATTTCCACATCACTATCTGTCAACTTATTAAAATGTAGATCAGGAGGAAGCTCTTTATCGGATCCGTTGGTCGTGTAAATATCGTTAAAATATCCAGCAGCAAGAGTGTGAATATCTTTAAGTTTTTTCAAAGATTGACTCGAGTCATTACAGAGAGAACTAATAGTATTTCTCTCTTTCCTCCTTGATGCCTTATGGTGGAAATAGGATGTGTTTTTATCCATCGATGATAGCCATTCCGCCTTGCCCCGTACACGCCAATACTCTTCCTCTAAAATTTGTAGCTTTTCAATCTCCTTGAGAATCGATTTCTCTTCTTCGACATTGTAAGTTTCACCATTATAAGATGCTTCTAATTTTTCATGAAATTTCTTTAGTTTAGCAGGGATGTCACCAAACTTTTGTCTTGCCCAAAGCCTAAGCTCTTCCCGAACTTTTTTATATGGATATCCAAGTTCTCTGCTGTAAGGTGATAGGTAGGTCCAGGGCCGGCCCTATCACAAGCCAGGCGAGCCAGTCGGCTTGGCCCGTGAATCCCGATAGGCCCATCGGTACATGTTTTGCTTATCCGAAATTTTTTTTTATAGAGTTAATCCGATCGATTTATAAAAAAAATCGTATATTAAAAAGCCCGATTTTGATAACAAATAGGCCCGATTCTTTAAAAAAAATATACCCAACCCAATAAAAAAATTTATATATAGGCCCGATTCTTTAAAAAAAATATTCAACCCAATAAAACAATTTATATGTTACTAAATGTTACTTCATGAAGAAAGTAGCGAGATAAAAAGAATTCGAAAAAAATTGAGTCATGCTTTATATATTGAAGACAAATAGGCTAGTCATAAAGGAAAAAAAAAAGGAAATCGGCGTAAATCAAAGGATAAACACACTTACGAATGGGCAACTTCGTAGCCTTTTTCTTTCCAAATACATATCCGATATCCCATCATCGCCGGCGGCACGGCGACGGGCGGTGGGCGGGGGCGAGAGCGGCGCGGCGGCGCAGGTACTTCTTCTCCTTCCTGGCTTCCTCCTCCACTCCAATCAATCCAATCCAATCCAAGCCTATTATTATTAGGTATGTTTTCAATTAATTTTTTTTAAATATTAGTACTAAATTAGTTGTTAATTTTAATAATTAGTTGTTAATTTGAATAATTAAATTTGCCATGGATATTTTGTTGATATACCTTTAGTGAGTCCTTTTGTTTTTGAATTTTGAGAAAGATGTGAAATTGTGAAAAGATTGAAATTGAGTAATGTGGTCTAATGTTGATGTTGGAATTTAAAAAGTTGAAAAACTTCAATAGAGTGTTTCTTGTGTAGGAATTAGAATTTAGAACAATGGGTAAATGGCCATCGGAAATGAGAAAAGAAAGAGGAAAAAAGCCATTGAAGAAGAAACTAACAAACTAAGGGGTTCCATTTACAAGTATGTCACAAAAGAATCGAGGAAAGATCCTAGTACTAATAATGAAGGGGAGGAAGGGGTAAATATGAATATTGATGGTTCCTCTAATGAACAAGTTGGTCAAGAACAACAAGAAGAAATGGAAATGGTCAATAATGATTTAGAAGAAGAATGTGTCAATGAATATGAAGGACGACTTTTTCAAAATTTTGATCCGGATCCAAGCACTTGGAAGTTGCCTAACCAAGATCTTGTTGACTTTCTTGTGAGAAAAGGACCCGTAAGAGTTCAAATGGATGATAGTGAATATCCTAAGGATACCTTAAGACAAAACCGGCGTTTTTTAAATGGGCATTACACTCGTGTGATGAAGAATGGAGAGAAACATGATAGAAAATGGCTTGTATATTCAAAATCCATTGATAGAGTATTTTGCTTTTGTTGTAAACTTTTCAAGGGTACAACAACAACTTGTGATTCCTCTTTGGAAAGTGTTGGCATGAATGATTGGCATAATCTTGCGCCGAGGCTTAAAAGTCATGAATCAAGCCCGAAGCACCTCAAATGTATGAATTCTTGGTATGAGTTGGAAACGAGATTGAAGCATGGAACAACAATTGACAAAAAGGCTCATGAACTAATTTCAAAAGAAAAAGAGCGTATGAAGCAAGTTATGTTGCGAATAGTTAATGGTATCAAATATCTTGCCACACATAATATGGCTTTTAGGGGGTCTAGTGAGAGGTTACATGCGGAGGACAATGGAAACTTCTTAGGTTTTATTGAATGTGTTTCACGGTTTGATCATATCATGGAAGAGCACATACGGAGGATTAAGGGCAATGAAATTCGGCATCACTACTTGAGTCATAAAATTCAAAATGAATTGATTGAGATGTTTGCTAATGAGGTTAAATGTGCTATCATTGAAAAGATAAAAAAGGCCAAGTATTTTTCAATTATACTTGATTGTACACCCGATGTAAGCCATCATGGGCAACTAACTTTATTGATTCGTTGTGTGAATGTTGATGAGTCGCCCATTACGGTTGAAGAATATTTTCTTGGCTTTATAAAGGTTGTTGATACAAGTGGAATGGGTCTTTTCACGGAGCTTGAAAAAGAGATTGTAAAGCTTGGATTGAACATTGATGATATACGAGGCCAAGGCTATGATAACGGTGCTAACATGAAAGGCCATTACAAAGGCGTTCAAAGTAGATTGCTTGATGTGAATCCTAGAGCATTTTACACACCTTGTGCTTGTCATAGTTTGAATCTCACATTGAGTGATATGGCCGGTTCTTCTTCCAAGGCCGGAGACTTTTTTGGCTCGGTTCAACACATTTACAACTTTTTTGCATTGTCCATAAAGCGGTGGGACATACTCAAAAAGCATGCAACTTCTCTTACCCTTAAAAGGTTGAGTAATACTCGTTGGGAGAGTCACTTTGAAAGTGTAAGACCAATCGTACAACAATTCTCTCAAATTAGAGATGCTTTGTATGAGGTGATTGAAGAAAAGGAAGGTTACGATGCAACAAAACATGCCAAGAATCTAGCTTTTGGTGAATTTGAGAGTTTTGAGTTTTTGCTTAGCTCAATAATTTGGTATGATGTTCTCAAACTTATCAATATTGTGAGTAAGGATCTACAAACGGAGGACATGAATATTAACACCGCAATAAAAAATTTGAAAGGGCTTGTTAGCATGTTTGAAGATTATAGAGAGAACGGGTTCGATAAAGCTATGAAAAAAGCAAAAGAACTTGCTAATGAAGTGGGTATTGAGCCGGTGTTTCCAACAAGAAGAATCATTCATAGAAAAAAAACATTTTGATGAGAGTTCAAGTCAACAAGTAATTTTTTCTCCCGAAGAGAGTTTTAGGGTGGAATATTTCATTTCTATTGTTGATCAAGCTCTTGCCTCACTTAAAGCTAGATTTGAAGCTTTTCACGAGTATGAAAAAAATTTTGGCTTCTTGTTTGATTTGAATGAAAGCGCAAAAGATGATGAAGGTTTGAAGAATTCTTGTAAGAATCTTGCAACAAAGTTGAAAAATGGTGAACATGAGGATGTTGATTGGGAAGAGTTGTATTATGAGTTACAACTTCTTGTACATGTTTTGCCCGAAGAAGCGGACGAACCTCTCCAAATTTTGAAATTCTTGAAAACATTTGATCTAAGTTATGTAAACACGGAGATTGTTTACCGAATATTGTTGACTATTCCGGTAACGGTTGCATCTGGTGAACGGAGTTTTTCGAAGTTGAAGCTAATAAAGAACCATCTTCGAAGCACGATGAGTCAAGAACGCTTGAATGGGTTAGCGATAATATCGATTGAGCAGAAATTGGTTGATGAAATTGATGATTATACATTGATTAGTGATTTCGCCTCCAAATGTGCTTCAAGAGCATTGTTGAATTAGTATTTAGTATTAATATATATATGTATGTTTTGTGTTTGCATTATGAATTTGATGTTTGTATATGAATGTATTAGAAAAAAAATTGTATTTTCGGTCGATTTTTTTTTTTTTTTTTTTTTTTTGTGTACATAGGCCCAATTTTTTTTAACTGGCTTCGGCCCTAAAAAACGTAGGACCGGCCCTGGGTAGGTCCCCATCCATTACAAAATATATGATCAAACTCTGCTGTAAGGTGATAGGTAGGTCCCCATCCATTACAAAATATATGATCAAAGTCATCATCATGGTGCCAAAGGGGCTCAAAACGGGGGACTCTTCTCCATTTAATAGGGCTTGTTACATCTTCCTCTTTTCTTAAAAGAAGAGGGACATGGTCCGAGTGAGCCGAAACAAGATGATAAATTTTGTATTGAGGGAAAAGTGATTTCCGATCTGTACATGCCACTCCACGATCTAGTCTGATTCTAGTCGTAGCATTATCGCGTCGATTTCTCCACGTGAATTGGCCTCCCACAAACCCCAAATCAAAAAGTTCACAGTCACTTAGGGCTGTTCTAAAGGCTTGTATTGCGGAGCCAGATCAGTCATTTGGGCCATCCTGCTCATGAGAATACATGATCTCATTGAAATCACCCATAATACACCATGGCAATTGATGTGAGTCTTTGAGCCTTCATAGAAGATCCCAAGAGTGTCTACGCAAATTGACATCCGGATTGCCGTAGAACCCGGTAAATCGCCAGGGAGGTAACCCATGTTGGTTTATTTTGACATCAATATGGCCAGATGATTGAGTATGTAGGGTTACCTGAATATCTGAGGTCCATAAGAGAGCCAAACCAACGCTTCTTCCTTTCGCTTCCACGTAGAGAGCGTGATTGAACCCTAGGAAATTTCGTATCCACTCCATGCGCCTTTTTGTTGCTTTAGTTTCCGATTGGAACACTAGGGTGTAGTATTATATATATGGAAAATGATAGGGTTCTCGATAATGTGTGTACCATATCCCCCGAATGCATACATTTGTGGTCCTGGTTTTTTTTCGCTTTTTGTTTTGTTTTTTTAAATTAAGATAGTGGCTAGAATTTTTTGTGTGTACAAAGTCGGGGGATGGGGTCGGTGCCCCCATCACTCTCCTATATATATTGTACCGAAAGTATATTATAGATATTATCCCTCCACTGGAGAACGCCCCTTCGACCTCGAAGGTTTCCCCCCGCAAGACGGCGTACTCTCATCTCCGGTGGCCATGGAGAAGGAGGATGTAGCACAGAGGCTGGCGACGCTGTCACTTATGGCCCAAGAATCTATCCGGGCAGCAGTGGTAACAACTAGGTCGACGGAGGAGCAGCAGATCAGACGGCGGAGCTTGAACGGAAAGTTTTGTGTGAAGAAGGACGTTGGAATCCGAGGGATGCAAGACGCCCTGTCCAAATCATGGGGTTGTATGGTGAAGCCGGTTCAACTAGCGAAGAACATATATCAGTATGTGTTCGATTACGAAGTTGATGCAATTAGGGTTTAGAAAGACGGGCCCTGGTGTTTTGATTGATTTTTGCTTGTTTTACGCCGATGGGATGATGATTGGGAAGCAAGGCCAGAACTTTTTGATTCTTATCACTTGTAGATTCACGTGATGGGCCTTCCCACTCACCTCAATACACAGTTAATTGGCCGGACCATAGCGGCGGTTGTGGGGCGGTGTTCACAGGGGCAAATACATGATGATGCTGCTACAGGGCTATGTTTTTTTAGGTTTCGAACTTATGTGGATCTGAAGGCTCCTCTATGTCGGGTGGTACTCTTGGAGGTAGATGGTAAGGAGCTAATGGCTGAAGTGCAATATGAGTGTCTCCCAAATATCTGCTTTAACTGTGGTATGCTGAATCATGCCGTGAAATTTTGCTCAGAACTGAAGCATGAACCGACAATGGAAGCATAGAAGAAATTACTGTATGGGTCTTGGTTGAATGTCGATCGCCGCTCTCATATTTTGACTGAAATTGACCTTGAATGCCATCCTGATAATGTTGAAGCTGATAATTCTCAAGTTGAATTTCAGGAGCACCACCAACCTGATAATTCCCAAGCGTTGGCTTTGGTGGTTGTACCGGGCTGTGGGGAGATTGGAGGTGGTCTAGGTAAGAGTGTAGGGGTACCGGATACGGTGTTGTTGGGAGGGGAGGGGCCGGTTCAGTTTGTGGTACCAGAGAATTTGCTGCGTTATATGGATGTGCCTTTGCAGGACATAGACCGGGAGCAAAGATTACGGGTTTCCACATACAAGCACATTTCTAGGAAAAAAGGTGGGGAGAGGAAGGACAATGAGATCATTCTTAAGCGTGCGGGGGAGAAGCGTAAGACGGACATGATCATTGACATGGACGTGATCCTGAAGAAAGCTACTTTTCACTTGCCATTGGTGGAGCCTGTAGAGCAATATGCCCACCCGACACCATGAACATTTATGTTGGAACTGCCGTGGGTTAGGCCACCCGCGGGCAGTTAATGCACTAAAAGGCCTTGTAAATATTTATTCGCCTTCTAAATTATTCATGTCTGTTGGTCCCCAGAGAAGGGTAAAAGTATAGTCGAGGGGGGGGGGTGAGTGACTATACTGGAGTTTCAAAAAAATTCTTGTTTTAAAATATTTTGGGCAGCAGATAAGTCCCTTCTTTTAATATTGTTTCAAAGTAGAATATGCATACACAGAGTATGAATTATGCAATAAGTAAGTGCAGTAAAGTAAAGCGCTGAAAGTAAATAGACACAAAGGTTTATAGTGGTTTAGGGTGGTGTAATCCCTTAATCCACACTTCTCCTGTGATGATTGGAGGAATTCACTATTGTTTTCACTTATACAATAGTTAGATTGTCCTTGGCTACACAAGATTCACAATCTTCAAAACTATCACTCCCTGGCTACAAAAGCTTCAGTGACTCAGTCTTCAACGCTGCTCATTGAGAACAAATCCTTGAGAACAAATCCTTCTCAGATGGCTCTGATTCAGTTGCTTGACTGGTGTGAATTGGATTCACAGATTCTGTTGATCAATCTCAGTGCTTGATGTGGAATTTGAGCTCTGATTGCTGAGTTGATCTCTAGATGCGTCTTTTAAGTTCAAATATAAAGCTTTTCAAATTGACAAAGTTTTTGCTTGTTTTTCAGTATTGCAATCGTTGTTTTTCCTGTCTGTCAATGCCTTCTATTTATAGCCTTGATATTCCTTGATTGAATTTCAGTTCATTGGCTATTTAATGTGGAGAAGAATCCTTGATTTAATTCTTGATTCCCCCTTGATTATATCTTCCTTGATTTCAGTGATCTGGATTTTATTCAAACGTCTATCATAAAATCTGTCCTTGATTGATTATGCATTTAATACTTGATCCTCCGAATCTTCCTTATTTTTCACGTTCCAACTAAGTATAGCTTACTTAGATGTTCCTTCACTTGGCTGTTATGTGATCAGTAGAGTAGATCACTTTGTTGCAATAAAATGCTATTTGTAGCTTCCGTTGTACCAATTAGAGTGTCTAATCTAGATTCAATGGTAATGAATCTTTTGTCATGATCAGACAACTTCTTGGTCACACTGCCAAATCTAGTGCCAAAAGCCATTGTCATTGACTCATTTTCCCGTGAGACATGTTGTCTGAGGCCTACAAGATTGTTGGTGAATGTTCATCTGGCGCATTAAGTCACCCTGCATTTGCACAACAATGTTTTGTGCACCAATATACTCAACAATAGCCTGAAATCTTCTCTCTATTGAGTGACTTTCATCTTTGAAAGCTGCATTCATAGATCTGAGATACATTGCTTGTTGTTACAGTTATTTAACCAATATATCTGCTACTTTTTGAAAAGATTCACTAGATATGCCTGTAGGAAGTTGAGCAAATTGTTGCTTGATATCTCGTGGCTCTGGCTCTCTTTGCTTCTCTCACTTGTTGTGGCCAAGTGGGAGGAACCAACATTGGTTCCTGAGGTTGTACTGCCGGTTGAGTGACATCAACACCTGTTTCTGCTGCATCAAGTACTTGAGTTGTGGAGATTTCGGGTTCAACATTTTCTCCGGTTCCCCCTTTCTCTTTGCATCCCTATTCTTTGCTGGGAAAAGACTTAGCTGGAGTAGCAACAACTGATCCAGTGTCTAAAACTGATGTGGGATCAGTTGACACATCAACAGAGAGTTGTTGTTTACTGCTAGTTTTCTCAGGGTTGCACTCGGCTGCCGTAGTCTACTGTTGGTGAACATCAGCTGAGGATGTCTGATGTACCAGAAGTGTTTGCTGTCCTACCACTTTTGTTTGCATAAATGCATTGAGAGTTATATCATCATCAATTGCATCTGCTGTTTGGTCATTATTACCATCATTATCATCATCCTAGTCATCACCATCCTCCTCATCATCATCAGATGTTCCACTTCCTTCATCAGAAGTCTGATGCATTTTTGCCTTGGCCGCATCTATCATGTCCCAAAGTGGTGATTCATCAAGTACACCTACTAGGGTTGTGATGCCTAGGAAACCAAAGAACCAATCTTCTTCGGCAAGCATATGCTCAGAATTGTGAAGTTGAAGTATTGAGTCTCACTGTTTCCATTCAAGATATGCAGCAACTCTGTCATTTATATCTCTTCCAGAAACATTTGCTGGTTCTTCTGGAGTCTCATCATTTTGTTCCTCATTATCATCTCCAGTTTCTTCTTCAACATCTTCATTCTCTAGTTGGTCACCATCACCACTACCTTCTTTCTCTTGTTGTCCTTGTTCTTCTTCGGATTCCGCCAGATCCTTGAAGGCAACACAACATATACTAACACGAGCTTTACTTTGATGTAACACCCAGAAATCTTGAGTACACACAACGATAATGACCAAAACAACGGTATGACGACAACCAAAACAACAAACGTGACCTTGGCTCTTTTCTTAACGTGAAAGTGCCGAGGATGTCGATTTCTCAAGAGCAAACTCAACAAATCCACGTGTCTTTCTTTTTCGCGGATGAACAGTTACAATCAACAAATCAAAAGCTCTGAAATGAAGTTTCCGGCCAGGAAACGTACAATGCCAACTCCGATGAGTTTCTTTTGCAAAAGTCACGAGAGAGGTTATGGTTCAAACGCAAACTCGTGATTCTGGACAAGAAATCAGGGAGGTTACCTTGTTTTGGGATGATTTCAACACTGAGTTAAAGATTTGAATGAGCAAACGAGAGATGAGAGCTTTTTGATGAAGTTATTATGAGGGTGGCTTAGAGAAGATAGAGCTCTTCCCGGGGCCGCCGTAAATCTTTGAAACAGTGGGTGAGCCGTACGCCGGAAACAGGCTGAAAACCTTGATTTTCCCGGTAACGGAGCCAACTGATAACGTCAAAATTATCACGGATGTTCAGCGGTGGATTTGTGGTGGATATCTAACTATGACAATGGTACTGATGTGATCCGTAGCCGAATCAGATCCGAAAATGCCCGAGGACTTGAGTGAAGGCACCAATAAGATGAGCACCGCGACCCTTGGCTAACCTGTAGCCAAAAACCTTGGTATAATGGACACCCACAAGGTTCGCTCACAACCTCGATAAGTCCCATTTGGAATCCACCAAACAATGGTTTGGAATCCACCAAAACCAACGTGAGAAAACTCACCAAAGCTTAAAAGCTTCAAATATAATATATCAAAATTTGTCTGATAAAAAAGATTACAACTAAAGCCTTTTTATAGGCTAGAATAAAATAAATAAACTACTCCCAAATCAATGTGGGACAAACTTATTTAACAGAAATAAAAATAAAAATAAAAGAAATAAATACTAATAAAATTCTAATAAAATCTTCCACGGAAACAATGTGGGATAAATGATAACATAAGTGGACTCCAAGCCAAAACGTCTCATCTTCGATCACATCATTTCCTCCCGGTTGGAAAGGATTCGACCTCGAATCGAAGGATGTCGTAGAAAGTAGCAACAAGGACAAAACAGTCGAACCAACAATGAACATCAACGATATGCCCGAGATCAAATACAAGGCGGACATACCACTTCAAATCAATAGGTCTTCGAGTTGTTGATGCATACATCGCCAAGGAAACCAATGAGTAGTAATGTTGTGAGTGCGCATTGCAAATAATGTTCTCTGGATCAGCAATAGAATCAGAAGGATGAGAATCAGGATAAACCGCAAAAGGATCAATGAAGGTGTGCTTCGGTTTTCCATCAATATCAACTGGGACAAGAACGTTCATAGGTAATATATTGGCTGGATTGGGTATATCAGGTAGCCCAGTTTTCTCCTCAACTGGATGATCTTCATCTACCTGCAAAGAAGATATGATAGAGCTCGAACAAGGGACTAATGAGAGAGAATCAGCTTCCTCTATCTCCTCCGCCACATTCTCAGCCACAAATGTAGGTGTACGTGCATCATCAATCTCCGCTACTCTCGGCTCATTTTCAATATTCATCTCCACCACACTCTTATCTTCATCGTTTTTCACTTCAACCAAGTCTTTTTCTCTTGCTGATTCGCGTTTCAAACGAGATTCCTCGTCGATTCTACGTAGTTCTTGCAATAAATCAGGGCAATCATAATAGTGATGGTCACTCCCTTTACAATGACCGCAAAATACAGATAACACCTCTATAGAAGTTTTCTTAATCACCTTTGGACCACCACTGTTACCTCTACCACCACGATCACCTCTACCACCACGATTAGCTCTACTACCGCATTTATCTTCCCCTGCCTCTTTCCGTTAATATTTTCCGAAATTCAGTCCTTATATCATCCATCATATCATCAAAACGTCGTTCTATTTTCTCTAAATTTCGATTCATCATATCACCAAATTTCGAAAATAGACATTCATAGGACTCTCATTTCACATTACTCAAGATCAAAATTCACCAATAAATAGCACACGACAAATATCCAGAATGATAAACAAGAATATTCGGTACTGATTTTTTTGAGAGATGTATCGGAAACCACGGATGTGATTAAAATCACACCTAAGGTGTGAAACTCTCGTTAATTTGGCTGCTTTTCCCCTTTTTTTCCCAATCAAAATAATGCAAATAGGGCATCTGAGGGTCAAAAGTCGTCAAAGTCGGCAAGCAGAAAATGTCTGGTAATTTTTTTTATTTTTATTTTGTTGTAAAAGGAAGTAGCTAGAAAGATAATAGCTGGAAAAGGAGCACGCAACAGCAGAAGATCAATACCTGGGAATTTCTTTTCTTTTTTTGATAATAATTAGATGCTGGTTTTTTTTTTTGTTTTTTTTTGGTTTTGATAATAATAAGAACAAGAACGCAGGGATCAAGGAAAAAACTGGATTTCGAAGACACGACGACTTTGCTGGATTTTTTTGTATATATAAGAAAAGGAAAACAACGAAAGATGAATTGAACAAAGGAATGTGTGCAGGAAAGAACGAAAAAGGAAAAAATAAAAGGGATATTTGGATACCGTCAGTGTCTCGCTCTGATACCAACTGATGTGATCCGTAGTCGAATCAGATCCGAAAATGCCCGAGGACTTGACTGAAGGCACCAATAAGATGAGCACCGCGACCCTTGGCTAACCTGTAGCCAAAAACCTTGGTATAATGGACACCCACAAGGTTCGCTCACAACCTCGATAAGTCCCGTTTGGAATCCACCAAACAATGGTTTGGAATCCACCAAAACCAACGTGAGAAAACTCACCAAAGCTTAAAAGCTTCAAATATAATATATATCAAAATTTGTCTGCTAAAAAAGATTACAACTAAAGCCTTTTTATAGGCTAGAATAAAATAAATAAACTACTCCCAAATCAATGTGGGACAAACTTATTTAACAGAAATAAAAATAAAAATAAAAGAAATAAATACTAATAAAATTCTAATAAAATCTTCCACGGAAACAATGTGGGATAAATGATAACATAAGTGGACTCCAAGCCAAAACGTCTCATCTTCGATCACATCAGGTGTGAAGATGGTGGCTCACGGTGGAGTTGTGAGAGAATACGGTGGTGAGTGTGGTGGTGAAACACAAGTAGACAGAGAATAATAAATTGGGCAGAGTTTTGCCTTTCTTTGCGTATATTTAGCTTGGTTTATGATTTGTACATGGAGCCATATTTATAGGGTGAGAACCGACTAAGTTCAATTACAACTAAGGACATAGTACAACTAAATCTACGGTGGTTGGTCGGGCCGCAACATGACGGTGGCGGCATGGATCCCTGGGCTTGCTTTGTATGTCCCTAGCCGGCTGGTTGTGTTGTCGATCCATGCTCTCCGGATGTTGAGGGAAAGGGATCTCTGGCGGATCCGTTCCCTTTTTTATTCATCATGGGCTTGCTGTCAAGGCCCATCACGAAAATAGGAATATGCCTCACGCATGGGCCTGACCGCGTACTCTCCTTCCGGCCCCCGTTCGTCCGTCCCCGGTGGATCCACTCGGGTCGGTATGCGGGTTTGCGGGCCGGAGGGCGGAGCCGGTCTATCACTTTTTATAACATTAAATCGGTGAATATAAAGTTTGAAAAAGTTGTTGAAGATATATATATATATATATATATATATATATATATATATATATATATATATATATATATATATATATATATATATATAAATGATCCGTAACGCCCCAATAGACCCCGGGCCTGGTAGCGCTAAATAAGTCATAAATGATCCGGACAACTGCTTAGACCGTCGTCCTCGCTTGGTCTAAAAGGGCTAACCCGAGTTGACAAAACCTTTATGTCTCACACTTATATGAGGGTGAACATTCTACTAATTTACCAATGTGGGACTTTACATTCTCCCCCTTATAAGAGACTGACGTCCTCGCCAGGACGGCCAAGACTGTTCCCGGATTGTCTATACCAGATGTAACTAGAGGCCATCCTTACACCGTCTTCTTGTACGGTGTAGCGCATAGTTCCGTCTGATAGTCGGCTCTGATACCATTCTGTAGCGCCCCCAGACCCCGGGCCTAGTAGCGTTAAATGAGTCATAAATGGTCCGGACATCTGCTTAGACTGTCGTCCTCGCTTGGTCTAAAAGGGCTAACCCGAGTTGACAAGACCTTTATGTCTCACACTTATATGAGGGTGAACATTCTACTAATTTACCGATGTGGGACTTTACATATATACTAGTAAAAAACTCGTACGATGGATAGGGATAACAATTTAAAACCTCAAATATTAGAATGTAATTGTGTGAGGATTGGTAATATTAAGTTAGAGATGCAATGTCATATCATAGAGAACTTGAATAATGTTTTATCTATCCGTACATTATATTGGTTATCTTAAGAAAAAATATATTTTAAACGAATAACTCGTGAAAAAAAGATTAGTTTTGACTGCAAAAGAAAAAACAACATATGTAAGAAACACGCTCCTACCACCAACCCCTACCCGTAGCCTCCCGCATATGTATCTTACCAATGTCCACCATCTCCTAGCCTCACCTCACCCCTCTCCCTTGCCGCAGCTTATCCCTCATCCCTGCTTAAATAATAATATAAAAAAAAAAAAAAACAAAGCCCTAAATTGTGCTTGAGAAACCTCAAACCCTCTGAAAACATTTTTCTATCAGAAATCATAAATAAACCTACATCCCTCGGCCCACCGAAAACCCTAGACTCATTTATTCCCAAATACCGCATTTCAAATTACCTCACAAACTCACCCGTAAAAGAATGAAAAAAAAAACACTGTGCCCTATAAACCTTTAACTAAATACATTAAGTTTAAATTTATCGGGTTTTCAACCTGTATTAAAGGCTGTCGGAACTTATTATTGACCACAGTTAAAAGGTTTTTTTTTTCTCGTCCGGTAAAACTTGAAATGAAACAAATACATCAAAACACTTTTATGTGGATCATGTGCCATTTATAGGGACTCTCCTTCGGCTTCATCCCGACCCCCTTGATTTTTATCTTCATAAAAAATCATAAATTTCTTCATCTCCCACACTCTACCCCACTTATCTTCACCAATAAAAAGGAAAACTTATATTAAAGGTGATTGTCGCAACCTTTATTAAATACACGTGTCTATAAACTAAATTTGAAACATTTCAAACAATAGATAAGGTTATCTATTTCAAAAGTTTCAAACTTTAGTATATATAATGATAGGACTTCAATAAGATAATAATGTTTTGTATCAGGAAACTATGAAAAGTATGCAGAAGAAGAAAAAAATCCATCCTCAATGTGTCTTTTTCTTCATAAAAGAACTTTGTAATCTGAAACAACACTAGCCCAGCACGTAAAAATTATACTTGATATCTCAAGAAATCGTATATCTCTTCTTGAATGATTTTTTTTTTAATTCCTTGATTTGTAAAAAGATAGAATAGAAGTGCCGTTTTACTCCACACCCCATCCGGCTATCAGCAAAGTGTTTTGTGTTTTTTTTAAATTAAAAAACCTTTGCTGAATTATTTGATCAACGAGATCGGAACAAATCATTATGATTATTAAATGCGGTTTTTTTTTTTTTTTGAATAATTAAAGGTGGTACTACCTCCGTCCCAAAACGTAAATGTAAAAACCTTTGCTGAATTATTTGATCAACGAGATCGGAACAAATCTTTTTAGGCTTTTTTTTTGTCTCCGTCTCAAAATGTAAGTCCATTTACAAAACCAATAAAGCATTTATGACATCTTTCTTCTTCTACCATTCATTTATTATATACTCAAACATTTTTTACTACTTTGCATTAATACAAATGAAAAGTCATTTTAGTATTTTCAATCAAAATTAGTGACAAATAACAAATTTAACGACAAATAACAAATTTAACTAACTTTTCTTAATATGTATGAAAAAACCTAAAAAAGATTTATATTTTGGAACGGTGGTAGTATTTCTTTCCATTCTTACTGCAATCAATCAATTGATGTACTAATTATTCTTCTAATTGTCCTTAACCCATTGTTGCAGCAACTTTAAATAAATAAAACCCATTATTACGACACGCAAATTTTAGTATGGTCCTGGATCAAATATGACAAAGTGATTCAGGACTAATAGAAATTCAGCACACTATGACATGGTGGTCTAGGACCACCATAAAACTACTGATTACGACATCATCGATTAAAAGCTTTTTTCGTTTTTTATCTGCATTGAAAACATATTTTCTCCATGATTATTCATCTGCATTTTTTAGTTCTTTTCTTTTTTCTTGGAAGAATATTGATCTGCATTGGTTCTCCTCGTCTTCGATCAAGAAGCATAAAATAATATATATTTTAACACAAAGAACGTGTGAAATAAAGCAACATAGTGTTTGAATATTTGATACAAAATTTGTTGCGATTATCTAATGTAAATAGATAGTAAAAAAAAATAGAACAACCATAACCATTCTGTATATAAAAAAACTGAAAAATTGTTTGGTTTTGACGGTATAAAACAATAATATTAGAATAAAATAAAATAAAATAAATGTTGATAAGATACATCACATGTTTATTTTATTCAACACAACCCATATATATAAAGAGACTGTCTTTTCACACAAAACATGTTTTACACATCTAAAGGCAAAAGTGAGCTTCGTTTTGACATTTAATACACATATCATTCTGACCCTAAATGAGTCAGTAATTGTATATATTCAGACCATGTTACAAGCCTGGAACATTATGTTTTCCAGACCAATTTTTGGTCTGAATAAAAAGGCATTATTATGTACGCTTGAGAAACAATACGGACCGTTTTACAGGCCGAAAAATAACGTTTTCCACTACTATTTCTAGTCAGAATATGACCACGGCGTTCTGAAAATTTTGAAAACATATCGGACCATTCTAGAGGCCGGACATGTAATGTTTCCTGACCACGTTCGGGTCAGAATAAGCTAAATTATTCTGACCACGTTTGAGTAGGTATAACTCTATCTCAAGTAAGAATATAAAAACGTCGCTATAAAAAATTCGAAAACGTATCGGACCATTTTAGAGGCCAAATATGTAATTTTTTCCTGACCACGTTCGGGTCAGAATAAACTAAATTTTTCTGACCACTGGGTAGGTATAATGTCCTACATTCTGACCAAACTCCGGTCAGAATGTAGGCACGTAAATCAAAAAAAATAAGGGCAAAATTGGAAAACAAAATACTGTGTAATAAGACAAAATTTCGTGTGAAAAGATATTTCCTATATATTCAGTATAATCTTGACAACAATTTTTTTAGTGTCAAATAATATAATATTTACCTTTTATTGTAGCGTGTTGCACTTAATAACAATTCTTGTTCGTAAGTAGCGTGCCTACAACACAGACATCAAAATAATACAACTATTAAATTCGTAATCATAAAAAAAATATAATTAATTAAAAAAATTCTTCAATACCTTCTTCTCACCATTCTTGATGTGATGATGAATGAGAAACTATAGCTATACTACCATTCGTCTCATGAAACCTAACGACAACAATTCAAAACAGATAAAACGTCAAAAAACAATAATGTGAACTCATGGGCTCATGGCAAAAAGTAATTGAAAAAAAAAAGGGTTCCATCGGCGAACACACAGGGAAAAAAAATCGGAAAACCCTAAAAAAAAACCACTAAAACCCCCCTTAAAACCCTAAAAGCGCCTAGGCGCCCTACAGGCGCCCCCGTAGCGTAGATTGTAGCGAGTTTTAGAACATTGCTCATGGCAAAAAGTAATTGAAAAAAAAAACCACACAGGGAAGAAAAAGTCGGAATAAAAAAAAATCACGCGATTGAACGATATGAACGATATCATGTGAATGTTTATACAACCGAATAAGTAGTGGGTTGAGTAGTTTCAAAATAATGAATCCGTATTTAAAAAAAAGATATTCCGTATTTTTGTTTTTTTATTCTTCCAAATCTTTTTAATAGTTTATAGATCATAAAATATAAATGGTATATTAATGGTCTTTGAAATAGTATCACTGGAAATATTGATTCTGTATTTTTGAAATATTAATTTTTTCCTTTTTTTGTCAACAAAAATTCCATATTTTGGGGAGAAAAATTATTCTTATACGGATTTCGTATTTTTGTTTTTTTATACTTCAAATAATTTTTATTATGTTGGAGATCATAAAATATAAATGGTATATTAATGTTCTTTGGAACCAAAAAATTCCGTATTTAAAATATATATATTATTGTGTAATACTGATTCCGTGTTTTTGTTTTTTTTATTCTTCCAAATATTTTTTTATTATTTTAGAGATCATAAAATATAAATAGTATTTATTGTATTCCGTTGATTCCGCATTTTTTGTTTACAAATTTTTTTTTGACAAAAATGGAGCTGTTTTTTTATTCTCCATTGATTCCGCATTTTTTTTATTATGTTCCGCATTTTATTTTACAGCATTTTTTTTTCCAGCGGGTATGAAGTTTTTACGGGTTTGAGTAAAAATTACGGGTAACTAGGTTAAAACAACTCTTCTTTATTATATAGATATAGATTTTTGGAATCTCGAGTAAAAAGAAATAAGAATTTGAGTTTGAATAATAATTATGAATTTTAAAATTTGAATTTGAATAATAATTATTAATTTAATGCAGTATTTTATGAATAATTTTGCAATAATTATGAATTTAATGAAGTATTTTTGGAATTCAGTATTGAATTTTGAATTTGAATAATAATTATGAATTAAATCCAGTATTTAATGCTGGATTTGAAAAATACTTTTTTTTTAAGAAATAAAGCGGGTCGTGGAGCAGGTCAGTTGGTCAATACGGGTCAATTTATGGACTAGTTCAAAAATGGACTTGATCTTTTGGGGTCATTTTTAGAGACTCGTTTGTTAATATTCGTGAGTTTTTATTGGGTATAATTCCTTATCTTTCTATGCATAAGTTAATTCCTTAATCGTTTTATGCATAAGTTAAGTAGTTATTTAACTATTTTAAGGCTTTTTAGAGACTCCTTATCCTTCAATGCATAAGTTAACTCTTTTAGAGGCATTTTTAGAGACTCGGCCCTTTTAGGGGCATTTTAAGAGACCCGTAATATTCATTTCTTAATCTTATATGCTTTAGTTAAGTAGTTAAGTAATTATTTTAACTTATACAAATTGGACATGTTTCAATCTGAAGCTTTATTTTAAAAATTAGCAATAATATGGTTGCCGGGATTCAAGCCCAGGTTTTCACGGCCACAACTTGGAATTCTTACCACTAAACTACAACCACTTAATTAATGGTAGCAGTTACACATTCATATTATACGCAAATGTAATACACCTCGTTTTCCCATCTTATTCAGAAACGAAAGTGTACCATATATGGTAAAATAAATCAACTAAGCTGGTTTTGCTGTCAGTTGCAACACAAAATGTGTCTACAATTACTCGTGAAATGATCAACATAACCTTAAGGAAAATAATCATTAGTGTTCTTTCATGATATGTGACGAGGGTCGGACTAGCCCTCGCCACGTGTCATCTTTATATCGGCTAACCATTAATGGAAGACAGAGAATTAATAGCTATAAAGGCCAGGGGCCCTAGAGTTTAACCGAGAAAGCGGACCTGAACCCCGCGTGGGAGGTCAGCTCGGCTTGTCTGTACTTACCACCGCAGGTCGGCTCGGTAAGAGTGGAGGCCGGGTAATGCGATACAGTCGAGATGTCCCGGGGGCTCGACACGGGTCGGCCGAGCCTTCCTTATTCGTATTTGGCACACATGCTTAATAATATCGGATAAACAAGGAAAGAATCATAGGTCATAATGACTGTAATCTCGACATTAGATATGTCTATAATTATCTCTAAATTAGGGGGATTTATGCATGTTAATCCTTAGGGAAATATTAATAATAATAATAATAATAATAATAATCTAATTCCTTGTAGGACAAGGAAAGGGATAAATCGTTCCCTATATAAACAACCCTAAGGAACTACGGAGACTTGATTCCTGAAACAGAACAGGATACGTAGGCAACTTGAGAGAAATAACTCAAGCTCAGTCTAAAATCACCCAAAAAAACCATCCTCGTTCATATTACCCTAGATTAAACGGCCCGGATTATTACTAGACGAGATCCAGCATCGTCAATTGGCGCTAGAAGGAGGGCTTTCTATCGGTAGTGGATCGAGGTTGTTCGTGATCAAGTTAATGGCAAAAACATGCCAAAAACGCAGTCAGATCCGGAGCTAATTGCCAGAGATTGAACCGTTGGAATAAGAATTCCACCGTTCAGATTAGAGAATAAGGAGGGACGAACAAACCCTCCAAATTTTGTGCCGATCGGAGTCCGTTTCGGTGCCCGATCGTTGTTACAAAGTTGGCGCTGTATCATCAAAACGCAGCAGACAGATCTAAGGCCAGCAGTCCGATCTATGGCCAATTCCCAGAGATTGAACCGTCAAAACAAGATTTCCACCGGTCAGATCGAGGAAGAAGGAGGGACGAATAAGCTCTCCAAATTTCATACCGATCGGAGTCCGTTTAAAGGCCCGATTGTCGCCATAAATTTGCTGGTGCTGCTCTATCACCAAAAAACAAAGCAGTCGGATCAGCGGCCAATGCCCAGAGATTGAGCCGTTGAAAAACGATTTCCACCGGTCAGATCGAAGAAGAAGGAGGGATGAACAAGCCCTCAAAATTTCGTGTAGATCGGAGTCCGTTTGGATGTCCGATCGACCACCGAGAGTTGCGGCTGTAACACCAAAATAAGCTGCAGGTCACTCTCCAAGGTCCGAGCTCCCGACCTCCCGAGCTCCTCAAATCTCCAGGGTCCGAGCCGACCTCCCGAGCTCCTCAACTCTCCAAGGTCCGAGCCGACCTCCCGAGCTCCTCAACTCTCCATGGTCCGAGCTCCCGACCTCCCGAGCTCCTCAACTCTCAATGGTCCGAGCCGACCTCCCGAGCTCCTCAACTCTCCATGGTCCGAGTTCCCGACCTCCCGAGCTCCTCAACTCTCCAAGGTCCGAGTTCCCGACCTCCCGAGCTCCTCAACTCTCCATGGCCCGAGCTCCCGAGCTCCTCAACTCTCCAAGGTCCGAGCCGACCTCCCGAGCTCCTCAACTCCATGGTCCGACCTCCCGACCTCCCGAGCTCCTCAACTCTCCAAGGTCCGAGCCGACCTCCCGAGCTACTCAACTCTCCATGGTCTGAGCCGACCTCCCGAGCTCCTCAACTCTCCATGGTCCGAGTTCCCGACCTCCCGAGCTCCTCAACTCTCCATGGTCCGAGCTCCCGACCTCCCGAGCTCCTCAACTCTCAATGGTCCGAGCCGACCTCCCGAGCTCCTCAACTCTCCATGGTCCGAGTTCCCGACCTCCCGAGCTCCCGAGCTCCTCAATTCTCCAAGGTCCGAGCTCCCGACCTCCTGAGCTCCTCAACTCTCCATGGTCCGAGCTCCTGAGCTCCTCAACTCGCCAAGGTCCGAGCCGACCTCCCGAGCTCCTCAACTCTCCAAGGTCCGAGCTCCCGACCTCCCGAGCTCCTCAACTCTCCAAAGTCCGAGCTCCCGACCTCCCGAGCTCCTCAACTCTTCATGGTCATATTTGGAACTCGCCTTCGGGCGAGCCTTCTGTAAGTCCGACTTCAGGTTGGCATCATATTTGGAACTCGCCGGCGAGCGAGCCTTCTATAAGACCGACTTCAGTTCGGCACTGACAGATTACACCAATAAAGCAAACGGTACGTTAACTTACTATTATTTTGTTTTCCATTATGCGTGGTCTTTATTGAGTTTGCAGGACAAACACACGATCAACCATATGCGGGAAGTCAATACAAAGTGGCCCAGCTCAGTCAAATAAAGTTTGGGAAGTCAGACAAATCTGAACCTGCTCGGCAAAAAAAAATTGTAAGTCAGCAGGATTGACGAACTGAGCTCCGCAAGCCGGGCTCAGCGAAAATTTCATAAGTCAGCAAGACTGACGAGCTGAGGCATGCAGGTCATACTCAGAAAGTTTGCAAAAGACAAACTTCCTCAGTCTGCAGGTCAGGCTAGAATTTTAACTGAGTCCTGCAGGTCAGACTCAGATTGCTTGAATACCACAAGCTCCCTTAGTCCTCAGGCCAGGTCGGGGTATTAACTGAGTCAGGTCATACTCAGAAAGTTTGCAAAAGACAAACTTCCTAGTCTGCAGGTCAGGCTAGAATTTTAACTGAGTTCTGCAGGTCATACTCAGATAGCTTGAATACCACAAGCTCCCCGAGTCCGCGGGTCAGGACGGGGTTTAAATAAGTCATGCAGGTCAGACTCAAAAAGTTTGTAAAGAACAAACTTCCTAGTACGCGAGTCGAGGCTAGAATTTTAAGCGAGTTACGCAGGTCAGACTCAGATAGCTTGAATACCACAAGCTCCCCGAGTCCTCAGGTCAGGACGGGGTTTAAATAAGTCATGCAGGTCAGACTCAAAAAGTTTGTAAAGAACAAACTTCCTAAGTCTGCAGGTCCGGCTAAATTTTTAACTAAGTCTTGCGAGGTCGGACTCGGAAAGTTCGTAAAGGACAAACTTTAAATTTAGTATGCCATCCAAAAACTATTAAGTTATTGCGTGGCATGCGAAGTAGCGGAAGAAGCGGATCGGATGAACGAGACGGCCGGAAAATTTGCAAGGAAAACAACCGGAAAGGGCAAGGTAAGTTGCAAAAAAAAAAAAAATAATTTCATGTGCTATAATTTTTTAACTTTAGAGTTTTGATATGACCAAAAAGCGAGTACGCAAGTCGGACATCAAATAATTAAGTCCGCCGAGCGGACTCCAAAAAATTAAGTACGCAAGACGGACAAGCCGAGCTCCGAAGAACGGACTCCGCTCAAATCATTAAAAGCGACATCCGAGCTCCGCCGGTCGGACTCGACAAACATATGTCGGCAATATTTATTAAGCCCGCGGGACGGACGTAAAAGCGAGTACCGCGGGCCGGACTCGAAAGCATACAATGGAAAAAATTCCCGAGTACGCAAATCGAGGCTAAAACCAAATCGTAAAGAGTATACGAGCTCAAAGTCAAAAACAAAGTATGCCATCCACTACAATAAGTAATGGATGCCACACTGTGGGGTGCACAGGGTACCGGGTAAGTACTCAAGCCTCAAAATAAATTTCAAAATAAAAGTACGATTGGGCGAGCACTACAAACATCTAGAAAGCATACAAGTTTTTTTTTTAGAAATTTCATAAAACATATATGTCTTGACAATAGGAGAAAGGGCAATCAATTCTCGGGCACCGAGGATTTTGCTCCGCCGAGGAAGGAGCCGGTTCGGTGCTCGAGAAATAGGCGGCGTTTAATATGCTTAGCCCCAATGTCCTCTCCTTCCTTAAACTCTCACAATCGAGGGTCAAGCAAAAAGAAGAGTAGATACCACCGCGCCGAGGTCGTGGTCGGACAGCGCCCACAACCGAGGAAGGTCTATCCTCGGTCGGGTCCTCGATATCGTCATCCGAATGAGCCTCGGAGCCTCATCCGTTTGGATCCGCCTCTTTGTGGGGTAGCATCGGTTATAACACCGCCTCTTCCTTTTAAGGCCAACATCCTCCACTCCCTCATCCGCATCCACTTCTATAAGATCAACCCCTTCGCGCACAGAGGGTGACCCAGGTATGTCGTCAGGAAGCTCGGATAAATGCCGAGCTGAAGAGGAATTCAGGACGGTACCCACAGATCGGGTCTCCTGCAGATCAACGTGTTTGGTCCTCTCCGAGCCCTGATTATTCTCAGTCTGCACCAAGGAACTGCAGCAACATTCTTAAAAACTCAGAGAAAAATCTCATAAGTCGGCAAGCCTGATGAGCTGAGCTCCGCAGGTCGGACTCAGCAAAAATTTCACAAGTCGGCGGGATCGACGAACCGAGTACTTGCGCAGTCGGACCCGGAAAAGTTTGCTAAGGACAAACTCAATAAGTACGCAGGATGGACAATCGAACTAAGATGCATTATAGAAAGTTTGTAATAATCAAACTTTCTAAGTCCGAGACGAGAAAACGAATTGCAAAGCTATACAAGTAAAGTCCGAGAGGCAAAAATCTACACACGTTACTAAGTATGCCATCCAAAAAACTATAAGTTAGTGCATGGCATGCGGGGGGCAAGACACCCCACGGTGGATCAAAGTACTTCAGGTAAGTGCTGAAAATAAAATTAGGCAAGAGAACTTGCAAAAGTTTGCATATATTAAAACATTGTACATGAAAAAATTGGAAGCATTTCTCCAAAGTATTACAAAACAGACTCCAAAGTTTGAGCTCCGCAGGTAGGACTCGAAAGCTTCAGCTCCGAAGGCAATCAAAAGTATGAGCTCTCTAGCTCAGCCTCCGTATAATTTCATAGACCAAACTTCTTTAGTTCGTAGATGAACTCAAAGCCGAGCTCCACAGGCCGGACTCGTCATAAAATCGATGCCGGGATGGACTCTCGCAAACATTGCGAAGTAAACTTCCTAAGTCCCCAAAGGGACCCGAGCCGAGCTACGCGAGTTGGGCTCGTAAAAATACAACGAAGCATAAACGAAATGCAAGTTCCAAAACTTAGGAAGCATTAAAGGCCGAGTTACGCCGTGCACCGTAGCGGGGAGTAAGATTCTCCACAGAGGCATTGACCTAGGGCAGCTCGGCAGGAGCCGTTGAAGCATAAACAGCAGCCGCAGAAGGCACTAAACAAGGAATTGCAGCAATGTTCTCAAAAACCGTTCCACTTCAGAAGATGTGGGCACAAATGACAGCGTCATAACGAAACTACGCCACCCGGCGAGAGAAGATCATCGTAAGTTCTACAAGTCTAGATGACGGTGGCCGAACAACACCTCTAATCGAGATCCGACCTCACAACGAGTGGTTCGGTCGGATCGGGGGGCTTATGACGAGGGTCGGACTAGCCCTCGCCACGTGTCATCTTTATATCGGCTAACCATTAATGGAAGACGAGAGAATTAATAGCTATAAAGGCCGGGGGCCCAGAGTTTAACCGAGAAAGCGGACCCGAACCCCGCGTGGGAGGTCGGCTCGGCTTGTCCGTACTTACCACCGCGGGTCGGCTCGGTAAGAGTGGAGGCCGGGTAATGCGGTACGACATGGTCGAGATGTCCCGGGGGCTCGACACGGGTCGGCCAGAGCCTTCCTTATTCGTATTTGGCACACATGCTTAATAATATCAGATAAACAAGGAAAGAATCATAGGTCATAATGACTGTAATCTCGACATTAGATATGTCTATAATTATCTCTAAATTAGGGGGATTTATGCATGTTAATCCTTAGGGAAATATTAATAATAATAATAATAATAATAATCTAATTCCTTGTAGGACAAGGAAAGGGATAAATCGTTCCCTATATAAACAACCCTAAGGAACTACGGAGACTTGATTCCTGAAACAGAACAGGATACGTAGGCAACTTGAGAGAAATAACTCAAGCTCAGTCTAAAATCACCCAAAAAAACCATCCTCGTTCATATTACCCTAGATTAAACGGCCCGGATTATTACTAGACGAGATCCAGCATCGTCAATATGCCACCTACACAGTCGCTCTTCACTTCTTCAATATATTATATATAGATTAGAAAATCAGATTTTAGAAAGGCAAATTTTGTTATTAGTGTGAACCATAATTAGTGTGGTTGGAGAGAGAGGTTATTTATTAGGAAAATCAAAGTTTATAAATTCAAATTTTATAATTAGTGTGAACTGTAATTAGTGTGATTAGAGAGATAAGTTATTTATTAGGAAAATCAAATTTGATAAAGTCAAATTTTGTAATAAGTGTGGACCGTAGATAGTCTTATTGAGAGAGAGGTTATTTATTAGGAAAATCAAAATTCAAAAACATCAAATTTTGTAATTATTGTGAAGTGCAAGTAATGTCATTGGAGCGAGAGGTTATTCAGTAGAAAATCAAATTTTGTAATTAGGGCATGTTTGCATTTTTTTTATATTTCATTTTTTTTTCATATTTTTCTATTAATTATGATTCATTATGATTTTAATCACCTATTAAGTATATACATATTTTTGCAACATTGTCTATTAATATTATATGGTTCTAAATCATTATAAATTTTGAATAATTGAAACTCCCTTAATTGTTGGGATGTTAATGACATAATTTTCGTAATAATTGAAATTGACATAATAACTTGGGATGTGAATGACATAACTTTCAAAATAAGTTATTTAAAGGAATAGGGTTGAAAATTTTGAATTAACTAAAAATGATATTTGTAATTATAGGAATCGTTATAATTAATGCAGGAATATTTGAGTTGAGATTTTTCGTAATAATTGAAAATGACATATTTGTTAGGATGTTAATGGCATGATATAATTGTTGGGATGTCAATGACATAATTTTTGAAATCATTTAATTATATAAATCATTATATGACATAATTTTCAAAATAACTTAATTATAGGATACATTATAATTAATGTAGGAATATTTGGCTTCACATAATTTTTGATTTGATTTATTTATATGAATGATTACAATTTTTGAATAATTTAGACTTCCATAATTGTTGGGATGCTAATGGTATAGTTTTCGAAATAAGTTAATCATATAAATCATAATTTAATTATAGAAATAATTATAATTCATGCAGGAATATTAGGTTGAAATTTTCGTAATAATAATAAGTTGGGATGAGAATGACATAATTTTCTAAATAAGTTATTTAAAGGAATAGTGTTTCAATTTTTGACTTTATTGATAATGACATAATTGTAACTACAGGAATCATTATAATTAATGCAGGAATATTTGGGTTGAAATTTTCGTAATAATTGAAATTAACATAATTGTTGAGTTGTTAATGGTATAATTTTAGAACAAATGAATTTAAAAAGGAAAAAAAATAAAATTTAATTTCAATAAAACAATATCAAAAAACATGAGGAGAACAAAAACACAAAAAAGGAACAAAAACAATCTAAACACATGAAGAGAAAGTATCTCATATTTCCGATGAAAAATATTATTGTGGAAAAACAATAACAACAAAACAATAAAGTAGGAAAAATATGAATACTGACCGTCAGAAATCCTAAAACTCTGATGATTTGGGCGAAATTCTAGTTAAATGATGTCTCTGAAGCTGGGCTGCCAAAGCTATCCCTATGCGTAAGTCATTTTGGATTTGAAATTATAATCAAGAAAAAAAGATGTCACACCAAATAGTTTATTGAGCAACACATCATACCTAAAAAAAGGTACAGTAAGAACCATATAAAAGAAACAGAACAATTATCTTTTGTAATTGAAGAAAAAAAATTAACATTGATTCAAGGATACATAGTGCATGCAAATTGCTCTAAAAAGACAACAATAGGAACAAATTAAATGAAGACACAATTTTATTTTAAATTACCACATCAACTACTTCTCGAGAACCCTCAATCTAACAACCTATTGCACAAATAAGTCAAATCATGACAAAATTGAAAAAATACTTTTAAGTTGGCCTATTTTAGATTTTAGTCATGCTCCTGCTCCGGTGAGGAAAATGGTCCTGTAAGTTGTTTTTTTTATTATAAAAAATAGTCCTACCTGCCGGAAAACGTTGATTGGGCACCAAAATCTTTTAAAATTGCTGACGTGACTGCCACGTTGGATCCTACGTGGCTATGGGTCCCATTTCTACTCAATTTATTGAAAAAACACCCATTATAAAAAAAATTGATTCAACATAGAATTGAACCTACGACCTTACAGTAAAGAAACAAGCATTTTTCGATCCGAGCTAAAGCTTCAATACGTGTATTATGACACAACTTATCTTCCCAGCAAAAGAATCCAATATCTTCCCAGCAAAAGAATCCATCATTCTATAGCTATTAATTATTGCATAACCCACTAAATAAGCCATCAATCATACATAAATTGAACAACACATCAATTAAAAAGATAAATTACAATACAAAATTCAAAGGAACAAATAACATTAATTAAAATACATCATCCCAAAAATAAATTAGATTGACAACATAGCATTGAAAGAATCGAATAACATTACATTACATAAAATACATCATTCTAAAGATACATTACATTGACAACACAACACAAAAGAGAATTACATGACTATAGGGCTCGGATGGCAAAGTGCTTTGAAATGTCTTGTTCAATTTATGTGTGAATGATGGATTATTTAGTGTTTTATGCAATAATCAATAGCTATAGCATGATGGATTCTTGTGGGAAGATATTGTTGCATGAATAAATTGAATAAGTAATAAGTTGTGTCATAATAGAGATATTGGAGCTTTTCCTCGGATGGCAAAGTGTATGTTTTTCTACCGTAAGGTCGCGGGTTCAAATCTGTGTTGAATCAATTTTTTATAAGGGACGTTTTTTCAATAATTTGAGTAGAAATGGGACCTCACAGCCACGTAGGATCCAACGTGGCAGCCACGTCAGCAATTTTAACAGATTCCGGTGTCCAGTCAGCGTTTTTCGGCGGGTAGGACTATTTTAAAAAAAAAAAAAAAAGAACTTACAGGACGATTTTCCTCACCGAAGCAGGATCAGGGCTAAAATCCAAAATAGGCCAACTTAAAGGACCATTTTCTAATTTTGCCAATCACCCTTGAAGAAAAATGAGGCCTGAACTGAACGATTAATGTTATATTTGCTAGTGTACGGTTATATACGGGAACTCAAATTACCATTCTCCTTATGTTTTGTCTATTAAATTGATTTGAATATAAACACTATTAATGCGCTATTAATGTGAAATCTTTGACCTGTTTTTTTTAAGAGCCGGTTTTTTAAATAGTTTTATTAAGAGTCGGGTTTTTAAATGGTTTTTTTTGTTATTTTAAATTGATTTGAATATAAACGCTATAATGCGATATTTTAAATTGAGATTGTGTTATATCTATATTAATATTTTCGAGTGAATAACTGCCAAATTGCCAGTTTTTCCCTAATTCACCCGACCCAAACCCGGCTCTTAACACGTGTGTAGCCAAAAAAGAAAAATAAAAAAAATGAATAACTTCCAATATCTCCATTACCGCCATTATCTCAACCGAATAAAAATAAACACCATCCACAAAAAAAAAAAAAACCGGAAATACTTCCAATATCTCCATTACCTCGATAATTACATCACACTAACTTCACCACACCCCCACCAACACACATTATCTGAACCGAAAATTTAAATACAAAGAACATATAATTATCCTAACTGCAATTACAGTCCAATTCCTATACATTACACTACATTCACACTCCAATTAACACATCCGCAAATCTGTATTTCACAACGCCTAACACTCTTCATCAACACTTCAGGTTAACAATTTCTCAGCATTGCACCAATCGGCAATCCATCCCACGAAGTAAGCACTTTCTCACCTCTTAATCATTCCTTTTCCTTTTTATCAATGGCAAACTTCAACAATACACACAATCCACAGGCAGGCACCAACAACAGCTGTTCAAACATTATACATCAGAAAGACATTCAGGATACTATTTAGAATACTATTTCATACATCAGGAAGAGATTCAGAATACATCAGGTAAGTATTTTTGTATATTTTTAGCAAAGCCTTATTCACAATCATATTACAATTTACACATATTAGACTTTAGATGGAAGAGAGACTCTTAAAATAAAAATGGTCAAAATTCCCTGATTTGGCATAATCTTGACGAGATATGTTGGTTGATGTTGATAGAATCATAGGCCTCAGAAAAAGCTCATCATCGGCCTTAGAGAGGTCGTTTACAGAATTAACATCGAAGGTTAAAAAACTAACATACTATTGCATTATACTTACCTGAATATTTTTAGCAAAGCCTTAATCACAATCATATTACAATTTACACATATTAGAATTTAAATGGAAGAGAGACTCTTAAAAATAAAAATGGTCAAAACAAAGCTCCCCTGATTTGGCATAATCTTCATGAGATATGTTGGTTGATGTTGATAGAATCATAGGCCTCAGAAAAAGCTCATCATCGGCCTTAGAGAGGTCGTTTACAGCATTAACATCGAAGGTTAAAAAGCTAACATAATATTTTAATCATGACAAAACGGCGGGCCTTCAGCACAAGAGATTTAGGTCTATTACTACATTAAGACATATGACACACTAATTTCAGATGTAAACAATTTAGAGAGCATGTACTCAAGGATTAACACAAAAGACAACACATGTTCTGTGATTTACCAAAAAAAGAGGAAAGATGTGACTTTTTTCAACAGATTTGTGTAGATTTTATATGCCTCAGAAAAAGCTCATCATCGGCCTTAGAGAGGTCGTTTACAACATTAACATCGAAGGTTAAAAAACTAACATAATATTTTAATCATGACAAAATGGCGGGCCTTCAGTAGAAGAGATTTAGGTCTATTACTACATTAAGACATATGACACACTAATTTCAGATGTAAACAATTTAGAGAGCATGTACTCAAGGATTAACACAAGAGACAACACAAGTCCAGTGATTTACCAAAATAAAAGGAAAGATGTGACTATTTTCAACAGATTTGTGTGGATAATTTATATATTTGGACATCATTGACCTTAGCTAAACATCATCGGTCTCAGCAGTGTCATTTTCAGCATCAAAGCTCGATGCTTTATGCCTTCTAAGCACCAAATGAGTCAGAATCGCAACAGGTGCATCTGAGGACCGAAACCTCAGGATACCACAGTTGCAGAGAACAGAGCTTCAGAGCCAAAAAGGAGTAACTAAACAACACAAGTTCACTGATTTACCAAAAATAAAAAGAATGATGTGATCCAACATTGAACCATTTCGTTCTCAGGTTTACACTCTAACCTGAATTATAAAATTTACTTTCCTCGGGTTAGAAAACCCTCAGTCAAACCGGGTCAGAGATTCCCAGGTTTTGGTCCCCACAATACTTGAGCCAACCCGGCTTAGAACTCGGGTTTGACATTACCTGGCCATATGACAGGATACAATCGGCTGAACACATCTGAAAGAGTCAAGGCTTCTCTGAAACAAACTCTGATAGCAAACTCCGTTTTTTAGGGTTTCAGAAAGATGATTTCTTTCATCATCAACCGCTAATCAAAGAATCAGGGTGATGAAATCCCCAAATCTTCATTCTTCCTCAGCCAGTTAGGGCTTTGACCGGCCGCTGGTTGTCCTTATCACAATCTGCACATGAATCGACCGTTACTAGAAAAAAACATGTGATAATCAGTACAGAAAGAGAGAGAGAAATGATTTCACCGGGAAACGGCCCAAGATTCACGCCTTCACGATTCTAAAAATCGTTTTGCGATTTGAATCGGATAAGACCAGATTGACAACCCCTCAAGCCGCAAATCTCTAAGTATCGACGTGTAGACATTAAAAACCTAATCGAAGCCGGAATATTCGTTCAGATGAAGAAAACGGCCGGATAATATAGAGAATAGAATAACCAGATTACCCGTTTTGATACAGAGAGAGAGAGAGAGGAGACCGGATACGGCTGAGAGAAAATAGAGAATTAGGTTTTCAGAGATGCGGCTGAAATGAGAGAGGGATGTCAGGTTATTTAATTGATTCAGTTCATCAATTCAATTTATATTATAAGAATTATAGTAATTAAATTCATAAAATTCATATAATATTTAATTAAGTTATTTCATTATTTCCTGAAACTAATATTTTATTTGTGTAAATTATACTAATAATAACATATAGTGTAAATTAGTTTTACATTTCATTCAGTATGGACGTCTTACATGAGGTGATGTTTTGTTCACATTTTTGTTTGAAATCCTGAAACAAAAATGTGAACAAAACATCACCTCATGTAAGACGTCCATACTGAATGAAATGTAAAACTAATTTACACTATATGTTATTATTAGTATAATTTACACAAATAAAATATTAGTTTCAGGAAATAATGAAATAACTTAATTAAATATTATATGAATTTTATGAATTTAATTACTATAATTCTTATAATATAAATTGAATTGATGAACTGAATCAGTTAAATAACCTGGCATCCCTCTCTCATTTCAGCCGCATCTCTGAAAACCTAATTCTTTATTTTCTCTCAGCCGCATCCGGTCTCCTCTCTCTCTCTGTATCAAAACGGGTAATCTGGTTGTTCTATTCTCTATATTATCCGGCCGTTTTCTTCATCTGAACGAATATTCCGGCTTCGATTAGGTTTTTAATGTCAATACGTCGATACTTAGAGATTTGCGGCTTGAGGGGTTGTCAATCTGGTCTTATCCGATTCAAATCGCAAAACGATTCTCAGAATCGTGAAGGCGTGAATCTTGGGCCGTTTCCTGGTGAAATCATTTCGCTCTCTCTTTCTATACTGATTATCACATGTTTTTTTTCTAGTAACGGTCGATTCATGTGCAGATTGTGATAAGGACTGACAGCTGCCGGTCAAAGCCCTAACTGGCTGAGGAAGAACGAAGATTTGGGGATTTCATCACCCTGATTCTTTGATTAGCGGTTGATGATGAAAGAAATCATCTTTCTGAAACCCTAAAAAACGGAGTTTGCTATCAGAGTTTGTTTCAGAGAAGCCTTGACTCTTTCAAATATGTTCAGCCGATTGTATCCTGTCATATGGTCAGGTAATGTCCAACCCGAGTTCTAAGACGGGTTGGCTCAGGTATGGTGGGGACCCAAACCTGGGAATCTCTGACCCAGTTTGACTGAGGGTTTTCTAACCCGAGGAAAGTAAATTTTATAATTCAGGTTAGAGTGTAAACATGAAAACGAAATGGTTCAATGATGGATCACATCTTTCCTTTTTATTTTTGGTAAATCAGTGAACTTGTGTTGTTTAGTTACTCCTTTTTGGCTCTGAAGCTCTGTTCTCTGCAACTGTGGTATCATGAGGTTTCAATCCTCGCACAATTTTGCGATTCGACTCCCTTGGTGCTAGAAGCGTAAAGCATCGAGCTTTTGATGCCGAAAATGACACCGCCGAGACCGATGATGTTTAAATTTAGCCGAGGTCAATGATGTCCAAATATATAAAATCTACACAAATCTGTTGAAAATAGTCACATCTTTCCTTTTATTTTGGTAAATCACTGAACTTGTGTTGTCTCTTGTGTTAATCCTTGAGTACATGCCCTCTAAATTGTTTACATCTGAAATTAGTGTGTCATATGTCTTAATGTAGTAATAGACCTAAATCTCTTCTGCTGAAGTCCCGCCATTTTGTCATGATTAAAATATTATGTTAGTTTTTTAACCTTCGATGTTAATGTTGTAAACGACCGCTCTAAGGCCGATGATGAGCTTTTTCTGAGGCATATAAAATCTACACAAATCTGTTGAAAAAAGTCACATCTTTCCTCTTTTTTTGGTAAATCACAGAACATGTGTTGTCTTTTGTGTTAATCCTTGAGTACATGCTCTCTAAATTGTTTACATCTGAAATTAGTGTCATATGTCTTAATATAGTAATAGACCTAAATCTCTTGTGCTGAAGGCCCGCCGTTTTGTCATGATTAAAATATTATGTTAGCTTTTTAACCTTCGATGTTAATGCTGTAAACGGCCTCTCTAAGGCCGATGATGAGCTTTTTCTGAGGCCTATGATTCTATCAACATCAACCAACATATCTCGTGAAGATTATGCCAAATCAGGGGAGCTTTGTTTTGACCATTTTTATTTTAAGAGTCTCTCTTCCATCTAAATTCTAATATGTGTAAATTGTAATATGATTGTGAATAAGGATTTGCTAAAAATATTCAGGTAAGTATAATGCAATAGTATGTTAGTTTTTTAACCTTTGATGTTAATGCCGTAAACGACCTCTCTAAGGCCGATGATGAGCTTTTTCTGAGGCCTATGATTCCATCAACATCAACCAACATATCTCGTCAAGATTATGCCAAATCAGGGAAGTTTTGTTTTGACCATTTTTATTTTAAGAGTCTCTCTTCCATCTAAAGTCTAATATGTGTAAATTGTAATATGATTGTGAATAAGGCTTTGCTAAAAATATTCAGAAATACTTACCTGATGAATTCTGAATCTCTTCCGATGTATGAAATAGTATTCTAAATAGTATCCTGAATGTCTTCTTGATGTATAATGTTTGAACAGCTGTTGTAGGTGCCTGCTTGTGGATTGTGTGTATTGTTGAAGTTTGCCATTGATAAAAAGGAAAAGGAATGATTAAGAGGTGAGAAAGTGCTTACTTGCTAGGATGGATTGCCGGTTGGTGCAATGCTGAGAAATTGTTAACCTGAAGTGTTGATGAAGAGTGATATGTGTGAGGTGTTGTGAAATACAAATTTGCGGATGTGTTAATTGGAGTGTGAATGTAGTGTAATGTATAGGAATTGGACTGTAATTGCAATTAGGATAATAATCTGTTCTTTGTATTTAAATTTTCGGTTCAGATAATGTGGGTTGGTGGGGGTGTGGTGAAGTTAGTGTGATGTAATTATGGAGGTAATGGAGATATTGGAAGTATTTCCGGTTTTTTTTTGTGGATGGTTTTTATTTTTATTCGGTTGAGATAATGGCGGTAATGGAGATATTGGAAGTTATTCATTTTTTTTAAATTTTTTTTTTTGGCTGCACGCGTGTTAAGAGCCGGGTTTGGGTCAGGTGAATTAGGGAAAAACGAGCAAATTGGCAGTTATTCACTCGAAAATATTAATATAGATTTTTGAATTTTTTTCTCATTTTTCTTTCACATGCTCACATGTTTTCTGTTACTTTTTTTGACCCACGTGTTAAGTAAACTTTATTGGGATGGTTATTGTGCGAATTTCACGTTCGTTTTTCATGAACCTACGCTACTTTTCATTCTCATTAATATGACAGATGTCTACACTTTTATATTTTATTGTAAATATTTCATTCATGCCATCTTTTTTTTTTTGGTTATTTTTGTTTCACTTACATAGATTTTCAATTACTACAACATCTACAAATTTCTACGTACAAATATATCATTGTAAGTATTTCAATCATGCCATTTTTTATTATTATTTTCGTTTCACTTAAATAACTCTTAAATTATTACAGTATCTACAAATTTCTACATCCACATATATGAATCATGTATATTCAGTAGTTGTCAACTTAAACAAAACATATCAACGGTACTTAAATGTGTATTGATTGACAATGAACACATTTATACTTTTATCTTTCATTGTAACTGGATATGTTTGTCGGAATTTTTTTTTCCTTTTAAACCTTCATTTTGCTATGTTTTTATGTTTCCCTGCGGCTCTTACAGTATTATAATATCCAAAATAATTGTCGTACCCATTTATGATAGGTTACACTTTTCTTTTCATTATTGCACAAATTAAATTTATTCTATGTTTTTATGATTAATATCACTTTTTTATATGTTAGTTTCTTTAAATAGAACCTTTTTTCATAACATATTATTTTTCTTCGATGTTTACTTTTAAATTTAACGTTCTCCGTGCATCGCACGGGTTTCCTACTAGTATTTATAATATTTATATTTGAGTATATAAGCTATTATTGTGCAATCTTCCTTTTTTGGTTATATACGCTATTAATGTGCGCTATTAATGTGAAATCTTTGACCTGTTTTTTTTATGAGTCGGTTTTTTAATTAGTTTTGTTTAAGAGTCGGGTTTTTAAATGGTGTTTTTGTTATTTTAAATTGATTTGAATATAAAAGCTATTAATGCGATATTTTAAATTGAGATTGTGTTATATATTTAATATTTGTATTTGAGTATATACGCTATTAATGTGCTATTATTTGTAATCCTTTACGTTTTCTCAGCATTTTTTTTTATAAAAATAAGGTTTTACAGGTATAAGTAGAGTCAATAGCGGGTTTGGGTCGGTTTTTACGGGTAATTGGGTTAAATCCCTTCCTCTTTCTATTATATTTATTATATTATATTATATATATATATATATATATATATATATATATATATATATATATATATATATATATATATATATATATATATATATATATATATATATATATATAAACCAAATCTGTAATTTTATTCACTAAAAACAAAGATTACAAGGTTTGTGCCCGGTGGCCTCCTCAAACACCCAGTGCGTCATCAATGTATAGTCCTACCTCCTTAAAAACCTAGTCCGCAAAGCCCGGTGTGGGAAAAAAATGGGTTCTGGGGAAAGAGTATAGGCCTATACATTGGCAAACCCATCAAAGAACAAAAGGGTGATCTACAATCTACCCAAAAACAAACCTATTACAGCAATAGCAGAAACCAAAGCTAAAAAGCAAAAGAATAAAGTAAGAAAACTAGTTGGGAGTAAAACAGCATCGCCAAAAACCACCCCATGTTGCACAAATGGCTGGAGCTGCATCTTCACTAGCACAGCAGCAAGTCTAGGGAGGGAGAATTCCTGAAAAGAGAAGAAAAAACACGCCAAAAAAGGTCCTAGTTCATACCAATCAAAGCAAACATAAATGGAAGAGTCATATATATATATATATATATATATATATATATATATATATATATATATATATATATCTTTAAGGGGAAAAACACTTTTATTAAATCATGTCAACCAAATTAAACAAGGGTCTAAGACATTTTAAAAGGGAGAATCCATGCCCCACTCCAACAACCCCACTACAGACAAGCCCTCACGCACAAGATAATGCGTTGACCTATTTCCAGAACGTCTAACAAAAACAAAAGTACATAAAGAAAAACCTCTAGCTCTCACGCGCATGATAGTGTGTTGGCCTATTTCCAGAACGCCTAAGCATGATAGTGTGTTGACCTATTTCCAGAACGCCTAACAAAAGCAAAAGTTCATAAAGAAAAACCTCTAGCTAACACCAAATAGTCCGAGACAATGCACCCAACGGAAGAAAGGCCCTCATCCGCGGATCGTAGCCGCTGCACGCATGCCGTCACAACAATAATTTGACGATACCCTCTAAACGCCGCAAGATAGATGGCGTGAAGAATCGCCCAATGCTTCAGTGACTCTACATCTTGATTACATGTGATTCGGTGTGAAACCGCATGTTGTAACTGACCAACATGATTACGAATCAACACTCTAGAAGCCGATGCACCATCAACACTGGCAACATCCATTCCATATTAATCTTCGTAACCCCTGGTAGGGGTGGCGACCGATCGGACATTATATTTAAATTTGCGAAGAATGATATTTTCATCTGTTTCTATTTAACTGATGTAGTTGCTCATACATATTAAAAAATTGACTTAATGCATTTACTTTAACAATGAAATGACTCTTAAAAGAACAATGAAATGACTAAAAATCTTTAGATATAATTAATGCGACATTATTTTTTTTTTTCATTTATCACTTTGTATAAATATGGACAGAGTAAGGAGTAATATTTGAGGAGAGCCATGATCCTTTCAAGTACTAGTCATAAATGATCTTTCAATGTTCAGATGATGTAACCACATACTCAAATGTTAAAATGATATAATCATAGATTTTTTTCTTTTAAAACTATGTCGTTTTGTTGATAATGTCAATAAATACTTATATTTGAGAGATTAATTAAGGCCGGTACTTGTCAGGATCCTTGCTCTATTGGACGGAGTATTATTTAACGAGCACAAACCAACTTGTCACAATAGACGACATAACCTAATCATCCACTCTTAGAGGAGTTTAGATCATGATGAATGTAAGATGACCTATTTTAAGGGTTGATTATTAAGTTGTGTCAGTCCCGTTGTGACGAATTGATTGTGTCCCTATCATTGTTTTTATTATTCTTCGGTGTAATATTAAACGTGAAAAACATTAAGACCACATAAGGCCACGTCACCGTTTTTCAATGGAGCACCATACTTGTCGGGAAATTCTTCTCTAGTTACTCTATTTGCACCGTAGATCCACGTGGATGAATTTGGACCACACAGTTTGAATTTAATTTGAAACTGTGCTGCGGCCAGATTATCCACATAGATCTACGGTGCATATAAAGTAACTAGGGAAGAAATACCGTGCGTGTCGGTCCCAGTCTTTAAACATATACTACTACTCAATTGGTTGTATTTATTTATTATTCTTTTCCTTTCTGAACAAACAAAACAAAAAATTTGGAAATAGTTTTTTTTTTTTTTTTTCTTTTCCTGCATATAAGTTAAGAATTTTTTTTTCTGAGGGGTCATATAAGTTAAGATTTAAGAACTAAAATAAAACAGACGTATTATGATCCAGCACTATACCTTTTTAGGAGACGTGTTTTAAAAACAGCCATTAAAAGTGGTTGTTTACGATATAAACACTCAATGTAATCCATCAATTTCAAAGAAAACTAATTTAAAGATTGAGAAGTCACATCTCTAATCAATTCATTTCTCGTCATTCTATTTTAGAAGTAATCCGATGTGATATTATGTTAATCACAAACTATAAATAATCTTTCGAGAAAGTGGTAAATCAGGTCACTGTAATTTCTGATATTCATTTTCAGATCAAATATTTTTTGATATTTTTTTTCAAGTTCCCCTTCCAAATTTAGACGATTTCGTCCAAATATAGTCAATCCGTCCAAATTTGCATTCCTTTTCGTCTCAATCCATTCAATGATCAATTTGGACGAAATCCGTCCAAAATTTGGAAGCACTATCCAAATTTGGATGAATTCAACCAAATTTGGACGTAATCTACAGCCGGGCGCTTAACATTGTGGACATTTTCACTGAGTTTTGATGATTCTATATAATTGTTAATTCATTGATTGCAAAAAGTATGGTTGCAATCTGGGATTTCGAACATCTGATCGTGTTCTTTTCTTTCTGTACAAATCTGAAATCTCACAAAACATTTCTTCTTCATCAGATTCTTTCTTTCTTTTTTTTTTTTTTTTTTTTTTTTAACGACAGCCACAGAAGAAGATGTAATGAAGGAAGCCATGATGATTTCTTGTAAAGCCAGACCTTCAATGTACTATCTGTCTGATTGCAAAAAGAGGTCGATTTCATCTTCTGGGTCTTCCAAATAAGCTGTTAGGATAGTGTCATAGCCCGTTTCATCTTCTGAGGCTATGAATGATACAGTGAATTAGCTTAATTAGTGAAAAGAAAAAAAAAAACTTTATGTCCAAATTTGGACGGAATTCGTCCAAATTTAGGCGAATCTTGGACGGATTCCGTCCGTTTTGGTCAGTGAATGGATTGGGACGAAAAGAAGTCTAAATTTGGACGGTTTTGACTGTATTTGGGCGAAATCGTCTAAATTTGGACGGGGAACCTGAAAAAAAATGTCAAAAAATGTTTGACCTGAAAAAAAAAAATCAGAAGTTACAGTGGCCTGATTTACCAATTTCCCTAATCTTTCTCAATAAAAAAAAAAAAAACTATAAATAATCAATTACATCTGAGATAGAATTTTATCAGGTCACTTTTTAGGGTGAATGGGCTACAAGGAAAAAAAATTAATAAATGGGTCTGGAAGGACAAAAGTAACATTTTAATGATTATAAAGGACAAAAATCACAATTGTTACTTTAAAATTGTTACTTCATGTGTTAATGTTATTTTGTGTTTCACAATTGTTACTTCATATTTACTCTATTCCACATTTGTGATGATGATATTAATAAATGATGTAATGTTTCTTTATGTAATATAATAATATGATGTAGTGGATGTAATTACTATACTGCTGCAGGGGTATTTTAGTCTTTGCACTGCTGCATCATATTATTATATTACATAAAGAAACATTACATCATTTATTAATATCATCATCAATTTGTTACTTCATATTTGTTACTTCATAATTGTTAATTTTGTCCTTATTAAATTATAGTTTCCTTCTATCCCGATTCTTTGATAATTTTGTCCTTCTGGACAAAAATCTACACTTTTTTTATGGAGTTACTATAGTATAATTATCTATTTTGTTCACTCTTTAAATGAAGTTATTATAGTAGAATTACCGGTTTTGTTCGATTAATGTTTAAAACGACAACAAAATAGCTACCAATAAATGTATAATAGCTACCAATAAATGTGATATTCGATAATTTGCGATGGATATTCGCTTAATCTGGAGTAAAGAATATGTCAATTACTTGCGGGATAGCCACCATTGTAGAAAATTTAGGCCAAACTCATATAAGAGGAGGGACCTCTTCATCAAAAGCTAGCTTGTGAGGTGAGTCCACCTCTTAATATGGTGGGTGATACAACGCTCCCTCAAGTATGGGCCTATAAACAGCCTGGGCCACATGGCACACAAGGCGAGGGGTGGCTCTGATACTATGTAGAAAATTTAGGTCCAAACCCATATAAGATGAGGGGCACCATCCCCAAAACCTAGCTTGTGAGGTAGGAGAAGTCCACATCTTAATATGATGGGTGATACAATGGCAAGTGTCCAATGTGGGACAACTTTAACAACCATCAACCGTGAAATTGATGTGTAGTAAAATACGACTCACTCTGATCAACTACTACTTTTCCTTTTGGGTTTAGCATACGTAATCCAGATTAAGCCTAACTCCTCAAATTGAGCTATCACACCAGAATCACCCCACGAATCGTGTAGAATCTTCCAAATTATGCTAGACCTTGGATGGAAAACTGAAATTATACAATGGTTTTCAAAAACCTTGAAATGTACCCCAACTTCCTTTGTCTATGAACATTACTGTCTCGATCCCAAAATATAAGACTTCTTTTTTTAGCGTCTTTCTAAAGGTTAAAAAAGTGTGTAACGCAAATTTCGTGTTAGTCCCTGAAAATAAACAAAGAAACATAAAATTGTAACAAATGAAATTTTATTAATTTATAAAATAAAAAGCGGGTTACAATCTCTTGAATCCTTTGATTCTCCTCTTTAATTATTGACAATTATTCGACTCCCGGATTTAGCGGAAGATCTTGAATTTGGTTGATTTCCTCCGGATATGGTGGAAGATTTTGACTTTGTGGTTTATTACCCCCGAATATAGCGGAAGAAATGGACCTTGGTTGATTCCTCCCGAGTATGGCGGAAGATTTGAATCTGTGGTTGTTCTCTCCCGGATATGGCGTAAGATCTTGACTTTGTGGTTAATTTCTCCCGAATATGGCGGAAGAATGTTTGATTTGGGTGGAGATTTGAAGAAGTGATTTGACTCACCTTCGCCCTCCTGATTGGGTTAGAAGATCCTCGAAGCTGGTTGAAGAACTCCGGGTTTCTTGGTGGATGATCTTCAAGTGATGTTGAAGAACGCCGGATTTGATGGAGAATCCTCAAAGATTGAAGAACACTTGAATGCTCCTTGTGCTCCCTAGATCCCTCCTTCTTGGTGCTTGAATGCTTGAATGGAGTGCTTTCTACCAATATTTAATGTTGGAAATAATATAAAAATACCTAGATTTTACCAGTTTCATAAATATTGTCACATATATAAAACAACAGCCATTTAATTATAAATAATTAAATCTCCTAAGAAAATACTATTTTTTTTTCTGGTTAACATTAATGTAATAGTGATAAAAATTAAGATAAAATGGTGATCCTTTAATTTATTTGTAAAAAAATATATAGTCATGTATCTTTAAATGTTCCCATATTTTAAATTCATTGATTGGTGGAAATATGTGAAAGTATGAAAATGTTAGCACTGCCAGCTGTCTTAGTTCTATTGGACTAGTTAGATTATGTTGCAGTTGGACTTATTTTAAGTTTTAATGATGAGTGTCAGACTAGTTGTTATAGAGCAAAGCCAAAAAGATGTCCAGATCAAATGTATAGGTTTATTAGAGTTTGATCTTTGTATAGGTTTGATCAAACAAGCATTGTAATTAGCTCGCTGACTTTATCTAGGAGACCCTGTCTAGGTCAGTAAGGTTACTATGTCAGTAGACTAGTTAGGAACCTACTGAAGACTGATGGCTGAGGTTCAAACTCAGTTATTGAAGGCCAAGGGATCAAACTTAGTATTTAAAATCAAGGATATGGAATCAGAATTTAGGGAAGTCTGTGATGACCTAAACTGATTACATATACCTTGTGTACAAGGTTTAAGTTCCATAAGTTAAATGGTGATTGGAACTTAGTTATGTTCAAATTGGTGTACTCTAACTTCACAATAAAAAGTTAGATAGAAGACAGTCAGCTGAAGTGTTTCATAAACACAACAAACTTGAACAAGCTGACTGACATGTATTTCAGCAGACTTACACACACAGGAATCTGCTGAATATATATCTCGATTTAATCAAAGGTTACATTGGAAGATTACAAGGATAAGGATGGATTACAATCCTTGATATTGTCAACAAATCAATGGTCAAGATTATAAGAACGTTGGAAAGATTCAGAGCTTTATCCAATGGACACAAGTCAAAGGGTTGACAGACTGAAAACGGTCAAAAAGCAAACTGACAGTGTCAGTACTATGTACAGGGACAGAAAGCAAGTCAAGATGGGGACAAATCTGAAACGGCTTTGTTTGAATTTCAAACATAAGTCACAAGATTATCACCTATAAATAGAGGACTCCTGATTCAGATACAAGTGATGAAAAATAACAATCTGTCTTAAGCTATCAATTTTATTATCAAGAAATCACCCTGCTGACTTCACTGAGCTTAAAGTTACTGATCCAGAAAACTCTTCAAGTGTAATCTGCTATCAAGTTACATCAAGTTCACACACTTGAAGATATCAAGCTGCTGATCATTTCATCAAGATCAAGCTGCTGATTGTTGAATCATTCACTTGATTCAAACTTTCTTTCGCAAGAAACCTGGTGAAGACAAAGAAGCACTTAGGTGTCAGAAATGTTGTTTGTGGTGGAGCTGGTGAAGAGGAATCCTACCCTTCAAGGACCAGTGGAATACTTTGGAGCAGCAATCCTACCTATTTCAAGTGTTCAGTTTGTGAAGACATAGTTATTGGTGAAGGACAAACAGCTTAGGGATTTTTGTAACTGCAACCTCAAAGATCTCTAGTGAATTTCCTCCAACATCACAGGAGAAGAGTGGACTGACAGGATTACACCACTTGGAACCACTATAAAATTTGCCTACTTACTTTCTGCATTTAGTATACTGATCACATCAACCTACTGAAACTAGCAACTGAATCACACACTTACACTACTGAGTATCTAATACTTAGTATCATATTTAAACAACAAGTAATAAGGCTTAATTTGAATATATTCCGCTGCAACAAATTCTGTAATATCTACCGTCGCGGACTGCGAGTGGTCGCAGACTGCGATCGAGCGGCCGCAGCGACCGACCTTGCTGAGTTTGTTAACTACAAAAGTTTTAAGTGTTAAGTTTATCCACCCCCCCTCTAAACTTAACCAAAACCTTTTCAAGGGACCAACAATTGGTATCGGAGCGGTGCTTCTGTTCTGAAATAATCCTACTTGTTGTGCTTGTGAAAATACTTTGAAAACTTTTTCAAGTTTCTGATTTTCAAAGCTTTGCATCATGGATAACAACCAGTATGCTAGAACTATGATGTGTTCCTTAGATCGTTTTGATGAGTATAAACGCCGTATGCAGGCTTTTCTAGTTGCAACACATGATGAGATGATGTATGTGCTGACTGATGGACCACTGGAGATCACAAAAGCTATAACTGTGGATGGTCAAACTCAGTATGTTCCAAAACCAAAAAGTGAGTGGAATGCTGAAGATAGAAAAAGAGCAAACCTCAATAATATTGCTATTGATATCATTTACAGAACCTTGGATAACAATATGTACATGAAGGTGAAGGATTGCAAGACTGCAAAGGAACTTTGGGATAAGTTACAACTAATCTGTGAAGGCACTGATGCTATCAAGAAAAACAAGATCAGTGTAGCCAAAAGAAGTTTCAAGATTTCAAAATGAAACCAAATGAAACCATTGAACAAATGGAGTCAAGATTCAATGCTATCATGGATGAACTCACCCTACTGAATGTAGACTACTCAAAAGAAGAAATCAATTCAAAAATCTTAGAGGCCCTACCAGCAAAAGAAGTTTGGGAAATGAAGGTCACTGCCATTGAAGAAATGAGAAGACTACATAAAGAGGACACCTTCAAGTTATTTTAGATCTCAAGGCTTATGAATTCAGTAAGAAACTTATGCTTGAGACTGAAAAGGAAGAACCAAAGACTATTGCATTGGCTGCCACACATCATGAAGAATCATCTTGGATGAGATGCAAGAGCTCAAGATGATCTGGAAGGGGTTCTCCAAGGATGAGATGCAAGAGCAAATTGTTCTATTGAGCAAGAAAATCGATCGTCCCGAACTAAGAATAAGAATAAGCAAATGGACCTGGCAAGAAAGCAATGGTTGCTGATGATGAATCAGGATATGAAGTTGAATCAGAAAAAGGAAATGAATCTGATGATACTGCACTTGTTGCTGACATGGAAGATTATGCTTTGATGGCAAATATGAAAGAAACTGAGGAGGTATACAATTCTGTATCCATAAACACTCCTACTGAAAGTGATTGTGAATCAACTTGTGGTTCAAATCCAAAAAATTCTGACAATGAAGAAACTTTGGATGCCATCCTTAATCAACTGAGGATAATACAATCTGGTTATGAGATTGTGAAGGCTGAAAAAGAAGCTCTTCAAACAGAAGTTGAAAGGTTAAAAGCTGAATTAAGAATTCTCAAAGGTAAGGAAAAAGATTTTGAGCGAAATCAGCATAAGCCTACTGTACATTCAGTAGCTGCTGAATCTGCTGAACAATCTAGTTCTAACACTGCATTCAAATCTGAAAAGCCTTATAGTGATAGAACATGTCTTGGATTTGGAACTCAACAATCTAATAAGAGTGGATCCAGTAAGGTTACTGAACCTAGTACCAGAATTGGTCCTAAGTTTGTACCTGCACAAGATCCAACTCCCAAAAAGGTTGCTGAGGCAGTGAAGCCTACTGAGAAGACTTCAAGGAAGCAAAATCAGAAGTCAAAAAGGTCAACAACATCTAACAAAAGGAATAAATCCAAGAGTAGGACTGCTGTACCTTCTAGACCTACTGATAGCAGACCTGCTACTAAGTCTGCTGGACCAAAAAAGGGCAAAATTCAGAAATATTCCAAGGATAAGAATCCTAAACCTAAATATGGTAATCATTCTAGGGATACTTATCTCAGGGGGAAAGGCAGACTGTTCCCTACTGATGATGATTGGAATATTCCTGTCCCTACTGCTAGAAACAATAGACATAATCATAATGCTAGGGTAAAACCTCAGCAATGGAATCAACAGAGGACTCAACAGAGGACTTATACAAGACTTCAGTAGGGACCTCAGCAGACTCCATATTACAAGGCTGCTCCTAACAGACAGCAAACCTATGGTTATGCTAGTGCTTCTAACAATAGAAATCACTTCAAACAGCATTATATACCAAAAGGCCAGAAAGCATATGTGAATCCTACACAACCAAATGTTAGACCTTATGGAAGTGTGGAATACATGTATGAACAAAAGTATGATACTTTTTGAAGAGAGTTTGAGAATGTGATAAACACAAGAGTAAACTTCAACTTAGTTTATTCATTGAGTAAAAATATGTATAAATAGATACAATTGAGATAGAGAGACTAGCTAGCTAGCTTGGGCGGCCACTTGAGTATGTAGATGTGGGCGGCAAGCATGCAAAAGTAAAAAGTAAAAGTTATGTCTATGACATAAAGTAAACTAGAGTTTGACATATTAATTGTTTATATGACTCACAATTAATATGTCTTTTACAATTAATTTTACAATTAAATAAGGTGTACAAAATATTATGCACGAAATCCGAGGCTCGGCAATCGCCGAGCACCTGTCGAAGCCTCGGCGGACTCGGTCCGTCGAGTAATATTTCCACACCCCCCCTCAAACTGGGCTGTATATGTTGATGCAGCCAAGTTTGCTACTTAGTCTGCTGAACATAAGAGGTGGAATAGCCTTGGTAAGAATATCGCATTCGATCCGCCGAGGGAACATACCGGAGTTGAATAATCTTGGCATCAATCTTCTCCTTCGAAAGTGTCCGTCAATGTCCACATGCTTGGTTTTATCATGATGGACCTGGATCTTACGCCATGCATAAGGCTGAATTATTATCACAACAGAGTGTGATAGGTTGCCGATACGGTTCTTTGAAGTTCGGTCGCCGCACTTTTTAGCCATAGAGCTTCACAAATGCCAAGTACAAGTGCCCTTAGTTCGGCCTTCAAAGATCGCTTCTTGACATAGTAGGTTGTTTCTTGCTCCTCCAAGTAACCGAGGTTCCCCCATATATATGAGCAATAGCCTGTGGTAGACCTCCCGTCAATGTGACATCCGGCCCAATCAAGCATCGGTGTAGACCTTGATTGATCTATCGGTAGACTTGGTGAAGTGCGAGGCCTTGGCCGGGAGTGGATTTTAAATACCTCGGTATCCTATTCACCGCATCCCAATGTTGCTCGTAGGGCAATGCATGAATTGACCGACCAGGACCGACCCCATATGCAATATCGGGTCTTGTGTGAGAAAGGTATATGAGTTTGCCTACAAGCCTTTGATATTGTTCTTTCCCCGACAAAGCAATGTCACCATGCGATAGAGGTATGACCGGGGTCTACCTTTGGAGATACGACGGGTTTGCATCCCAAAGCATGCCGTTTCCTTCGTAGGTCCAGACATACTTCCTTTTGGAGACCGAAATGCCATTGGTGGTTCTAGCTACTTCCATACCAAGAAAGTACTTGAGGTAGCCCAGATCTTTAACTTGGAACACCTTTGCCAGTAGAGTCTTCAAGTTCTGGGATCTCGTAGAGTCATCTCCAGTAAGGATGATATCATCCACATATACAATTAGAATGGACCTCCTCTGGTTGGTTGTCTTGACAAACATGGTGTGATCAGAGTTGCATTGATGATATCCAGCAGCTTTAACCACAGTAGTGAGTTTTCCAAACCATGACCTTGGTGATTGCTTCAGGCCATATAGAGATTTCCTCGCCTTGCACACCTTGCCTTGAGTATGAGGATTGATAAAACCAGGGGGTACAAATCATATAAACCTCCTCGGTGAGGTCCCCATTTAGAAAGGCATTTTTGATGTCCAATTGGTGAAGAGGCCGTCAAGTTGGACGGTAGGGAAATCGTACCACGACGGTGTTGAGCTTTGCTGCGGTGCAAAAGTTTCCTTATAGTCAATGCCATAAGTTTGAGTGAATCCCCTTGCTACCAATCCGGCTTTATACTTGTCAATTTTACCATCGGCATTGTATTTGATAGTGAATAACCATCTCAGCATGACTAACCGTTTTCTTGCCTTTGGGAAGAGTTGTGAGGTCCCAAGTATGATTATCCAAGAGAGCAAGCGATCATCTCGTTTTAACAAGCACCTTCCACTTATCATTTTGAAGGGCCTCCGAATATTCCTAGGGATAGAGTGAGAGTCCAGTCCCTGTGTAAACATGGCAAAGACATGAGACAACTGATCATAAGATAAATAAGTATGAATAGAATGATCGGTGCATGATCTTTTCCCTTTCCTTAGAGCAATAGTCCGTCATCTACTTCGGTAGACCGCCGAGGGTCGAGCCGGGGTCCGGCGGACTCGGTTCGCAGGTTCCGAGGTTCCGGTTCGGCGAGGCTCGGGTCGGCAGACTCGGGTCGGCAGACCGCCGAGGGTCGTAATGTGAGTAGCCGCGGGATGCGAAGATTATGCGAGTCCGAGAGGGTTAGGACTCGCCGAGGGTAAATGGTTTCGAGGGAACGGACTTAGTTCAATCTCAATCGGTTTCCATCGTTGATCGGCTCGTAGGTTTTCTTTGTAATATGGAGTCCTTTCAAAGAATTTCACATCCATAGAATTGTAAAATTTCTTTTCAGTAGGAGAGTAACACTTGTAACCTTTCCTGTCCTGTGCATATCCAAGGAAAATGCACTTATGAGCTTTAGGATCAAGTTTACTTCTGTGTTGAGCATGGATATAAACAAACACAGTACAACCAAAGATCTTTGGAGGCAATTGGGTAATAAGATGAGAGCAGGAGTGTGTGGTCAGCAGGGTTTGGAGAGGAGTTTTGAAACCTAACACTCGCCGGGAAGTCTCGTTGATTAAATATGTAGCGAGTCAATATAGCTTCACCCCACATGTATTTAGGAACATGTGTAGTGAACATGATTGATACGGCCATTTCCACAGATGCCTGTTCTTTCTTTCAAGCAACCCCATTCCGTTGAGGTGTTTTCACACAACTACCGATATGAACAATTCCTCGTTTGTCAAGAAGTTACCGAGGTTAGACTCATAGTATTCCGAGCATTATCGGCCTTTAAGATCTTGATCTTAGTATCAAATTGGGTGGAGACCATGTGATAAAATTCTTGGAAGATAGGTCCAACTTCAGATTTGTCTTTCATTAAGAACAGCCAAGTGTTTCTGGTATGATCATCAATGAAGGTTACAAACCACCTTTTTCCTGTTATACTTTTCACTCTTGAGGGTCCCCATACATCACTGTGAATTAGGGTGAAAGGGGAAGAGGGCAAGTGAGGTAACTTAGCATACACAGATTTGGTGAGTTTAGCAAATTGACAAATATCACATTGAAGATCATTAAGATTACATCCTTTAAACAATTCAGGGATTAAAGACTTTAAATAACCAAAACTTGGATGTCCTAGTCTATAATGCCATAACATGATATTGTCTAGGTTTGAGTGCAAAGTGTGAGGCGAGGCTGTCTTCTCGTCTTCGCCTTCGGCGGGGTTGATCACAAACGATCCTGAGCGGGGTTTAGCTTGCCCAATCACTTCTCGAGAAGAAAGATCCCTGGAATGTACACCGATTCTTATTAAAAACAACGGTCAATTCGCAGATCTTTAGTGAGTTTACCGACATATATAAGGTTACGAGTCTAACTTTGGAACAAACGGGACATTCTCGTAGATATATCGATTAGTAAGTTTAACCTTCCCAACACCTTTTGCATAAGAAACGAGAACCATCGCAGTCTTAATTTCGTGAATTTGGTTGCATGGCATATATTGGGTAATAAGGTTTTTATTACCAGTCATATGGGAAGAAGCCCAGAATCAACAATCCAAGTCTCATTACTAAGAGGTGAGTAAAATATACTGTTTTAGCATGAGTGGCCATTTCGTAGGGGAGCTACCTTCCCGATGCCGAGCAATAAAGGCTCTAAAGGCGCAGAACCGAGCATTCGGCTTCATCGTCATTCTCCTCTTCACCGATAAGTTTGCCTTGACTTTCCCCGGTTGGTTTTGAGGTTTTAGAGGGGGTAGGTTTGCCATGTAGCTTCCAACAATTGTCCTTGGTGTGATTTGTGCGTTTGCGGTGATCACGAACGCCTTTCCGGCTTTCTCGCAGGCTTCCCGTAAGTCTCATTAACCTTCGAGCAGGCGTACCTTCGTAGGGTTGTCGGCGGGGAGTTCGGCGGCATCACTTTCCTCCTGCTTTCCTCATGTTTGACCTCGGCAAACATGGATTTGAGATTTGGAAGAGGTTTAGTAGCAAGAATTCTACCTCGACATCATCAAGAGTAGGATTCGATCCAAGAAGGAATTAGAATACTCTCTTTTTCTCGATAATGTCTTTAAAGAGTGCGGCATCTTTAACATCATTCCAGGGGTGAGTTTCCAACATATCTAGGTGTTGCCATGCCTTAGATAGTTGATTAAAGTATTGAGTTACGTACATATCCCCTTGTCCGCAATTTTGAATCCGAGCTTCGAGTTCATAGACTTCGATGTATTGTCCTTTTTTGAGTAAAGGTCTCGGCATTGTCCCGCATTTCCTTAGCAAGTGTCATACATCATGAAGTTCTCATCGATCTCTTTTGTCATAGACCTCGTGAGGATGGTCATGACTTGGTTATTTTCTCGTGTCCCATGCTTCAAACTTGGGGTCGGTTTCGAGCAGGGCGGTGTTTGGAACCAGACAGATATCCCATCTTGCCCTGGCCGGAGATATACATTTTCATAGACCTTGACCATAGCAAGTAGTTGTTACCATCAAGTTTATGATTTGTAAAAGAAGAGTGTTCAGTTATCCCAGTCTGCTGAGGCAGCTGTGAGTCTACTGAAGAAGATGAAACTTCGGATAATGTTGACATTTTCCTGAAAAAGAACTGAGTTTTGCAGCGGATTTTAGAACTCAATAAGTCTCTGATACCATGAAGAGAGTTTGAGAATGTGATAAACACAAGAGTAAACTTCAACTTAGTTTATTCATTGAGTAAAAAGATGTATAAATAGATACAATTGAGATAGAGAGACTAGCTAGCTAGCTTGGGCGGCCACTTGAGTATGTAGATGTGGGCGGCAAGCATGCAAAAGTAAAAAGTAAAAGTTATGTCTATGACATAAAGTAAACTAGAGTTTGACATATTAATTGTTTATATGACTCACAATTAATATGTCTTTTACAATTAATTTTACAATTAAATAAGGTGTACAAAATATTATGCACGAAATCCTGAGGCTCAGCAATCTGCTGAGCACCCTGCTGAAGCCTCAGCAGACTGAGTCTGCTGAGTAATATTTCCACACTTTTCAAAGAAGTCCTTATGGAAATTTGCCAAGGATCATGCTTACCACTGACCACTATGGACCCAAAAAGTTTTGGGTACCTAAAATACATTAACTTTGTTTTGTAGGGTGTGTGGTACTTTGACAGTGGATGTTCCAGACATATGACAAAGAATAAGCACTGTTTGACAAACTATGTGGCAAAGGATGGTCCAAGAGTAAATTTTGGCAACAAGAACACACCAGGATACACAAGAGGATACGGCACACTTGTGAGGAATGGATTAACTATAAGAAATGTTGCATTTGTGTAAGGACTGGACTACAACCTACTGAGCACTGGACAGTTTTTTGACATGGGTTACAAGGTCACTTTTGACAAAGGCTACTGTGTTGTCATTAGTGAAAGAGGTGAACAAGTTGTGTTGGTCGGAAGCGAGACAACAAAACATGTATGTTGTGGATTGGTCTATCTTGTGTTCCGAGAGACATGCCTGATTGTGCATACAAATTCAGAACTGAATTGGTTATGGCACAAGAAGTTGAATCATCTTAACTTTGATGACATCAATCAACTGGAGAAAAAGAAGTCGGTAATTGATTTGCCTGAGATGACATTCAAAAAGGATGCCATATGTGATGATTGTCAGCAAGGTAAACAAACCAAGTCAAGCTTCAAGTCAAAGACTAAGCAATCAACAAAAAGAGTTTTGGAGCTGATGCACATGGATTTTTTTGGACCAGTAACACCAACAAGTGTGATAGGAAAGAAGTACACTCTGGTAGTAGTGGATGATTATTCAAGATACACTTGGGTAGTATTCATGAACAAGAAAAGTGAAACACTTCAAAAGATGCCTGAACTTTTGAAGAGATTGCAAAATGAGAAAAGTTTGACAGTAGTGAAGATCAGATCAGACAAGGGTACTGAATTTCTCAATAAAGTTATAAGAGAATATTGTGAACAAAATGACGTGCTGCATCAATTAGCAGATGCTAGTACTCCTCAGTAAAATAGGGTTGCTGAGAGAAGAAACAGGACCTTGAAAGAAGCAGGAAGGACTATGATTTGTGAAGCATTATTACCTGAAAGATATTAGGCTGAAGCAATCAATACAGCATGCTATACACAAAATAGGACCTCAGTGAACAAGAAGCTGCTGAAGACACCTTATGAGATATGGAATGGAAGGAAACCAAACATATCTTATTTCCATCCATTTTGAAGAAAATTTTTTATTTTGAATCATAAGGAGCAATTGAAGACATTCCAACCAAAATCAGATGAAGGAATCTTTTTGGGATATTCTTCTGTCAGCAAGGCATTCAGGGTACTGAACAAAAGGACACTGAAACATGAAGAATCAAAACATGTTGTATTTGATGAACCTAAGTTCACTGGTATGGAAGATGAAGTGTCAGAACCTGCTGAGAATCTCCAAGTCACTGATCCAGAATGTGTTGATGTTTTGGAAAGGATAAATGACTTAAAATTTTCTGACTCTGCCCCTACTGAAGAACCTACTGGACCACCTGTTGAAGCAACATCAGACCCTACTGAAGATGATGTTCTGAGAACCAAACTAACCAAAATCCACAATGGTTAAGGGATCACCCTGCTGAACAAGTTATTGGCAATATACAGCAAGGTGTAAGGACTAGAAGACAATTGGAAGCAATGTTTACTTGTTTTCTATCTCAAATGGAGCCTAAAGTTGTTGAAGAAGCAATATCAGATCCAGATTGGATAATTGCTATGCAAGAGGAATTGAATGAATTTGAAAGAAATCAAGTTTGGACACTAGTGGAAAGGCCTAATCATGCAAATATAATTGGAACTAAATGGGTACACAGAAACAAATTGGATGAATCTGGTACCATTGTAAGGAATAAGGCCAGACTAGTAGTAAAAGGCTATTCTCAAGCTGAAGGAATAGATTTTGATGAAACATATGCCCCAGTTGCAAGATTGGAAGCTATAAGATTATTCTTGGCATATGCCGCTTACAAAACTTCAAAGTATACCAAATGGATGTCAAGAGTGCATTTTTGAATGGCATTCTAGAGGAGGAATTTTATGTTCAACAACCTCCTGGTTTTGAAGTTAAAGATCAAGAAGATAAAGTGTACAGACTCAACAAGGCACTTTATGGGTTGAAACAAGCACCAAGAGCATGGTATGAAACCCTATCTCAATTCTTGGTGGACAATGGTTTTACCAAAGGTACCATTGACAAGACTCTTTTCAGAATCAATGAAGGAGACAGCACCTTGCTGGTATAAATTTATGTTGATGACATAATTTTTGGTTCTGAAAATGAATTGCTATGTGAAAAGTTTGCTAATCTAATGAAAAGCAAGTTCCAATAAAGTATGATGGGAGAAATGAACTACTTCTTGGGATTACAAGTCAAACAAATGAAAGATGGAATCTTTATTCATCAGACAAAATATACCAAGGATTTGCTGAAAAAGTTTGGCATGGAAAATAGCACCAAAGTATCAACTCCTATGAGCACCAATAACAGATTAGATGAAGATAAAGAAGGCAAAGATGTTGATCAGACTTTATACAGAAGGATGATAGGCAGTCTGCTGTACTTTACTGCCAGCAGACCTGATATAGCCTTTGTTGTAGGTGTTTGTGCAAGATTTCAATCTAAACCAAAGGAAAGTCATTTAGCTGCAGTAAAAAGGATTCTCAAGTATCTAAAAGAGACTTTAGGAGTAGGGATATGGTATTCAAAAGATGGAAGCTTCAAAGTTATATCCTACTCAGATTCTGGATGCAAGATTGACAGAAAAAGCACCACAGGAACCTGTCAGTTGATGGGAAAAGACCGGTTTCCTGGTTCAGTAAGAAACAAAATTCTATATCAACTTCCACTGCTGAAGCTGAATATATTGCTGCTGGAAGTTGTTGTGCACAAATATTATGGTTAAGACAACAATTAAAGGATTATTGAATTGAAGAAAGAGAAATTCCTATAATGTGAGACAACACAAGTGCAATTGCAATCACAGAAAATCATGTTTTGCACTCAAGAACCAACCATATTGATGTGAGACATCATTTTATAAGAGATCATGTTGAAAAGAAAGATGTGGTGGTCCTTTACATCCCTACTGAAGATCAACTTGCTGATATTTTTACTAAGCCATTGGACAGTGAAAGATTTGCTAAGTTAAGAACTGAACTTGGCATCATAAAAGTTGACTGTGATACTAACAATCAACAGTATACTGGAATTCACCAAGGAGATTAGTCTTTGCTATGTTGGGTGAGCTCACTTAGCAGACTAGTCATTGGTATCAACAATTCCATGTACTTATATAAGTTTGGACAATTGAGCAAATGAAGTTTCCAAGGGGATTGGTCTTTGTCCTGTTGGGTGAGATCACTTGACAGATCAGTCATTGGTATTAAACTTCATCTTGTATTATCAGTTGGACAAAACTAGTGTGTATGAAGATCAACAGAGTAACGGTCAGTAGCCTGCTGAGCCATCTTCATCAGTACACTGCTGAGATATAACTCTACTGAAGATCAAGTTTGCTGAGTTATACGTTACAATACAGTCAAACTTAACTGAAAGTCAACAGTAATTGGATATTATTCTTATCTTTATAACCGCGGTTACAAATATCCAACGGTTACAACTCTTATGGAATCAATTAGTGGGACACGTGGCAACATCACATTTATTCCAACTTTAATCATGGTTAATTGTTACAGTATGTGTACAGTAATTTCTCTGACAGTTACCACCCACCTTCTTCTTCTATATATACAGATATATACACAGAGACATTACATACAACTTTCAGATCGATTTTTCTCTGAAGATATACAGTGTGAACACAGATTTGAAAGCTTTCACTTCATCTTTTTCATCTACAATGGTGGATAAAAGTGATATTCACATTGGAACGAGCCAAAGTGTTAGAGGGTTCATTGATGATGCTAACAAGACAGAGTTGGATATCAATATTGGTAGAAGAATCAGGTGATATGAAGGATTAGGGGATGTTCTTAATTTGAGATTGGAAAGCATCTCTTATACTAATATTACAAATTTCTGGAGAAATATAGTGATTAGAGATGATAGAGAGGCATTCACTACCACTGTTAATGCCCAGGAGATTGAGATTTCTTCAAACCTGCTGAGGGAAGTGTTTGGATTTGGACCTGGTAATAATGCTCGTACCAATCCTGAATCAATGGGGCTGTCAAGATTGGATTTTGTTGATATAATAAAGACCAACAATTCCATAAAGTCAACATTGAGTATCAATGTGAAGCACATCAAAATGGAGTATAATCTGCCGAGTAATATTATTGCCAAAAACATTCTTGGTTTCAGTGGAAGTCTTGACACATTGTCTGGACCCAAGATTCACTTACTGATTATCATATGCAAGAGTATGAAGTTTGATTGGGCTGGATTCTTTGTCCATTACATGAAGAAAGTAATAACAGAGGACAAAGAGGGGGCCAGGAAGTCCAAGACACTGCCTTTGGATTTGATGGTGCAAGCCCTACTGACTCATCTGAAGATTGCGGATGTTGCACCTGCCAAAATTAACAAGACCAGATATAAGCCAGAAATCAGTTATCTCATCCCTGGTTTGGATGATGATGAAGAGTTAGATAATGAAAGGATAGAGAGTGACAGTGATGGAGATGATGATGCTGGTGGTGAGCAGGTTAAACAAGTTGCACAACCTGCTGCACCTAAGAAGGATACTGAGAAGCGAAAGGCTGCTGATACAAGGAAGATTACCGAGTTGTTAAAGCCTAAGAAGACAAGGCAGCAATCAGTAGACCCTGTTGAATCTACTGAAGTTCCAGTTGAAGCTGAGGCTGCTGAGCCTGCTGGAACTACAAAGAAATCTGCTGTTGAAGTTTTGAGAGAGCAGTTAAAAGAAGACTCAAGAAAGAGGAAAGCTGCCAAGGACCTTGAAACTGAACAACCTGCAAAGAGAATGAAGAAGGTTGTGAAAAAGAAAAGGCATGGAAAGGGAAAAGAATTAAGGGTTTTGGAGGCCCAAAAGGGAGCTGAAAGTGTTGTTGAGGAAGCACATGTACAATGTGATGAGCCTACTGAGGCTAGAGAGATTGTTGTTGAGCAACAAACTGCAGAATCACAGCAGACTGTTCTCCCTGGTCCTGCTGTGAAACTTGTTGAACATGTTCCTGACCCTGCTGCGGATGCTACAACTCAGGGGAAGAACACGCTGCTGCAGACCCTACTGATACACATACAAGTCAGGGGGAACCTAGTGTGGAACAGTTGGAGGTGGTAGGTTCAAATGTACAAACTGAAGAACCTACTGACCTATTTGTATCTGCTATAGATACATTGGCCCCCATCTTGTTGAAGCCTTTGGTGGAAGAACGTGACCTAATTTATTTTCTGCATTATTCCATTCCCGTTAGCTCCCTCCGTGTGCGGCGGGTGTATTTATTTTAAGGGAAATTAGGGATAAGGACACAATCTGAAATATTATTAAGCAACAGGACAACTACATATTTTTTATAGGGAGAAGGACAACTGCATAATTTTTATAGCGAGAAGGACAAACAAAGTGAATCCCGAAAATCAGTGAATCTCCTTAGTGAATCCCGAAATCAGTGAATTTCGACAGTGAATTTTGACAGTGAATCCCGAAAATCAGTGAATCCCGACAATGAATTTTGAAAATTAGTCAATTTTGACAGTGAATTTCGGCAGTGAATTTAAACAGTGAATTTCGAACACAAGTGAATTTGATAGTGGATAAATAGTTTTGTCCTTTATGCAAAAGTTTTAAAAAACTGTCCTTCTACTTAATTGATGAAATATTTTTGTCCTTCTCCCTCATTCCCCCTTTATTTTATTAGATAAAATTTATGTAACAAGAATGGAGCAGAAGACGGAGACCAAAGATAGAAGAATAAAGATCCTATTGGAGATGGCGCATTAAAGATCCTATTGGAGGTTGCAGCTACCCTTAGATTGTGACCCGCGGTTTCGTCAGTTTGTATTCGAAACCGCACCTAGGAAAAGTCCATGATCATACTGGTTACTTTACGCATTTATTTATTTTATGCTTGTATTTATTTTATATGATACGATAGATGCATGACTAGGCACGATCTAGATGAATGTGTAGGATGTATGTCTATAGAGATATATATATATGTTGGATCGAATATAACGGAAAATACGCGTTGCTAGAGGGGGGGGGGTGAATAGCGAGTTTTTAAACTTTTTAATACAAAATCAGAGTGTATATCAAATTACTTAACAAGTGTATTAAATTCAATCAACTACTAAAATTAACAAGTAACCAAATAGATGATTATCGAACTTAATACTTTGATCGAAAATGTTATACTATTTAAGTGTAGAGATGAAGTTTTGTGAAAAGAAATAACTAAGTTTAGAAAATTAAATTTAACACAAGAGAAAAGCTAGCAGGCAGCAGACTTATGTGTGAAATAGATTTACTAAAGCTTCAAAAACAAGAGTCAACTGGGGTGAAAGTTTGTGGAAAATTTTAGGTGTAATAAAGTGATGCAAGGAAAAATAAGGTTGCCAAAATGATCAGGTTTTAGTTTAGATTAAACACAAAGAGATATATTTTATCTTGTCTATAGGCAACTTAGTCCTATGTGTTTCAACAGATAAATAAAGTGCAGAAAATAAAGGATCAACACGGCGATTTAGGAATAGTTACCCCCAGGCACTAACGGACGTGACTAAGAGATACGCTATTCCCACTTGAAAGACGAATCTATGCCTTTCAAGCCTAATCCACTAAAAATACCTTTTTGGAGTACAATTACAGACGTTGTCCAGTCACTGACTTCAACCACGCAATGAACCGGACCACCACACGAACCACTATGACTTCAACCACGCACAGTAGTCACTACACAGCCTTCCACTAACACAACACTTATCTTGTACAGCGAGTACAACCCCCTCAACTGTCAAGATCACAATTTCTATCACTCTTTCTCACCACACTTACAACACACGCTTTATGAAAAGATTGGAAATATTTAAGTACAAAATGAACTCAGAAGGCTGAAAATAAAGTGCTCAAAATATGCTCCAGAAAATATGTAGATGATCAAATGTTGCTTGTAAGCTTGGTGCGTTTTACAGCTTCACTTGTCCTTCCTTTTATAGTGTCATTCCATCAACTGACTTCCTTAAATGTAGATGCCGGACTCTTTAATTTTGAATTGAAAAGCTGATCCACTATATCAGAAATATCAAGCGTCCAGATGAAGCGAACCTGTAAAATTCTTATCCAAACAAGTCAACAAATTTGTTAGTGTGAAAATAAATACGTTAGTGGAATAATGTCTAAGTCAAATATTGTATTATGTCAACTAACATTTACGAAAATTTTAATAGACTTTATTATTTCTATAAAAGTACAATCAACAAAAATAGAATTTTTAACTCCCATAAATCATAAAAAAATTGACACAAAGGAATATGTCTGTATTATTTAATCGATTTTATTCCAACAAACTTGCATTTTTTTTTTTTTTTTTTGGAAAAATAGATTCAAAAAAATATATATATACACACATGCAACAACAATTTTCAGCAATAAAAAGTCGAAAGAATAAAAATAAAAGGAATAAGATAACTTCCCTGAAATTTTGATTAAACGGATGTCGGATTCTTCGATTTTCACTGGATTTCTCGAACAGCAACAACTCCTAGCCAGATTCGTCGTTTGGATGATGATTTTATCATCAATGGCTTCAAAACCGCATCATAAGCCTCAGATTTTGAAAATAACGGAAGCACAAACAACCTGTTTGTTTACTCAAACTAAATTTACGAGATAGAAGGAGATAGAGATAATGGTGGAAATTTAGGAAAGTAAAAGGGCGGCCATCATTTAGGAGATGAATTTAGGTTGATGGATTTAACACGAATATGGGCTGGACATTGGTTGGGGTAGATTATATTATGTAAAAAAAGGGGATTGGGTAGAGTACGTAATAGAGTTTTGGGCTGCAGGAATGAAATTTTATTAGGTATCAAGGTTGGGGTCCAAACAACATAAATGATAATTAACTATAAGTCCTGCAAAAATTAAAAACATTGAAATTTGCCATTTAATTTATTGTAAGTCTAATACTTCATGGCTTATTATTCCACGAGAGATAATGCATTTTTCTTTCTCCTAGTTCCTCACCCCAAAAAATTGTCTACAAATTTTCTCCATTTCAAGAAGGCATCCACTCGGCAGCTTCATTGTTTTCATAGCATAGAACGGGTGTGTAGAGAGGGAGCTTCTAATCAGAATCATCATACTAGCTCTAGACAAGCACTTCACTTTCTAACTGGAAAGCTTTTTCCTCATCTTGTCATTAATGAAGCTGAAGGTGTTTTTATTAGGTCTAGAGTGTAAAAGTGGGACACCTAGATGTACTCCAAAGTCTGGCGTATGCTGCATAAGTAGGTCTCGGCTGATGGCCATTTTCACGTGAGCTGCAGTATTTTTTGACACATGAAATCTGGATTTATTGATGCTAAGTTTCTGACCCGAGTAGGAACAAAAAAAATTTAGCACCTGATTGATGATATCTGCTTGTTCTGAAGAGGCTTCACCAAAAAGCACTAGGTCATCAGCAAAAAACCGTGTGAGATAGAGGTGGAGTCTGTCTCCGATCTTTATAGGCTTCCATCAGTGGCGGATCTAGGATTGAATTTCATGGGGGTCCAAAAGCGCATACGGTCTCTTCGACGAGCGCCCGAGCGGATGCACTACCAAAAGCACCATCTCCTAAATCGGTTTCAATTTCCTCTAGGATCGATATTTTTCTTTTAAAATATCTTGTGATACTCATCCCTAGAGCTATAATTTCACTAAGTTACACCGTTAAAATAAAAAATAAAAAATAAAAAAAAATCGAAAAGGAACACAAATTCAAGTATCCAACAACCGAACAAAGATTTGGGCCATATGGCCAAAAACGCCCTAACACTTGCGAGCAGTGCAAATTGCAAATTTGCAATTAGGAATTTAGGCAAAGCTACTTAAACAACTTATCAATTATCAAAACATTTATGGCAGGAAAGGTGAAGCCGTGAAGGCAAATTAGCAATTAGGCAAAGGAGGCGCAAAGCTATTCGAAAAGAAAAAAAAAATGAAGCAAATTACACTTACAACTTACAAGTCGCAGTCGGAATTGGATGTCTTGATGTGCGAGCAAAGAAAAGAAAAACGAGCTTGAATTGTAAATCCATTCACCACCGAATTAGTGAATCACCACACCGGCGGTCCGGCGGCCGATGAAGATGGATGAACATCGAAGATCGAAGATGGATTGATGGAAGATTAAAAACCCGAAAATCGCAGAAGAGTTGCCGACTTGCCGGATTGAAGAACTTGAAAACGCAGAAGGGTTTGGCAAATGTTCAGGAACGAATGGGAAATTGATTAAATTGATAGATAATACACATTTGCCAAAACGACGTCGTTTAGTAAATTTTTTTTTTTAATTTCAGGGGGGTCCATGGACCCCATAGTGGTACACATGGGTCCGCCCCTGGCTTCCATCTTCCATCATCAACCATTTTCTCAATCTCTTTACTCAGCTCCTCCATGCAAAGAACAAAAAGGTAAGAGGCTAAGGGGTCTCCCTGCCTTAACCCTCTTTCGGGTTTAATAGGCTGCAACACGTTCCCATTCCATAAAAACCTTTAGCTGTGAGGTCTTCAAAGTGAACATAATTAAGTTTATAATTTTTTAGCAATACCAATTTTGGCCAGGACCATTTCCAAGAAATTCCAGTCAAGTCTCTCATAGGCTTTTTCCAAATCTACTTTCATCATCATACTGCCCTTTCTTCCTTGTTTCTGTTCAAAATAATGCAAGACCTTCTAGGAAAGGATAGTATTGTTAGTGCTACCCCTCCCAGGTATAAAGGCTGCTTGAGTGCTGCTTTCAAGCTTCCCGATGACAAGCTGGAATCTATTTGCAATCACTTTAGAGATGACTTTAACACACACATTAGTCATTGCAATATGGCGAAATTGAGCAGCGTTCTCGGGTGGGGGGTGCTTTTGGTATTAACGATACAAGGGTCTGGTTTAGCCTTGCATCAAAAGAACCTACTTCAAAAGCATTTGACACAAACTGAAAAAGAGACTTACAGATTATCGGCCAACAATTTTTGTAGAAAATTGCTGGAATTACATCTGGTCCCGGTGCTTTAAAATCGCCCATATCAAAAACTGCATCTTCTACCTCCTTTTCTGAGACTTGTCTGTTTAAAAGTCGGATGTCGGATTCGGTCAAAGAGGGAAGGTCGATCTCCTCATTTCTAATTACCTCAGGATCAGCTCTATACAACTCTACATAAAACTGTCTCACCGTGTGCTCAACCTCTTGTAAGTCGTGAATCCAATCCCCCTTGTTGAGACTACTCTCGAAGACACTACGTAATTATCATTAGTTTATATATTTATGTCATATTTATCTTTTATTATTTATTGCTTGGAGACCAAGTATTTTGTACACTATATATTGGACCTATGCTCAATCAATTGAATCAATGAAAACCAATTTGTATTATACAGTTATTATGGTATCAGAGAATTAATCGATCCCGTTTCTCATGCCTGCCACGATTCCCTCCCCCTTTCAGCCCAGCCGCAACTCCCACCTCCCAAAACCCTAAAATCTTCAAGCTTCACAAACCCTAACAATGTCTCAAGGAGACTCCTCCGCCACCCACACCGCTGCAGCCACTCCACCAACCACCCCTACGCTTCCCACATTCAGCCCCTCCTCTACTATCCACATTCTGAAGCTAAATCGTTCCAATTATCATCTCTGGCGAGCTCAAATCGTCCCGATCTTCGCGGGCAAGGTGTTTTTGGATATGTAGATGGCTCCATCAAAAAGCCGCAGCAAACCCTCACCACTGCCGCCGGTGCATCATCTCCGAATCCGGCATATGATACATGGATTCAGCAAGATAACCTCATTCTCAACACCATTACTTCCTCTCTTTCGGAAGATGTTCTCGCACAAGTCTATCATGCATCTACATCGGCTGAAATTTGGACTGCACTTCAGACGTCCTTTGCTTCACAGAGTCGAGCTCGGCTTGTTCATCTACGCACTCAGTTGGCCTCCACAAGAAAAGAGTCACGTACAGCTGCGATTATTATAGCACCATCAAACGCATCTCCGACGACCTTGCCATGGCCGGCCACCCCCTGTCTAACGAAGATATTATTGCATATTTACTGGCCGGATTAGGCCCAGATTATGACTCCATGGTGACCCTTTTATCCGCTCGTGATCAATTGACATTGGAGGAGGTTTATTCGATCCTTCTCACAACGGAAGCACGAATTCAGCAGCACCATACCACTCCATCATCGCCGGTGCTGTCTTCTTCCCTCTCTTCTCCGGCCGCTGCAAATTATTCCCAGGCCCCTGTTAACTATTCCCCAGCAGCGAATAATTATTCTAATAATAATAACTCTCGTGGACGTGGAAACTCAGGATCACGGGGGCGTGGTCGTTCAGCCCCAGGCCGTAGCTCTGGACGAGGTCATAAATATCCACCGGGTCAAGCACCAACCTGTCAACTTTGCTTCAAACTGGGGCATACGGCGCAAGAATGTTGGCATCGATTTGAAACGATTTTCAGCCTTCACCTCCTCCGCAACGCAACTCTCGCCCACTGCGCCTACAATGCGCAAGTCCCTAATACCACTCCTTCCGGTTGGATACCTGACACGGGTGCCACACACCATATGACCAACGACTTCCGCAATCTCAACCTGCGTTCCGAACAGTATGATGGCCCCGATAACATTCACATTGGAGATGGTTCAGGTTTGCCGATCACTCACTATGGTTCTTCCACTTACCCGACCCCTACTCGTACTTTTACGCTCTCTAATATTCTTGTTGCTCCCTCCCTAAAAACTAATCTTTTATCTGTCCACCAGTTTGCTTCTGATAATTGTGTCTATTTCGAATTTCATGATACTTATTTCCTTGTGAAGGACTACTCGGGTCGCATCCATCATAGGGGGTTCTTAAAGGACGGTCTCTACCATTTTTCTGAAGTCTTCAACTCATTTCCAGCCCAAGCTCTGACCTCCACCACCACCTCCTCTGCTCAATGGCATCAGCGTCTCGGACATTGCTCCCATCCTATTTTGTGTCGTGTTTTGCGTCTTCAAAATATTTCAATTTCTAATAAAGCTTCTGGTCTTGTTTGTGAAGCATGTCAGTTGGCTAAAAGCCATAGGTCTCATTTGTCTGTGTCTCCCTTTACTTCTTCTGCACCTTTAGATTTGGTTTATTCTGATGTATGGGGCCCTTGTGCCGAACCTTCAATTCATGGCAATAAATATTATGTTAGTTTTTTGGACGACTTTACGAAATTTCTTTGGATATACCCCTTACGCTTAAAGTCTGATGTTGAACAAATTTTCTTGCAGTTTAAAACTTTAGTCGAACGCCAATTTAACACCACCCTCAAAGCCTTCCAATCTGATTGGGGTGGCGAATTTCGACGCCTCACCTCTCACCTCACTTCTCTTGGTATCCACCATCGTCAATCTTGCCCTCATACCCATGAACAAATGGGTGCCATTGAGCGTCGTCATCGCCAAATCGTAGAAATTGGTCTATCCCTCCTGGCCCAGTCCAATCTCCCGCTTCCTTACTGGGAAGATGCCTTCCTTACTGCCACGTATCTTATCAACCGTCTCCCTACCCCCGTCCTCTCCAACAAGTCTCCATTTGAAATGGTACACGGTCGTGTCCCTGACTATTCCTTTTTACGAGTCTTTGGCTGTGCTTGCTGGCCCTACCTTCGACCATACAATAACCACAAAACTGATTTTCGTTCTAAGACGTGTATCTTTCTTGGTTACAGACCACACCATCATGGCTACAAATGTCTCGATCTTAATACCGGTCGTATATATGTTGCTCGCCATGTTGTCTTCGACGAGTCCTCGTTTCCTTACCAAAAGTCATCACCTCCACTCTCCTACGCTGATCTTACTGTTCCCATGCCTTTACACCTGCCCTCAATTGCCCCAGCTCCACCCTCTCCTCGGCCCCCTTCCCCACCAAGCTCTCCTTCCCCCAGTCTCTCTCCTCTGTCAAGTCCCTCACCATCTCCCTCACTCTCTCCCATTGAGGAACCACCCTCGGCTTCTCCACCTCCCCCTCCCCCTCGCATGGTTACTCGCACCCAAACCCACAATCTCAAGCCCAAGCACAACCCTGATTTCATCCGTTATCCTCTTCCTCGCGGGTACCTCACCGCATCCACCACACCTGAACCTACCAGCTACACCGAAGCCTCTGAACATCGTGTTTGGCGTGATGCAATGCAGGATTAAATTAATGCTCTGATTCGTAATGACACTTGGGATCTTGTTCCTTATTCTCCCACTATGAATGTAATTGGTAATAAATGGGTTTTCCGAGTCAAGTCACATGCAGATGGTTCTATTGAACGTCACAAAGCTCGGTTAGTTGCTAAGGGATTTCATCAGACCGAGGGCGTTGACTTTCAGGAGACCTTTAGTCCTGTTGTCAAGCCTATCACCATTCGGCTTCTTCTAACGTTGGCTCTTACTCGCAAATGGTCCACTCGCCAGGTAGATATTCAAAATGCATTTTTACATGGCTATCTAACCGATAATGTCTTCATGCAGCAACCCACAGGTTTTGTTCATCCTGATTACCCCGATCACGTGTGCCGCTTAAAACGCAGTCTTTATGGTTTACGTCAGGCACCTCGGGCTTGGTTCTCTCGTCTTACTGAGGTCCTCATTGCATATGGATTTCGTGCGTCCAAGGCAGACGCATCTCTTTATATATACTCCCGTGGTTCTGAGCAGGTTTATCTTCTTATTTATGTGGATGACATCGTCATTACTGGTTCCTCCGACGCATTAATTCAGCGGGTTCTACATCACTTATCATCTCACTTCCCGGTCAAGGACCTTGGCCCTCTCTCTTACTTTCTTGGGATTGAGGTGTTGCCTGTCTCTGACGGTCTTTATCTCACACAGCGCAAGTATATTTTACAACTTCTCCAAAGAGCCGGCATGACCACTGCCAAGCCTTGTCTTAATCCTATGGCTGCCAACTGTCATCTTCAACAACTCGGCAGCCCCGCCTTCTCGGACCCTACATTATATCGCACCATTGTTGGTGGCCTCCAATATCTCAATTTTACACGGCCTGACATTGCCTTTGCCGTTCACCGCGTCAGCAAATTCATGCACTCCCCTACCGATTATCACTGGATGGCTGTCAAACGCATCCTGCGGTACCTTAAGCACACCATCTCTGATGGCCTTCACCTTACTCCGGCCTCTTCCCTCGCATTGCATGCCTTCACCGACGCAGATTGGGCTGCGGACTCTGACGACCGTCGTTCTGTCGGGGCTTATTGTATCCTCCTTGGCTCTTCATTGATCAGTTGGCGTTCGAAACAACAGCAGACAGTCTCCAAAAGCAGTACTGAGGCTGAATACAAATCTCTCTCCAACACTGCTGCAGAGGTTCAGTGGATTTGTGCACTTCTCTATGAGTTGGCTGTGTCACTATCTACCGTCCCTACTCTGTGGTGCGATAACATTGGTGCCACTTATCTCGCTGCTAATCCTGTTTTCCATGCTCGCACCAAGCACATTGAGATTGATTTTCATCATGTCCGGGAATTGGTTGCTTCCAAGCTCGTTCAAATCGCCTTTCTTTATTCTAAAGATCAGCTCGCCGATATCCTCACCAAGCCGCTTGGCAATCCTCGTTTCACTTTGTTAAAGACCAATCTCCAAGTCCGCTCTGTTCCCGTGGGATTGCGGGGGCGTGTTGAGACTACTCTCGAAGACACTACGTAATTATCATTAGTTTATATATTTATGTCATATTTATCTTTTATTATTTATTGCTTGGAGACCAAGTATTTTGTACACTATATATTGTACCTATGCTCAATCAATTGAATCAATGAAAACCAATTTGTATTATACAGTTATTACCCCTCACTATTCTTGAGGCAACCAATTTTTCTCCTTTGTTTTCGATTTTTTTTTTTGGCAGTGAAATGCAAAAAAAGATCATCAACATGTGGCAGTGAAATGCAAAAAAATAAAAAACAAAAAATATAAATATATATATATATATATATATATATATATATATATATATATATATATATATATATATATATATATATATATATATATATATATATATATTTGATTAAAGGTTGAATGGACGGTAATTTCAAAAGAAGGACGCTCCCGTCTAAATGTTAAGCGGTACCATCCAACTCGCCATACAATTTTATGGCAATGGGCACAAATAAAATTTTGAGAAGCAGAGTTGTATAGGAAAATCATTTATTAGTATATTAGGCTTTTTCTTGAGTTTCCCCATTAAAATAAGACAGATTACGTCTTCTGTTGAGTATATTAGCATTTATTAGTATTATTCCAAGTATTTTTGTACCTGCTGTATTTATTTTGGGAGTTGTGTATTATGTAGAAAATATAAATAGTGGAATAGTTGATTGTAATAATGTAGAAAAAACATTTTCCTCATTCATTGAATAAAACTCCCGTTTATTTAGTCGTTTTCCTCTTCCAAAACCCTAGATCCCCAAATCCATTTTCTCTTCGATTCTTCTAGATGTTAACAATATTATTTCAAGTCAAACGAAATAATTCTACAGTCAAAGCATCTACGAATATTCTGCGGAGTTATAAGGTTAAATTACATGGAGTGATAAGGAGTTGACGCACCTGGACGTGTTATGTGATAAGAGACATTCTGAGCCTACCTTCAATCGGATAAACTTGATTATTTGAGTATTAGTTTTTTACGACTTTTGTTTAAATACTTACCTTATTCTTTGGTTTGTTTGTTAGGATTTATTTAGTATTCAAATCAATCTCTTTTTCTATAAATTAAGAGATAGAGTCCCATTGTAATTCATTTTTCATTAAAAGGAATAAGAAATACATTCAGTCATTTATCTCAAAGCATTTTACGGCAATTAAATATTTCTCATTACCATTTATTACCAAATTAACATGGTATCAGAGATTGATGTGAGTTCAGCCATGTCCACATTATCACTAAACATAGGCAGCTTCATCACCCTGCGTCTCAACTCAAAGAATTATCCATTGTGGAGAGAACAAGCTCTCTCCTTAGCTGAAAGCCAAGATCTGGTGCACCATCTTCTGGAAGCAAATTCTGCCCCTGCACAGTATCAAACACCATCATCATCTACTGATCCACCATCCACCACATTAACCATTAATCCAGAATTCACAAAATGGACAAAAGCAGATCGATTACTAAGAGGCTGGATCATTGGATCCGTTTCTGAAGAATCATTAGGACTTGTGATTGGACTAAAAAATGCTTTTGCTGTCTGGGAGGCCCTCAAAGATGCCTATGCCCAGGACTCACAGGAAAGAGAATTCAATCTCAGGCAACAGCTAACCTATCTGAGGAAGGAGGATACTCATACTATCACTGATCACATCAAAAGGTTCAAGGAAATCAGTGACAGTTTGTCTGCTATTGGTAAACCTATTCCAGATGGGGAGAAGGTTTACTATCTACTCACCAGTTTGGGATCAGCCTATGAAACATTTACAACAACCATGCTCAAGCCACCACGCCCCACATACAATGAGTTGATCTCTCAACTCCAAAGCTTCGATCAACGCAGAAGCTGGCTCTCCAAACAACCAGGTAATACTGATCCTATTCCAGGTACTCAAATGGCATTTTTTGGTCAAAAACTGGGCCAGTCATCAGGAAACAATTACAACAACAGACAAAACAGCAGGTTTGAGTCCATTGGGAGAGGTTTCTCTGCCCAAAATAGAAACTCTGACAATCAGGTTCATCCAGTGAAGTTTGAAAGGATGACACCTGCAGAAAGAAATCTGTACAGAGGGGAAGTATGCAATTACTATGGTGTCCAGGGTCATGTTTTAAAAGGTCTGCTGGTGGCTCCAAAAGAAAAAGGCAGAAGAAGGGCAAGTACCTAAGGCATTGGCAGCTCTTACTCTGGACAATAGTCGGGTAGAAAGTGATTGGACTCTAGACACAGGTGCCTCAAATCACATAGTAGCTGACTCAGGTATACTTACTAATCTAAAAAACTACAGAGGATCTGATTCAGTATACATAGGTGATGGATCACCTCTTCCAATTCATGGAATTGGAGATCTGTCACCTGCCACTGCCATTGATAATCTGACTGTTAATAACATATTGCTTGTTCCATCTATCAAAAAAAATCTTATGTCTGTTAGCCAGTTAAATAAGCAAAATAATGTTACCTGTAATTTCACTCATAATGGTTTCTGTATCAAGGAAAAGGACACAGGGCAAACACTACAGACAAGGAGGCTCAAGGATGACCTATATACTCTAGCATCTGGCCCTACAGCACTCACTGCCACAAGCCATACACCTGGCCTAGCAGACTTGTGGCACCAAAGGCTTGGACATTCTTATTTCAATGCTATTTCCATTCTGCAAAATAAGGGCTACATTAATGTTTTAGGCAAAATAAAGGTGAATAGTGTGTGTGAAAGCTGTCAACTTGACAAAATGAGTAAACAACCTTTCCCACACTCTATTCACACTAGCAAATCTCCTTTTGATATTATACATTGTGACTTATGGGGACCATCCCCAGTTGTTTCTATTCATAAGTACAAGTACTATGCAAGTTTTGTGGATGATTTTTCCAAGTTTATTTGGTTATTTCCCTTATGCAAAAAAATCTGATTTTTTCTCAGTTTTTGTTGCTTTTGAAAGTTATGTCAAAAATCAATTTGACAAAACCATTAAAGTTTTTCACACTGATGGGGGTGGTGAGTTTGTTAACACACCCCTTATCAGTCACATGATTCATGCTGGTATTTTGCATCAATTGTCCTGCCCCCACACTCCGGAACAAACTGGTTATGTAGAAAGAAGACACAGGCACATTAGAGAATTAGGTCTCACTATGATGTATCACAGTAAAACTCCTCTTTTTTGTGGTTTGAAGCATTCTCTACTGCTGTTCATATAATCAACAGGTTGCCTACCCAAACCCTAGGATCTGATTCTCCCTATTACAGACTTCATAATCACCAACCGTCCTATGACCATCTCAAAGTGTTTGGTTCCAAGTGTTATCCATACACCTGGGATACTAAACATAATAAATTTGACACTAAGACTGTTCCCTATGTTTTTGTAGGCTATCACCCTCAATACAAAGGGTACAAATGCTACCAACCCCCCACTAGGACGTTTTTTCTCTCAAGGCATGACATATTTGATGAAACTGACTTCCCTTATCAATCTGCTATTCCTAAGGACAAGTCTGCTACTCAGTCTTATGTGTCTAACCTACTTAATTCTTGGATCACTCTACCTACTGCCTCCACTGCACCCCCTATGTTTCCTCAATCTTGTTCTATCCCATCTCCCACTTCACCTCCTCTCTCTACCCCCCTCCACCATCCTCATCTCCCACTGTCACACCAACAAACAGTCAAGAACCACCTATTACACCATCAACTGACACTCTTACTCCATCAGACACAACATCCCCTGAATTACCCAATCTTGCCTCTCCCACTGCACCTTCCAACTTAGATTCTCCTCCTACTCAACAGGACCTCCCTACATCCCTCATTTCTGAGTCACCACCATCTACACCTCCTGTCCCTCCCTCTCCACCAGCCCCCACCATTCCTGTCTCTCACCCAATGCAAACTAGGGCCAAAACTGGCCATTCCAAACCTAATCCCAAATATGTCCTCACTGCCTATACTTATCCCGATATCCCTGCCCCTCCCAAGACTGTCAAAAGTGCTCTCAAGCATCCAGGCTGGCTTGCAGCCATGAATGAAGAATTATCTGCCCTTCACTCTAATCACACCTGGACTTTAGTGCCCGGATCCCCCTCTATGAATGTTATTGGGTGCAAATGGGTCTTTAAGTCCAAACTCCACCCTAATGGCACTCTTGAAAGATTGAAATGCAGGCTAGTTTCCAAAGGTTTTCACCAAAAAGATGGCATAGACTATACAGAGACTTACTCCCCAGTCATTAAACCTGGCACCATTCGTCTTATTCTTACCCTAGCCCTCCACTTCAACTGGCCAGTCACACAATTAGATGTTAAGAATGCCTTTTTAAATGGCAATCTGTCTGAGGTCATTTATATGGAACAACCCTCTGGCCACATTGATCCCTCATATCCTACCCATGTCTGTCTTCTCAAAAAGGCCCTCTAAGGCCTCAAACAAGCTCCCAGAGCTTGGTTTGATCGGTTTAGCATATTTCTCCATTCTTATGGCTTCCTATGCAGTCTAAGTGATCCTTCCTTGTTCATTTTACATGCCAATGGGTCTATTTTATTATTGCTCCTCTACGTTGATGACATGCTTGTTACAGGATCCAACACTAACCAAATGCAGGTTTTCATTGCCACATTAAGTAAGGAGTTCGCTATGAAAGACCTTGGACCAATTCACCATTTCTTAGGTGTTGAAATTCAGAGACATAATGACACCTTCATCTTATCTCAATCACACTACGCTCAGACACTTTTGAACAGGTCAGAGATGACTGATTGCAAACCAGTCTCAACTCCTATGGAATCAAAGTACAGGAATTTACCAAACTCACATCCAATTGACGATCCCACTGTTTATCGAAGCTTGGTTGGAGCTCTTTAGTACTTAACATTCACTCGCCCCGACCTCAGCTTCAGCGTCAATTTTGCCTCGCAGTTTCTCCAAAACCCTACTGCTCAGCATTTTCAATTAGTCCGCCGTCTTCTCCGATTTTTCAAAGGCACGGTGGATTTGAGCTTAACACTCGTCAAACCACAGCAGCTTCACCTCCATGCGTTCTCCGACGCCGATTGGGCTGGTTGTCATCAGACCCGCCGTTCTACCACCGGATATTGCACCTATCTTGGCCCCAACATTATTTCTTGGTGTGCCAAGAAACAACATTCTGTTTCTCGATCTAGTTCCGGCGAATATCGAGCCCTCGCTCACACCGCCACCGAACTCACGTGGTTATCTTACCTACTACCGAAATGAAAGTCAAGATATTTGGTACTCCAACTGTTTCCTCCGACAACTTAAGTGCTCTACACATGTCAATCAATCCCGTTTTCCACGCACGCAGTAAACACATTGAGCTCGATTATCATTTTGTCCGAGAAAAGGTAGCTCAGGGTGCTCTGATCACTAAACATGTTCCGGCTCCGCGTCAAATTGCAAATATTCTGACTAAGCCACCCACAAAGGCCTTTCTCCGTTACTTTCAACCCAAACTTTGCCTCCTACCTCGGCTACGTTTGCGGGAGGATGTTAACAATATTATTTCAAGTCAAACGAAATAATTCTACAGTCAAAGCATTTACGAATATTTTGTGGAGTTATAAGGTTAAATTACATGGAGTGATAAGGAGTTGACGCACCTGAACGTGTTATGTGATAAGAGACATTCTGAGCCTACCTTCAATCGGATAAACTTGATTATTTGAGTATTAGTTTTTTACGACTTCTGTTTAAATACTTACCTTATTCTTTGGTTTGTTTGTTAGGATTTATTTAGTATTCAAATCAATCTCTTTTTCTATAAATTAAGAGATAGAGTCCCATTGTAATTCATTTTTCATTAAAAGGAATAAGAAATACATTCAGTCATTTATCTCAAAGCATTTTACGGCAATTAAATATTTCTCATTACCATTTATTACCAAATTAACACTAGAATGAGATCATTTCCACATGATATCAGAACGGATTAAGGATCGTTGATTCTGTTCCGTCTTCAATTCTTCTTCGCGTAGTCGTTTTGTTGTTCGGTGAGTCAATTTAGATCGGACATGGCTAACGATCGGCAAGCTGTGCGAGTTCCGGCTGATGTTGAGACATCCAGCCCCTACTACTTACATCCAGACGAGAATCCTACTCTCGTGTTGGTAGATCCACCTTTAGATGGCAGAAAGTTCCACTCACGAAGCAGATCAATGCGTATGTTGCTAATAATGAAGAACAAGTTAGACAGGTTTGGGATTTACAACATATCTACTTCAGAAGATGACTACGTTTTTTGGATCAGACGAGCTTTGATGAGAAGCCAGAGAGAGCATGTTGTGAATCAGATAAGTACAATGGCAACAAATTTCAAACACAGTGACGAAGAGGTGCAAGGTAAAAATATTGATTCAGGGGCCTCAGATCATGTGGCTTGCTCTATTGAATTATTTGAGCAGGCTAGCATAGTTCATGGGGTGACAGTAAGTCTTCCAAATGGTGAGATAGTTAGAGTATCACACGTTGACACAGTAAGAGTAAATGATGTACTGATACTGAGTCCCTAGATTTCAATACAATTTAATTTCCTTGAGTAAGTTGACAGCTGATATGAATTTTCTTGTTGTGTATGTGGATGGAATGTGCATTGTGCATGATAAGAGCACTGGGCTGATGATTGGTACAACTTGGAATGAAGCTGGTCCATATGTGTTGAAAGTTGGGAAGTTCTGTAGAACTGAAGACAGTGGATATGAAAAGCTTTGCAATAATGCTAGGACAGTGTTCAAGGTTACACCGAAGAAAGACCTACTCTGGCACTTGAGGTTAGGACACATGTCTCAAAAGAGGATGGGTGTATTAAAGCAGCAACATGAAGAGGTAGTTTTTCCCCATAGTGAAAGAGTCTGTTATGTATGCTCCCATGCTAGACTGAAGCGTTTGTCTTTCCCTTTAAGTGTCAGTGCAGTAGACTCTTGTTTTGATTTAGTCCATATGGACTTGTGGGGTCCTTATAGACACCCAATTGTGTATGGTCATCAATACTTCATGACATTAGTTGATGATTATAGTCGTTTTACTTGGGTCTTCCTGGTTGTATCCAAGTCTGAGGTCAGGTATTTGATAGAAAGCTTTTATGCTTATGTTCTCACTTAGTTTTAAAAGAAAATAAAATTTTAAGAGCAAATAATGGGGGCAGAGGTCAGGTGGGATGAGTTTTATACTGAAAAAGGCATAATACACTAGGAGAGCTGTGTTTCTACTCCGATTCAAAATAGGGTAGTGGAGAGTAAACACCAGCATATCCTTAACATTGCAAGGGGTCTACTATTTCAAGGAAATCTTCCAATTCTTTACTAAGGTCATTGTATCCAACATGCAATCAAGATTATTAACATTACTCCCACACCAGTGTTAGATAATTCTACACCTTATGAGTTGCTTCACAATCAAACACCGGACCTGAAACACTTCAAAGTTATAGGTTGCCTAGCATTTGTTGTTGCCTTAACAAGAGATAGACATAAGTTCGACGCTAGGGCTAGAACTGTTAGGAAATCTACGCGGGAACGCATCGGAATTTAAAATTTGATTTCCTTTTTACCAAGAGCGACTTCATTTAATCAACAAGCATAAAAGAAGTAGACTAAGAAAATACCTTGGATGATCTAAAATAGATCGTCGCTTTATCTACGGTTGTAGTTTCTGAACGAAGACGGCCAAGTGTTCGGCCTCTACCGTTGATCCACACAAACAACCCACTGGAATCTCACATTGGATTGATACCAGAAAAACTCGGTATCTGCACCAATTGGACGTGAATTACACAGGGACCTCAATGAGGAGGTTTATATGAAATTGCCACCGGGTTTTCAAACTAATCGTCCTAATCAAGTTTGCAGGTTGCAGAAATCATTTTACGGGCTCAAACCGGCAAGTCGTCAGTGGAATAAAAAACTTACCCTTTCCCTTCAAGATCTGGGATATGAGCAATCCCAGCATGATTACAGCATGTTCATAAAAAGAGATGCAGGCCATTTCCTTATTGCATTAGCATACGTGGATGATATTGTACTAGCTGGTGATCACATGCCACTCATCACTGAGCTGAAGGACCATTTACACAGGTTGTTTAAGATCAAGGATCTAGGCACCTTGAAATTATTTCTTGGCCTCGAGATTTCCAGATCTACCTCGGGGATTGTCTCTCCCAACGCAAATATGCCCTCAATATGTTAGAAACTTTTGACATGTTAGACTGTAAAGCTGCTGTTACACCTATGAAATCCAAGGAATCGTTGCATCATGGAGACTCTTCCTTGCTCTCAGACAATAGTGTATCCCGTATCCTAGTTGGTAAGTTACTTTATCTGACTATAACTTGTCCAAACATCTCATATGCTACACAACAGCTCAGCTAATTTCTTGATGCACCCACGGTCCATCATTTTCATGCAGCACAACAGGTATTACGGTATGTTAAATCCGCTCCAGGAAAATGTCTCTTTTTTATTCTGCTCATAATCCTGTTGTGTTATCTGGTTTTGTGGACTCTGACTGAGGTGCTTGTAAGGGCACCTGACGAAGTATTAATGGATATTGTATGTTTATTGGAGGTGCTTTGGTGTCCTGGAAATTGAAAAAAAATAGACTATAGTCACTCGTAGTTCTACAGAGGCAGAATATAGGGCATTTGCTTTGGCCATTTGTGAGATGCAATGGTTATGTTTCTTGGGTTCAGATTTTGGAGTTCAATTTCCTACACCCATCCACCTGCACTGTGATAACGCTAGTGCCATCCATTTTGCTCACAGCCCTGTCTTTCACGAGCGCACAAAGCATATCAAAATCGATTGTCATCCCATCCGTGAAAAGATTCAAGCCGGCCTTGTGAAGCTGATTCCTATCTCTACATTACACCAGCTCGCCAACATTTTTACAAAGCCCTTAGATGGACCTTTATTTCACTCACTGATGCGGTCTTTTCACATGAAGGACATTTATTGCTACCCAAGTCCGTCTTGAGGGGGTGTTGAGTATATTGGCATTTATTAGTATTTTTCCATGTATTTTTCTACCTGCGGTATTTATTTTGGGAGTTGTGTATTATGTAGAAAGTATAAATAGTGGAATAGCTGATTGTAATAATGTAGAAAAAAATATGGGTGAAAACCAAACCAACCGGCCGAACCAAATCAAACCAAACCGGAAAGGTATAAACCATGGTTTTTTGGTCGGTTTTCATATAGCTAAAACCAAATCGTTTAATACAATTTGGTTCCAATTTAAATAAATAAAAACTGTTTAAAACTGGACCAAACTGGATTATATATATATATATATATACACACACACACACACACACATACCTACATCCATTAATACTTTAAAACATCAGTGTGTTTTTTTCGGTCCAACTCAACATGTTTAAAATTTGTATTTGTAATGTATTACTGATCAGTTATTAATTTTATATCCTAAAAATTCAAATTTTGTTCATCATTTCACAGACTTGTCTTCAATTTTCAATCAATTAAGAGAATCTCAAGTACATGTTAGTTCATAACTCACTACCGCTAACTCTTTCTCCTCTTTCTAATCCTCAACACCAATATTTGAATATGTGAATGCTGATTTACATAACTTACCTCTTTTAATGATGTTTGGTATACCATGTAATACTTATTTAACAAATGGAATGTTTTAAAAGAGGGAAAAACTTGTAAAAACAAGGGATATATATTTTATAAATTCTATTTATCTTAATTTCTATTGGTCCTGGTACACCATGTCATACTTATATCAGGACCATCTTAAAATTTGCAACAAAATATATATATATATATATGAAAGCAAAAATAAAATTGATTACCCACAAAATGCCTAATTACCCGATCCAAACCCGCCACGCGGATCCTCTCACACAGTCATTATTCTATTCCAAACAACCTCCACAGACAATGCGGTTCACATACATTCAAAAACATCTAAATTTCAATATTTATCTTTTCCCAAAACCCCAAAACTTTCCGAATGCTTCCACCAATCTCGGCTAAAATCCTTCGAACGCTAACAACCTCCTCCGCTTTAATGTTTTGAAACTCCCTGAGTTTCATCCTTGTCCTGCACAAAAGCAGCTTCAAAGTAAACGATTTTAGCTCTTGGTTTCTCTATTTAATCCACAAAATTTTGCACTTCTGGTATTTTTTTTGGTTTTGTGGGGGGGGGGGGGGTCCAATATTGGTGGATCATTTAATTCGAATGGAGGCTGCGGAAGAGGTTGCCTGCATAGTAAACGCTTTTAGCTCTTGATTTCGAATGGGAGTTAGTATGTTCATATCTATGCTAAAATTCAGCACTTTTGGTATTGTTTATATGCTTTTTTCCTTTTTCACATTCGTACGTTATTGTAAAATTCTCAAGGCTCAAAAAAATTTCATTCATTTTTGCACTTCTGGTCAGAATAAGTTCTCCAACGCCAAGGACGACATACAGAGGCCTCAGGCCACATATTCCCGTAGCCGACTTTTCGAGTTTACACGCGTGACTTTAGCCTCCTAAGTCCTAACTTGAGTGGTAATTCTAATCTATATCTTCATATGCGGTATGTATGCATTAGCTATAAACTGATTTTAATGTCAATCTTACACCTAAACTTTTATGAACTTCATTTCTAGGAAGAGAAACCCACATGACCTACTTAGAAAAAAGCTTTTCATTCTTGTTATGTGAATCTTTTTTTAGTTCTTTCCAAGATATTTTAGTACCGAGCCTTCCTCTTTTTTTTTAATAATTTCCCTAGGACAAGCACTTGCTTATTTGCTTGGGTAGTTTTAGGCAGAAGGTAAACAAAATTCTTGCATTTCTTGCTTTCAACAATTATAGTGTATTCATGGGGTCTGCTGTGTGTTTCTTTCTTTGTTGGAAACTCAATACAAACTCGATTTATTAGGTTTTATCTTTGGTAAAATCGGGTGATTGCAAAGGATCCTTTGCCTTTTTGCAAGTTCGATGAGAACAAAAACGGCACTACATTCGATGCGAGGTTTGCCAGCATATTTCGTAATTTCGGTTGTTGTTTGTTACGTGTTGGTGCTCTCTGAAAAATGCCCTCCTGTAGTATTTAATCTCGATCGTTGTTTTGAGCAGGTCATCCTTTTTGGTTTTTCTTGAACTAATTGTTTTTGTAGTTGTTGTTGCTGGGTCCAGCTTTAGGATGGACATCGCACGAATTGAAGGTCTGCGGTGCGGATTGGCACAGGATTTGTAAAGATGCATGCAAGTTTTTTAATTTATTCAAAACTAATGGGCATTTTTCTTGGGCAATACTATTGTAATTGCTACCTTATTTGTCTAATCTGAATATTTGACGTTGTATTTGATGATATCTGGGCCCATTGGGCCGGGTCACCCATAATTGGGTCAGGCCCAAAGCTAGACAATCAAGATAATGGATTGGCAAGGTAGGACCGCAAATGCTGACCAGAATAGTCAGCGGAGCAGGACTCCATCATGAGCTGCGCAGAAGTGTCTCTAGACAGAACGAGTGGCTGCGCAAGAGCATCTCTGGACAGAATGTTCGGTTGGGTATAACGGAGACCGAGTCAACATCAGTTCAACTGCTTGTAGACGTGGGTAGACCCCACAACCAGTAACGTATAGAAATAACCGGTGATAACCTCCCATCATACAAGGAAGAGAATCACGATCTATTGAGATAAAAGGAACACCCTGAACTACGAGGGGGACTTGATTCTAGTTTATTCTCTAAATTGGATATGTTGGCAGCTCTCTCGAGGAGTTCAGTCCAAAATTACACACAAATCTCTTTGTTCTTATATTGTTTTCCTAATTAGAATTATCCAATTACCCGATTGTAATATTCGAACTACATCATTTGGCGCTTGAAGGAGAGTGAAATTCTAGTTACTGAGTGATTGTTATAGAAAGATGGCAAGAAATCAAGGAAATTCGAAGAAGCAACAAAATCAACCAGAAAAGGAAAATCAAACTAAAAACCAAAGCCCAGATCGAAATGATCAAGACACCGGAAAGAAAGTTATGGAAGAAGGGCAGACAAGCAACCCAGACGCTGTCAAGCAAATGTTGGTAGAAAACCTTGCAAATCTCAAAGTTGAAGAGATAAAAGCCATATTTGAGGCAGTTTTAAAAGCGAGAAATCAAGATAATGATGTATCTGAAGCGCATACTCCGCTCTGCTAAAAAAGAAAAGCAGGAAGCAGAGTCTAGCATACAAGTGGTAGTTACCCACCCAGGTGGTGACAACGCCAGAGCAGAGTTAGACGCTATGCTTAAGCCTAAGCACGATGAATTTAGGCTGGTGTCTCCTTTCACTGAAGACATCGATGCATTTCCGTGTCCTCCAGGATTTAAAATCCCAAAGATTCAAGCATATGATGGAACTAAGGATCCATATGACCATATGCACCAGTACATCCAGCACATGAATTTGTATAATGTTGGGAGGATTTTGCATCATTAAAACAAAAGAAAATTTATAAACCTATACTTAACATGCAAACTAACTCCTAACCGACCAAATATCGGGTAGTTGATAGCATAGTAGGGTAAGTACAGGGTCGATCCACAGGGAATTGGGATGTTGAATCTAATTTCACTAATCCTACCAATTGTTACTCAAAGAACGAATAAAGAAAAGAAACGAAAGAACAAAACATAAAAACAGAAAAGAACAATCAAGATAAATCTAACCTAAGGACATGGGGTCAAACATTGAACAAGCCTAGTGATCTCAATTCTAGTTATCTCATGATTTTAATTCAGTTTGTGGTTTCACCCTTTCACGAGACACAAATCCCTAATCTCTTAGTGAACTCATCTCTCAAGCTATGAACTCCTACTTTCATAGCGAATTCAATTATCTATCTCTCATCTTCCGAGTGTTGAGACTGATTTACCAAACAAAACGACGGGTGTAGATTCAAGTTACTCTCGTATAATCGAATCTAACAACCTAGGAATCTAACCAATTAATTTGTCACATAATCAACGGCTAAAAACCCTATCTCTCTATGATGATCTAAGGTTTATGCAACTTCCGTATTATAAACATCAATAGAAAACAGATCTTTCAATCTATTCTCATGGCCTCATAAGCACAAAGAAAGATACAAAATAAATCAACAATCATGAAGAAAAGCGGAATTGAATTAATCAAAAAGAACTCACATAGTTTTGAACAAGGATTGATCCATGGAAACGAAAAGCAAACATCTAATCTACTCCTAATCTAACCTCGGTTCACCCGAGCACAAGGCTTGGGTGACCGGCCTTCAAACTCTCAAGATGCGGCGGTGCGGCCTCTCTTTTGATGTGAAGAAATTTCGAATGAATTTAGGGTTTGGGGCTGCTTTGTGCTTTTATAATAAAACTAAGTCGGTTCGCTACGGTAACCTAAGTCGGTTTCAAAGCAAAAACGGCGGTGGACGCCCGTCTAACCAAGCGGACGCACGTCCCGAATGCTTGGACGGATGCGGACGCCGTTCGGCCAACGTCTGAACTCTCTGTATGTGAATTAGCTCCCTGGACGCCCGTTCGCTTTATCAGACGCCCGTTCGATATAAACGCTTCTCGGACGCTCGTCGGCCTTAGATGAACGCTCGTCCATCTTGATGCAGAACGGATTTCTTGATAATTATCCTTTCTTTCCTCCATCTTTATCCTCTTGTAATATCTCTATCTCTTCATCAACACTTCAAATTCGACTTTAGACTCTTCCAAATCCTTTCCAAGTTAAAGATATGTATCTACACACATCGAAAAACATACCAAAACGTAACACGATTCCAAAACAACATAAAATCATCAAATAAAGCATATAAATCGATACATTTTCATATTTTACTATTAAAAACACCATTTACTCAATATTTACATATATAGCTCAAAATCTATGAAAATCATACGAATGTAGGGGAAATTGATATAGAAAATATATATAAAAATCACTATAATTTAGCCCTTAACAACACCCCCACACTTAAACTTTTGCTCGTCCTCGAGAAAAACAGAACAAAGATCAAGCTCGAGACAAATAAACATCTACACAAATATAAAGTATATTCAATAACTTAGAAGTTCACCCGTGTAGTGTGTGCATAGCCATAATAAATTTCCACTAAGTTCCACAATTTGAAAGTTATTCAAACCAAAACTAGCCCGGTTTCCCATCTAAGTTAGAAATAATCAAAAAACTATAACGAGGCACTTTACAAAACATACATATCCCAAAAAGAAATAGTAGAGAATATCTAAAACCTTTCGACAAACTCGAGAGGATAATCCTACAACATATCCTTCGGTTTATACTTTGGTGTATAAGATTAACGATAACTAAGTCCTTATTTATTCATAATAATATATTTCAATATTTTCACTTTTTTCACACTTTTCTAACACACATCGAATAAGCTTTTGCCCTCATAGCGAGAATAGGACATTTCAAGATAATCCCCTACCTTACTCCAATCATAAGGCGGCTATAAAGGCGGCGTCGTGAGCTTTTGGTCATCATAGTGGAATAGGACATACGTGGTACACCCTACCTCACCCAAATCATAAACCGACTTCCGACACACACAATTACAATTATGTTTACTTAGAGATTTATTTTGCCGGTGGAAAAGATTATTTTCTAGTAGCACGGACCACCGAGCATAACACCTCAAGTAAACAATTTATTACTATTGCAAAGACTTAATCACGTTTCACTTATCACATTCAAACTTACGGATATTCACGGTATGTCATACTTTAATCCTAGAATACAAACTACTAAACTTTTCAAGAATTGTACATAAGCAAAGAAACATGCTATAATCATCAAAAATCTCCAACTAAAATGGGGTAGGCTTTCAACATTTAGCTCATCATTTACTATGGCATGTGAAAAAGAGTGTCGGGTGAAACAACTAAAATTACTAAATATACGAATATAGCAAAAATGATATAAACTCAAGCAAAGATATGCCTTTGTCTACTCGGGATATAACAAAAAATTTGAAAATTAAGCACTTTTCATAGAAATACTAAAAACATGAGCAAACAAAAGTAGACACATAAATCATCTATCCCTTCCCCCACACTTAGATTGCAACTTGTCCTCAAGTTATACGAAATAATAAATTAGAGAACTTAGGCGATTGGATGCGGCAATTACGGAGGAACCAACAAGAACCAGGATTGCTTGCATAGCTCAGTAGACTGTGGAGCATCACAGGATAACTGAATACATCGTGAAAGTGCACAATAGCTATAGAAAGTATCCTGCAGACTTGATTAGTGCAAAAAGAGTCTTCGGGGAAAAAGAAAAGATTTATACAAATAAAGCACATGGAAAAGAATTTATAGAGATATTCAAATTGTGCTCACATAAAGATGGACACATATACATGAAAATATCACAAACTCGTAGGCTAGGTGCAACTATATGAAAATATACTACAATGCAGCCTACATGATATGCAATAATAATAATGATGGCATATGGAAAACCAACAGTAACCATCATGAAAAAAAACGAGGTAGTATTACGGAAACCGACAGTTAACTACACTCAAAAAAAAAAAAAAAAATAGAAAAACAATGCAACTAGATGATATGCAACTAAATGATATGCATCTAAGTGATATGCAAAAATAAAAGAAAATAAAAGAAAGAAAACTAGCCCACTCATTAGCAACACGGCATGTATAAAATAAACGTCTACCAAATAATGACAGGTTACGATAAACGACAGTGCTGTTCATTACATGCAGTGTAGACGCGCTTTAAGACTCATCAAAGGTGATAGCATTATGGAAACCAACAGTTAGCTATACTAAACAGATATAACTCATATGGCCTAAGACGTAGCATACGGAAAACCGACAGTAGCTACCCATATGAGTTACAAAAACAACAAGGAAGCACATAAGTCTTAAAGCTAACAAGATTCATCACAACGGTATGTAGCATACGAAAACCGACATTAGCTACTAAACAACAATCAGACCAGTTATAGCGTACGAGAACCGACAGTAACTATAACTTGCCTAGATGAATCATGTATAAGGAATAAGATCATTTACTTAGCATGAATTCATAGATGGAAAGGTATAACATTCATATTCAGGACATCTATGTAAAAAATAAATAGGCCACAGATGCTCGAATGTAAGCAATCCATACTAAATAAAAGCATTAGGAATGAGATCAAGAAAAAACCTGGACTACTGAACTGGCGTTCACCTCAAAATACAGCTTCGGACGAGCGTTTAGAAAAACAAACGCTCGTTTGACTTGAAAACCAACCGGACGGATGTTCAGAAAGCATAGACGCTCGTACGGTCCTTTAAACCGAAACGAGTCGAAAATATTTGAACGGACGAGCGTCCAATACTTTCAAACGCTCGTTTACTGCGGCTAAAGAAGCGGGACGGGCGTTCACTAACTTGAACGCTCGTCCATACAACGAATACACGGCGAGAGAGCGGGGAAAACGCAGACAAACCCTAAAAACTTAAAACACATATTAACACAGATCACGGCGACCACTTTCAATTAAAGCACAAAGAGGTTAGATCAGAAAACACATAAACACATACTTCACGTTTAAACAAATCGAGTAAAAAAACTTTTGCACATTCTTAACCTTATGGTCATCGAAACACGGCAAAATAAAAACTCTCGATTTGGTAAACGCTACTTTTATTAAAACGAAAAATAAACGTAACAAAATCGAGAAATAACAAGATCAGATTCAACATGACACCTATTCCCCGGCAACGGCGCCACTTTTGTTGGGAGGATTTTGCATCATTAAAACAAAAGAAAATTTATAAACCTATACTTAACATGCAAACTAACTCCTAACCGACCAAATATCGGGTAGTTGATAGCATAGTAGGGTAAGTACAGGGTCGATCCACAGGGAATTGGGATGTTGAATCTAATTTCACTAATCCTACCAATTGTTACTCAAAGAACGAATAAAGAAAAGAAACGAAAGAACAAAACATAAAAACGAGAAAAGAACAATCAAGATAAATCTAACCTAAGGACATGGGGTCAAACATTGAACAAGCCTAGTGATCTCAATTCTAGTTATCTCATGATTTTAATTCAGTTTGTGGTTTTACCCTTTCACGAGACACAAATCCCTAATCTCTTAGTGAACTCATCTCTCAAGCTATGAACTCCTACTTTCGTAGCGAATTCAATTATCTATCTCTCATCTTCTGAGTGTTGAGACTGATTTACCAAAAAAAACGACGGGTGTAGATTCAAGTTACTCTCGTATAATCGAATCTAACAACCTAGGAATCTAACCAATTAATTTGTCACATATTCAACGGATAAAAACCCTATCTCTCTATGATGATCTAAGGTTTATGCAACTTCCGTATTATAAACATCAATAGAAAACAGATCTTTCAATCTATTCTCATGGCATCATAAACACATAGAAAAGATACAAAACGAAATCAAGATCATGAAGAAAAACTGGAATTGAATTAATCAAGAGAGAACTCACATAGTTTCATACAAGGATTGAACCATGAACAAACGAAAAGCAAACATCTAATCTACTCCTAATCTAACCTCGGTTCACCCGAGCACAAGGCTCGGGTGACCGGCCTTCACACACTCAAGATGCGGCTGCTGGCCTCTCTTTTGATGTGAAGAAATTTCTGAATGAATTTAGGGTTTGGGGCTGCTGTGCTTTTATAATAAAACTAAGTCGGCTGCTACAGTAACCTAAGTCGGTTTCAGCAAAAACGGCGGTGGACGCCCGTCTAACCAATCGGACGCACGTCCCCGAATGCTTGGACGGATGCGGACGCCGTTCGGCCAACGTACGAACTCTCGTATGTGAATTAGCTCCCCGGACGCACGTTCGCTTTATCGACGCCCGTTCGATATAAACGCTTCTCGGACGCTCGTCGGCCTCAGATGAACGCTCATCCATCTTGATGCAGAACGTATTTCTTGATAATTATCCTTTCTTTCCTCCATCTTTATCCTCTTGTAATATCTGTATCTCTTCATCAACACTTCAAATTCGACTTTAGACTCTTCCAAATCCTTTCCAAGTTAAAGATATGTATCTACACACATCGAAAAACATACCAAAACGTAACACGATTCCAAAACAACATAAAATCATCAAATAAAGCATATAAATCGATACATTTTCATATTTTACTATTAAAAACACCATTTACTCAATATTTACATATATAGCTCAAAATCTATGAAAATCATACGAATGTAGGGGAAATTGATATAGAAAATATATATATAAATCACTATAATTTAGCCCTTAACATATAACGCTCCAGAAGAGATGAAATGCAGGCATTTGCAACTCTTCTAACAGGAAAAAGAAGAGATTGGTTCAACAAGTTGAACCCCAGATCCATACCAGATTTCCCCACCCTGACCAGAAAGTTCCTGCATGCATTCATCGCAGCAAGACCTTTCCAGAGAAACCGGATGTATTTGCTGACAATTAGGCAAAAAAGTGATGAAACGGTGTTGCAGTTTGACAAGAGATTCAATGGATAATCGTCCCAGATAGCAGACCTAGATGATAAATTCTTTGTAGCATCTTTCGTGGCAGGTCTCAGAGAAGGACGGTTACATGCAAAGCTGAGCAGCAAGAATCCGAGTACAATGGAAGAATGTCTGGAAATTGCATACAGACATTGTCAGGGAGAAGAGGCTAACAGAGCCAAAAGAGAGGAATCCCACAGGGATTCCAAAAAAGGAAAAAGTGAGGATAGGTCTGATAAGAAGAGGAAATTTGTTTGGGATAGGGTAACCGCTCCCATTTCTGAAAGGTTAGGGAAGAAAGGTGCTTTGCAGGACAGAGACCTTATTCCTCTGAGCAGATCTCGTGACCAAGTTCTGGAGATTATGGAAAAGAAAGGAATCGGCAAGACTCCTCCTCCATTGAGGGGTCCAAGGGAGAAGAGAGACCACACCAGGTGGTGCAAGTACCATAAAGATATTGGACATGACTCTGAACCGTGCAGGGACCTGATCAGAGATATAGACGCAACAGCAATAGAAGGAAAGATCGATGAATGCATCGATCGAGCATAGGGAGATAATCCCAGAGGAAGGAGAGAATTTAAAAAACAGCACAGCGGTCATGACAGGTACAATCAAAGGAGACACAGAAATCCGTCTCCTGATGCTGATGGGCATAGAGAAAATGCTCCAATCAATACAATGAATACGATTGTTGGGGGACCAGGAGAAGTTAATAAAGCTGCCCAGAAAGAAAAAAGTGGCAGCTCAGAAATAGACGGAAAGGCCAAGAAATAGAAGGTGATGGGAACCGTTCAGTACGGCCCAAGAGATGCACTACCAGCCGTCGTGAGCAACGAAGGACTGGTAATAGAAGCGGTTATTCCGAAAAATCTGGTCAGAAGAATCTGCGTAGACACCGGCAGCGCAGTAAACGTGTTGTATTACAGTGCGTTCCAAGAAATAAAGCTAACGGACTCCGAGCTGACTCCTGTGTCAACTCCTCTTTTAGGATTTACCGGGCCCCCCATACATCCTGTGGGTATGTTAAAGATGCAACTTTTCGCAAAGGACCACAGAGCAGGACTCTGATGGTCAATTATGTGGTGGTAAAAGCTCCATCAGCTTATAATGTGATTCTGGGAAGACCAGCATTGATTGATCTGAGGGCAGTGGTTTCACCGGCACATAACAGTATGAAATTCCCAACTTTTGAAGGAGAAGCTACCGTTAAAGGGGATGTGGATACTGCAAAGAATTGCTATACAACCACAATCAGTGGAAAAATGAAGGTGCAACAAGTGACAATGGAAGATCTTGTTCCAGATGAAGAAAAGAGCTGGAAATCCAACGATCCTGTGGAATCAATAATGCTAGACGAATCGGACCTTGAATCCACAGTCAGCATAGGATCATGGATGCCAGCTAAACAGAAACAGATGCTGGTCAGAATCTTGAAAGATTACAAAGATACGTTTGCATGGAAAGCAAGTGACATGCCTGGGCTGTCAACAGAGTTGGCTGTCCATAAGCTCAACATCGACCCAACCAGGAAACCGGTGAAACAAAAGAATAGATCTTTTGCCCTAGAAAGGATACAGGCTGTCCAGCAAGAGGTGGAAAAATTGTTGCAGGCCAACATGATTAGAGAAGTTATTTACCCAGAATGGTTAGCAAACCCAGTGCTAGTCAAGAAGCCAGACGGTAGTTGGAGAATGTGTGTGGACTACACAGATCTAAACAAAGCTTGTCCTAAAGATAGTTATACTTCCCCTAGAATTGACAGGCTAGTAGACTCTACAGTTGGTTATGAAATATTTTCTTTCTTAGATGCTTATAAGGGATATCATCAGATTATGATGGTCCTTGTAGATGCTGTAAAAACTGCTTTTATTACTGAATTTGGTTCCTACTACTATGTGTCTATGCCTTTCGGATTAAAGAATGCAGGGGCTACCTACCAAAGGGAAGTCAACACCATTTTCAAACAACAGATTGGCAAGTCAATGGAAGTGTATGTGGATGACTTATTGATCAAGAGCAGGACTCTTGACCAATATTTGAAAGATGTAGCAGAAGTTTGTCAGGTTTTAAGACAAACATGAATGAAATTGAACCCAAGAAAGTGCACTTTTGGGGTAAGGTCAGGCAAATTTCTGGGCTATATGATATCTAAAGAAGGTATCAGGGCTAACCCTGATAAATTAGAGGCTTTAAAGACCATGCCTGAACCGAAGAATATTAAGGAAGTTCAGTGATTAACAGGAAGATTAGCAGCGCTAAACCGATTCTTGTCGAAGTCTGCACAGAAGTCATTGCCATTCTTCAAAATTCTCAGGAAGGCCAGTCCATTTGAGTGGAATGAAGAATGTAAACAAGCTTTTCAAGATTTAAAAGATCATATCAGTCACCTGCCAACTCTAACTCCTCCTTAGGAAGGTGAGATACTATTTCTTTACCTGTCTTTTTGCAGTGAAGCAGTAAGTGCTGTGTTAGTGAAACAACATGGCATGATACAAAGACCAGTATATTTTGTAAGCAAAGCTCTACAAGGACCTGAGGTCAGATATTCAGAGGTGGAAAAATTGGTCTTAGCCCTAGTACATGCCACAAGGAAGTTAAGACCATACTTCCAAAGTCATCCAGTGATTGTGTTGACCAATCAACCTTTGAAACAAATCTTGGATAAACCAGACAAGTCTGGAAGATTGGCAAAGTGGGTAGTTGAATTGGCAGGATTTGATATCGAACACAAACCAAGAACAGCAGTTAAAGCTCAAACGTTAGCCGATTTCCTGGCAGAAGAAAAAGCCTTGGCTATAGAGAAAATGGCTGAGTAGAACAAGGCTGAGAAGAACGAACTTGAACAGTGGCAGCTTTATGTGGATGGAGCTTCCAACAAAGAAGGAGCAGGAGCAGGACTCCTACTCATTAGCCCAAAAGGTGAAGAATTCCCATATGCTCTTCATTTTGACTTTCATGCTACTAACAATGAGGCAGAATATGAATCTTTGATAACTGGATTAAACCTAGCACAGAAGTTTGGTGTGCAAAATCTGAAGGTCTACACGGACTCACAGCTGGTAACAAATCATATCAAAGGAGAATACGAGGCAAAAGAAGGCCCCATGAAAAAGTACCTTGCAGTGGCACAAAGGAAGTTGTAGAATTTTTTAATGGTAGAAGTGGAACAAATAACTCGGGCCTAAAATATCAGAGCAGATGCTTTATCAAAGCTAGGATCGAATTTCTTATCCAACAAAAATGTGTTAGTTGAGCAGTTAAAGCAGAAGAGTTGTGATGAAATTGAAGTACAACCAATAACACAGGCAGAAACCTGGATGGACCCAATTGTAATGTATTTGAGAGATGGAAGACTTCCTGAAGATAAAGTACGCGCCAGAAAATTGATAAGACTCTCAGCCAGGTATGCTCTGTTCAATGATGTTCTGTACAGAAAATCTTATGCAGCACCTTGGTTGAGATGCGTTACTCCAGATGAGGGAGATTATGTATTGAGAGAAATCCATCTCGGAATTTGTGGAAATCATTTGGGAGCAAGAGATCAGGCAGGAAATGTAGGCTTTACGGGTATTACTGGCCGGAAATGCAAGACGACGCAGAGAATCTGGTCAGAACTTGCAGGACATACCAGGTGCATAGCAATTTATCACATAATCCTGTACAGGAGATGATACCAATTGTGTCTCCATGGCCTTTTGATCGATGGAAGTAGACTTAGTGGGTCCACTACCCCGAGCACCGGGAAATTTCAAGTTTCTAGTGGTGGCAGTGGATTATTTTACCAAGTGGGTGGAAGCTGAACCTTTGATCGGGGTCAATCAGGTTATAATGTACTTGACCACCATAAACCAATACTAGCAAGAGGACTAGGCCCATCGTAGTATAGCTATAGTGAATCAAGGTCGATCCCACAAGGAACCAATTGTGGATCATCTTATATACAAACAATTAATTAAACATGTCAAGGACATAAAGGCGGTCTACGACCAACATAAGACAAGAAAAGGTAAAGACACGACTCGATGCAACGTAATTAACCTCCCCAATTATAGTCTTTATCGTTTGGACCTAGCTAATTTATATAATAAACTAAACTTATTAACTGTCAATCCATTTGTATCTATCTTAGATTGGCTACGGGAGTCATCCTCTTTAACTTGACTTAGCACCGGTTAGGTTGCTAGATCACTGTGCTACATTACGTGACTTCACCTTTTGGGTATCCATCTCATATAGCTTGCACGCTTACGACACTAAGGATGCCGATATTAATCGTACACCTCGTCTAGGCAACATTCCTATGGTTAGGCGTACTTCCTAAGCGATTACTCAAGCTCTCATCCAACTAGCAATTACCAAGTTATAGTCTCATGCTAATCTACGACGTACGTATAATCAGGTGCTAGCAATCCCCAAATTTAAACCTACCTAGATAACGTTGAACGTCCGTGAAGAGCAATTCATAAGCCTACCTAAAAGTTTTATATTGGTATTTCCTTTTTACACATTTTAATTAAACCAAGCGAGTAACGTAGCCATAGCCATACCTACTGAGATAATAAATTCAACTAGGTTAACCTAACCATAAAGACGTGGCGTAATTAACAGATGGGGGCTCGGTCGACCGAGTGAATAGGCTCGGTCGACCGAATGAACTTATTCGGTCACCCGAATCGATTTCGTCCTCAGATTACATCTCTGAACATATCTCTCAGCGTTTCATCATACAGAACAGATTAAACAGTAATTCGCACAGTATTCATATAAACTAACATAGATACGCATTAATTAAATCAAGTAGATTCATGAATAAATACTAAGTGTATGACGTAGGTTATGGGATCCCCATAGACAAGGAGTCGCCACATCCCTATCGTCATAGCCTAGATCTACATCATCTAGCTATGATTAACTAATTCAAACGATAAAGCACAATTGGGAGGGATTAATTACTTAAAAGAAAGAAACAGAAAATTAAAGGCTTACATATTTGCGGCCATAATAAAGCTGGCACGGACTGACTACATTGTAACGTACCAAAGCTATGAATGTAATTGATAAAAAGGTATAAGGTATTGTATGTATGTCTAAGGTGTGTGTTGGTGTGTTTTTACAAATTTCGTAGCTGCTGATTATATAGAGGTTTTTGCCGACCTAGGAAGGATCTAGAAGATATACACGCGATTTCTGCCGGATAAACTTCAAGTGACCGAGCCGACTCTCTCGGTCGACCGAATGGATAGGCTCGGTCGACCGAGCCCTTTTTTACACGTGTTAAACGCGTCTCTTTGTCTGACTTGTTCCCCACTGCATTCTTTTGAACTGATCTGATTTATCCTTTGATTAATGCTCCGATTTTCCTCTTCATTATCTTGAGATTTCACGATTGCGCGATATTTATCTTCCCGATTTATCACGATCTACAAAATCAGCAATTATCGCACAATAAATCGGTCTTTAATAATAAAAATAGCTAAATACCAAAAATCATATTAATAATCACTTAACATTAAATAATAAATATAAACAAGTGATTTAATACGAAATATATATTATTTGGCTCGATTTAAGGATAATTTTGATGACATTTACGGGTATAATTTGACCGTCATCAACCTTTGACCACCATCACAGCCAACCAAATACAGAAGTTCCTATGGAAAAATATTCTGTGTAGATATGGAATTCCTAAAGTACTCATCTCTGATAATGGCACACAATTTGAGGATCAAGGGGTGCAAACCTGGTGCACAAACCTAGGGATCTCCCAACACTTTACATCAGTGGCCTATCCCCAAGCCAATGGGCAAATAGAGTAGACCAACAGCGAGATAAAGCGAGGATTGAAGAAAAGATTGGAACAAGAGGGATCTCATTGGGTAGACCATCTTCCAAACATCTTGTGGGCATATAGAACTACCCCAAACGCTTATTTCGCTACACAGGAAACTCCATACTCCTTAGCATATGGATGTGAGATAGTAATACCAACAAAGATTGGACACAAGTCTCCCAGGACAGAATTATACTGTCCAGAAACACAGGAGGTAGACATGTTGCATATCAAGGATGAATTAGAACACAAAAAGGACATAGCATTGATACAGATGGCCAAATACAAGCAGAGAATTGCTTAATACTACAACTCCAAAGTTAGAGGTACGTATTTTAAAGAAGGCGATTTAGTTCTGAGACGAAATGATGCTAGCAAGCAAGGTCCCACTGGAAAGCTAGACCCAAATTGGGAAGGTCCTTATAAAATTATCAAAGTACATGGAAAAGGATCCTATCAACTAGCTAAAGCTTCTGGAAAAACCATTCCTAGAAGCTGGAATACGGTTCATTTAAGGAAATATATTCCTTAAGATAATTACATTGAATTATTATCCTTTTTTCTTTTTAGCTTTAAATTTGTTATTATGCATGTGAATATTTTAATTTGTGCTGGAACAAGGAATTAAAGACAAGATGTTTTGATTCTGTGCAGAGCACACAATTAAAAAACACACAAGTGTTAAACTTGCAGCGCAAGAAAATTCTGTGCAGAGAACACAATTAAAAATATAAAAATGCCAAACTTGCAGTGCGGGGGCATTCTGGGCAGAGGACCCAATTAAAAAGCACACAAGTGTTAAACTTGAAGCGCAAGAAAATTCTGTGCAGAGCACACAATTAAAAATATAAATGCCAAACTTGTGGTGCGGGGGCATACTGGGCAGAGGACCCAAATAAAACACACGAGAGTGTTAAACTTGCACACAAGAAAATTATGTGCAGAGCACACAATTAAAGAATATAAACATCGAACTTGCAGAGCAAGAATATCCTGGACAGAAAACAGTAATGCTCTATGCATTAAGTAAATTCTGTGCAGCAGATAAATAAGAATTAAGAAGCTAAGGATAAAAAATCCTAACTTCTTTGCAGCGCAACAAGAAGATAATGCTCTAAACCCAGAGAATATCAAATTCAAAGGTTCAAAAAATAGAAGTATCATCGACAGAAAATAACAGACAAAGTTATTACATCAAAAGCTGCTCGAAAAGGCAGCAAAAATCCAAAGTTCAAGAAGGCATAAATTAAGAGGACGGAGTAACAGATGGCTAGGCAGAAGTAGTAACAGAAGGATGGGCAGAAGTAGTAGTAGAAGGCTGAGCAGATTTCTTCTTGGCATACTTGCGGACAATGTCCTCCCAACTCTTGTACTCGTCGTACCGCTTCGTGAAGATTTCGCCCGCTTTCTTATCATATAACTTATGATTAGGCAGAGTACTAATCACTAAGTCGGCCGGTTTAGCTTCATCAACACCAAGGGTGTATCCTCTACGCAGAGCAGGAGCCAATATGACCTGGATTTCCTCAAGAGTCTCAGGAGCAGCTTTATACCCTGCAACAACTTTCTGGATAATGTTCTGAGCAGGAGCCTCCTTCATCTGTCTCACAGATTCGTCAAAATCATCTTTCATCTTCTTTGCCATAGCCAGGTGCTGCTGGTTCTCCTCTCTCATCTGCCTCAGCTACTCATCTCTAAGTTTCAATTGCTCCTCTTGGGTGAATATCAGACCCTCAGCTTTAGCAAGATCGGCTTTCAGTTGCTCAATCTCCTGGAGAGCAATCGCTTCTGAAGATTCCAAACTGGCCACCTTGGTATTAGCCTCATCCAGGTGCATCACCTTTTGCTGCAGGGCGTCAATATCCCTAGCCATGCTAGAGGTCTTCTTATGTAATGACTTGCCAAAGCGGTAGCACTGCATAAGGCCAAATTTTAGAAAAACAAAAGTCAAAGAAGAAGAGAATAGATACTATAAAGAAGTACTTACCGAATCAGCAAAATCATCCGCAGACATGTCCTCAAAATCAAAGGAGGAATCACTAGCAGACGTCCCAGATGAAGCAGGCCTGTGCCTTTTCTTACCTTCTGAGACACCGTCCTCAGTGGCACAAAGCAGCCAGAGCAGAAACTGGATCTGTAAGAGGGACCTCCAAATCGATTGAAGTGGTATTCTCTGCGATGCTCGGTAATATCTTGACAGAAGTCTCCACCGTAGCCTCCTTTTCCTGAGAAGCATCACCAGAGTCAGCGACTCTCTCCCCGGTTTCCTTCTGAGCAGAAACCCCATCACCTTCAGGAATGACAGACAAGGTCTATTCAGAGTCCTCAGGCACCTGCTCTGTCTCTTCCTCCTCATCGGCATCGATGTTGATCAGATCATCTACGTTGGCCACTACAAAGACGAAAAAACAATTAAAGTCATTCAAATAAGAACAAAAGACAAATACAAACATACATCTTCTATACTGTTTTTTGGAGAACTCCACATAACCAACAGGACCCGCGCGCGGTGTGAAGCTGCGCAGCATTTATCAGAGCAGAACTTATAAAGTCTAAGGTTAAAGTGATCTTATTGCTGGCAAGATACTCGGCGTGAGTAGCATCAATAAAGTCTTCCAATTTTTCTTTCATGGAAGAAGTGTTCCAACGACCCAGATTTGCCTCAGTATTGTGCTTCACAAAGAAGAAACGCTCTGACCATTTTTTCCTAGTTTTGTCTTTGCTGGATAAAGGAATAATATGGCTTAATTTACCGGATCTACGACAGAAGTGGTACCATCCTCCACTACCCTGTGTCAATTTACACTGATAAAAGTTCCTAAATAACTTTACAGAGAAAGCCGTGGTGTTCAGGCGACACCAGATCATAAAACCTACAAGGAATTTGACACTGTTTGGGTGTAGTTGACCAACTCCCAATTTATAATACTTCATCACCTCATTATACCCAGGAGGGAGAGGAAACCTTAAACCGCTATGGAGCTGATCAGCATATACTGTACAGAAGCCTGCTGGGGGATTGTAAGCATACTCAGTGGACTTGGGGAGCAAATCTTCAAAAGGTTCAGTGCGAATCTTATAGGTTTTCAATAGACTGGCCATTTCAGTTTTGGTCATTTTACTAGAGATACCATGACAAGCCATTATTGCCTTGGTTTTATCAAATCGATTGATCTCTCTCTTTAAAGTGTTTAAAAAGGCAGTGTGATCTTCTAGATATTGATTGACAATGGAAGTAGGAGGAAAAATCCCAGGGGGAAGAAGATGAGAAGGCAAAAGACACAGAGGATTATCCCCAAAAGTTGAGGTATTTCTCAAATCAATCGAAGAGGACGGATGATCGATGTTTATCACAGTTTCAGGATTAGGAATGGGATTAGAGGAACTCACTTCCTCACTCTCTAAGGCAATCGAGATTTTTTCCGGTGATTCAAACAACTTTTCTACAGAATCACTAGAGGCTGTATGGGCTCTTAGACTCATGAACGAAATAAAGATTCAAAGAAATAGAAGAATAACACAGAAATGGAGACTTACTTGTAACTACTGAAGTGCGATTCCAAAGGTCTGATATAGAAGTGTTGTTTGACAAGAGGGGTGATTATATGACAAGAAGTGGATACGACGCAAGGGTTCAATTCACAGTTATAATAATGATCAGGTGTGACTTGGCCTCGTTTCACGATATAATAATAACAGAAGTTAAAGCGTTTCAGACTAAGGCGACTGTGAAGCAGTCCACCCTAGTCTGAGGGGACTTATGATGAAAGGTGGGCCCATTGGGCCGGGTCACCCATAATTGGGCCAGGCCCAAAGCTAGACAATCAAGATAATGGATTGGCAAGGCAGGACAACAAATGCTGACCAGAATAGTCAGCAGAGCAAGACTCCATCATGAGCTGCGCAGAAGTGTCTCTGACACGAACGAGTGGTCGCGCAGAGCATCTGCGGGACGAATGTTCGGTTGGGTATAACGGAGACCGAGTCAACATCAGTTACTGCTTGTAGACGTGGGTAGACCCCACAACCAGTAACGTACAGAAATAACCGGTGATAACCTCTCATCATGCAAGGAAGAGAATCACAATCTATTTAGATAAAAGGAACACCCTGAACTACGAGGGGGACTTGATTCCAGTTTATTCTCTAAATTGGATACGTAGGCAGCTCTCTCGAGGAGTTCAGTCCAAAATTACACACAAATCTCTTTGTTTATATATTGTTTTCCTAATTAGAATTATCCAACTACCGATTGTAATATTCGAACTACATCAGTATTCTTTTATTTGATCATGCTTTTTTTGAATCCACACTGGGTTGTTTTTTTGTGTGTGTGTCATGTAAATGTTTAAGATGGGGTGATAAAATTCCGATGAATGGAAGATAGTGAGTGTCAGATAACGATATATTCCATGACTGTTTTCGTCACCCAAAACTCATGCTTTATTAATTTTCTTGGAAAAAAAATCCTTTCATATAGATTAAGCAAGAGAATATGCCACCAAAATGGTCTATCACCGTTGTTTTTATCAACAATGGCTAATTTGTGCATTTCGCTCTTATAATTTCATGGATGCTGCAAATCGAAAGTTATGATATATAGTGGTTCGGTTTGCAAACATATAGCTCCATGTAAATCTCTTAGTCGAGAAAACTGAACCCTTTATAAAATCGAATCATCTCAAAGACAAGACTATTATTAGAGAACCCTACTCTTTTGCAGTGATCTATGCCTCAATGATTAGCAAACAATAGACACAAGACATGATAAATGTTCTTCTATACCTTTGAACACAATTAGATTTACAAGAAAAATCTTTTTAACGAAAATCATATTTATAAACCAAAGATATATATCAAACTAATCTAAAATTAAGATACTCTATTGAGAGTACGTTTTTATGGTGTAAAGTTTGTAGGAAAGTTATTTAATGGGGCAAAAAATTTTACTCTCTTTCTATTGTGCAATGCTCTTATGAGAGATTTTATGTGTAACTTTTGTAGGAAAGTTATTTAAGTAACTCATATTACTCCGGCACATATGTACGAGTATTTATTTTAAATCTTATAAATTATAATCGATTCACTATTTATGCACGGGCGCGGTATTTATATATATATATATATATATATATATATATATATATATATATATATATATATATATAAATGGTATATATATATATATATATGGGAAATGGTATGTGCACTACACAAATGTGTAGTGCACTTTCCACAATATACTTTATTCCCATTGATCAAAGTGATTAATTATTTATTGTGATGGATTCCTACAAAATCAATGGTGTTGATTGTATGCAGGGGCGGATCCATGTGACCTAAGGGAGGATCACGTGGCCCCACTGAGATCCGGGGATGTTTTTTAGTATTAAAACGAGGTAGCTTTGATGTAAAAAATTGTTGTTTTGTTGTTAAAAAAATGTAGTTTTAGGCCCCGATGACCTCACTGAAATAATTTTTTTGATTAAATAGGTAGTTTTACGGTCTGGTGACCCCACTGAAAAAAAAATTGGACCGCCCTTGACAGGATGTAGTACTAAATAAAGTAGCGGATGTATCACTACTCTATATATATTCATTCACTTTGTCAGTTCGTTATAAAAGTATTTTTTTAATAGATTTTTGTCCAGAAAGACAAAGTTATCAAAAAATCGGGATAGAAGAAAACTGTAATTTAATAAGGACAAACGTAACAATTATGAAGTAACAAATGTGGAATAGAGTAAATATGAAGTAACAATTGTGAAACACAAAGTAACATTAACACGTGAAGTAACAATTTTAAAATAACAATTGTGATTTTTGTCCTTTATAATCATGAAAATATTACTTTTGTCCTTCCAGACCCATTTATTAATTTTTTTTATCATTGTGGCCCTTCCCCTTTTTTTTAATTCTTGGTACGAAGATGAGAATGAGAAGGGAAGAAGAAATATACCCCTAAAATACATGATTAAAGGAGTCTGGTATAGTTTTTTCAAACCCTAAAATGCTTTTTTTTTTTTAAAAATTTCAAAAAAAATAATCTTATTTGTCAACAAAAAAAAAATTTCGATTATACGGAAAATGTTTAAAATTCTGATTTAAATTGAGTCAGAATAATCATTGTTATCTGATTCAAATTGATTCAAAACAATTTATCGTGTGAAAAGACGCTCCTTGTTTTTTCACCGGCGTTCTTGTGCATCAGAGGCCTTCATGGGTTTAAAGTTATTTATAAACAAACAACAATACAATTTATTAAAATTTCGACTAATTTTAAGATGGTCCAGGTATAAGTATTGGACCACCATGTCATCAATTTCAAGGAAATTCATTGGTATTTTTTTTTTTTCTACAAATAGGGACCCAATTTAAAAACAATAATTCCTATTGGATATGATACACCAACTAAGATTTGGTCCACGACCAACCTAAAATTTGTATCAAATTTCAGAGTTTTACCGCGCTAAATTATATGCCTTTAAAGTTAGATAGGGTAATCATAGTGTGAGAAGCAGAATAAATTTTATCTTTCAACGTGTATGTATATATATCATTCATTCAAAAGACCCTAGTGCTTTTCTAAGTCTCTATCAAGGACCTTTTTCATTGTTTTCATCACATTTTGGAAACCAATCATACATCTACAAACACTTTCACATTAAATCCAAAAATAATTATGTAAAATCATGAATAATATCCATATTATTTTTGTATCATTTATATAAACCAAATTTATATATGTTGAGGAAAAATAGCCATTGAATGCTCACTCAACATGGTTAAGTAGTGGCTATTATTATGGTGTTGTAATATTCCGATTTTCGGGAAAGGGCAGACGTGTCATTTTGCGAAAACGAAATATTGGGTTCGTTTCCTTTTATTCGGAGTTTAAGTATTTGTTAAATTATATATATATGTATATTTCGAAATATATATATGTATATAGTTAAGGAGGAAAATCTGATTTTTATTATAAAGGAAGATAATAAGATCTTTATCCTTTTTTTGGGATTTATCTTATTATAAAGGAAGATAATAAGATCTTTATCCTTTTTTTTGGGAATTATCTTATTATAAAGGAAGATTTTTTTTTTTGGGATTTATCTTATTATAAAGGAAGATAATAAGATCTCTATCTTTTTTTGGGATTTTCTATTTAAGGAGAATAAATCCCCACAATTCTTATAACCTATTAGAAATCGATTTTTCTCCACCTCCATATACTCTCTGCGTGTGTGAGCCAAAAATTAGGGTGAGAGTTTTTCAATCGGTCGTTAAAGTAATTCTTGACGGTTTTCGGATCGAGTAGAGCGCCGGAATCGTTGTGAAGAAGGCAACGTTTTGATTGCGAAAGTTGAAGCTTTGATAAGAGAAAGATCGGTTTTAGTTTCTTGTTTCTCGAGTTTCTTTGTTGGAATAAGCTTGCTAAAGGTAAGAAGCTCTTCCTACAATCTAATTGTGGTTTAGAGTAGAATAGATCATGTTTTGGATGCATATTGCATCAAGTTTTAAGCTTAGATGATGTTTAAGGATTAAGTTTTGTTTTGGATCTTAAAAGACATGTTTTCTACTCTTTTTCTCGCTATAATTCATGTGCAAGATGTTTAGATTCGAGTAGAGACCGTTAAGGGTTGGAAAATAGGTTTTAGGGCTTTTTGCGTAGGATGTGTACGCATTGGCTAGCAATACGCCCGCATTACGATGCGGGATTGCTTAGAATAAGTGCGGCGGGGATGCGCACGCATTCCGAGTAATGCGCACGCATTGCCCCGATTTCTATGTAATGTTGTTTTAAGCTATGTTTTGAATTTTAAACCTTAATTCATGATTAAATAACATTAATTGAATATGAACAAGCCCCGATTGAGTTTCGATTCGTTCGGTTAAAACACCGAATGTACTCTTAAAGGGAGTTGAAGTTCGGATCCGTCGGAAGGGCATGAAAGGGCTTGTGCTTTGATGAACTAGGGTTCATCAATGTACGTGTAATTGATAGGATGTGATGTCTAGTTGTCTAAGTGAGGAGTAGAGCCGATAAGGGAGTATTATTCGAAAACACTTAGGTGACTAGTTAATTCACATTAATAATTACATAAGTGTAGTAAAAGCTAAAACGTCATCTATTCTTGGTTAGGCACCGATTCAAATCGGCGATGTGATACGTTCATAAAAGGTGGACAACACTACCGGCTCAAAAGGTGAAGGGTAGTGGAGGAAATCCATCGAACGTATATGCATACCGGGGAGATCCCGGGACTACCGGTACTAATCACCGTAGTTGGCAAGTACATCTCGTGGTGGAATTTTCACCATGCATTGTGTCCTTGAGTAATGATGTAACAAAGATAAGCTAAGTTAGAAACGTATAGTCACGACGTGTCGATGGGCATGTAGTGAACCCTAGATCGAGTCGGTCTCGTAAGGCAAATCTTTTAATAATAAACCTTAATTATATTGTAGCTTCTACTTCTTACTTTGTACATTGTACTTACCTCAAATGCATGTTTATTTATGTGTTTGGGGAGAGAAGACGAACAGTAAATGATGAGTTCGAGGAGAACTTTGATGACGACGTTTGAGGACGCCGGAGTTGAAGACTTTGATTAATTATTATTCATTTCTTTATTTATTTCCTAGATTTGGATTATTATTGGATTTTGTAGTTTACTTTTAGTACTTTGGAATTCGTACTGTTTTGGGATTCGTTGGTTTTGTTTCGGATGTAATAACTTTACATTTCCTTCTCTAGTTCTTGAATTTCTATTCTAAGATGTTTGAAAAAAATTACCCGAGTCTTTTTAGCTTCCGTTTGCTTTTATTTGATACGACGTAGTAGAGGCTTACGTGTAATATTATTTATTTAATATTATGCGTGCCGAACGTTTCGATTTCCGGATAAGGACTCGGTGTCCGGGAACGGGGCGTTACAGTTGGTATCAGAGAGAAGCGTCTTTTAGGCTTTCTTTCTATTAAGATAAGTTCTCTTTAGACCTCTTAGTAACGATTTGGTTTTCGTTGATCATCAGGATGGTGTTCACGAGAACCGGAGCGGGTGCAGAAGCTTCAGGAGTACGTCGAGAGAGTCCTACACCAGTTGTTAGAGGCGGTTTCGTGAGGCAGAATCCTTCACCTCACCCAAGCCCCACTCCACCCCCTCATACTGCAACCCCTACACCACGATCTCAGCGGAGTTTGTCACCGCGACCTCATCAGGAGCAACACCCACAATGGCATGTGGGAAGTTCGGTTCAGTTTTCCTTGGTAAGTGACGTTCCAGTGGGTTTAGTACCGCCACCAGTAAGTCACCCTCCACCAAGGTACAACTACATCTATGGAGAACCGGGAGAAGCACCTATACGAGTCACCGTAGTGGGAGACATTCCACCGTCTACGTACCCCCAAAGCAACTAGTATCTATCCCCCCAGCGGTGAGCTACCCTTCTTCACCAGTGTTTTCTCATCAAAGCATCGGACCTTTTACCCTCCTCCCGGTGGGTCATACTCCCCGACCCTCTTTGTACCACCTCCACCCCGTTTTGACCATCAACAAGGTCTTGGTTACCCACCCTACGGTTTACATCAACCCCGGTTTCAAGAAGAGATACCTTTTGAATACCCTCCAGTTTATCCACAAGCCCACCCGATTAGACCGGCACACGAGCAAGCACCACCGATTGGTCGGTATACGAGATTAAGGAGGAACAAAGTTCAAGACTTCTTTGGGAATGTCGAGCATTCGAAGGCCGAAGAGTGGATAAGGAGTTTTGAGAAGGCATGTAGGAACATACATGTCCCCGAGACCGAGATGGCACGGTTGGCGGTTAGTTTCCTTTTGGGTGCGGTGAAGCATGGATAGATGCTATACGGAAGCAAGTAATGGTAAAGTGACGGATTGGGAAAGCTTTAAGGCAATGTTCTATAATGAGTATTTTCCAAAGCAACGGTGCGGACGGACATGGCAAGTCAATTTCTAAAGCATAAGCAAGGTAATTACATGACAAGTATCACAATACACCAACAAGTTTAACGAATTGGGAAGATTCTACCCCGAGTTGATGAAGGTAGAAGAGAGGAAGATGGCCCTATACAAGGAAGGGTTATCATATCAGATACAGTCTGGCATGTTGGGTTTCACAGCCAAGAACATGGCTGAGTTGTTGAATAAGGCCTTAGAGGTTGAGACATTCAGGAAGAAGGCCACCGTTGTTATCGGGAGCAAGAGGAATTTTGGAACAATCCAGGGCAATAGCCGGGGAGCACCCCAACAAAATTTCAAGAAGACAACGGCCCCTACAGTGAGTAAGCCACCCACCGGAGCACCTTTATGCTCTAAGTGCAACAGAATCACTCGGGTGAGTGTAAGGCTAATACGGGGGAGGTGCTACTCTTGTGGAGATTTAGGACATTTTGCCAAGATGTGTCCCACGAAAGGGAGTTCGAATATTCCGAAGCAAGGAAGTGGGAAAGGCGGCCCAAGTCGCCCGGTTCGAGTCTTTGCGGTGGATCCGAGATAGCGAGAACCGGACGATAATTTTATTTCGGTACCTTTTTGTTTAATTTAATTTATTTGAGTACTTTTATAGCACGATTTAAATCATGTTGTATTTGTATTTAAATAAATGAATTTACATCCTAGGTACAATAATATTAGACAACTTAGCGATTACGGCGTTGTTTGATACGGGAGCGTCTAATACTTTTGTGTCAACTAAGATAGCTAAGAAGCTTAACTTGCCAATGGAACCTTTAAGAAATACTTTGGAGATAACAACACCTTTAGGGAAGGTGACTAAGGTAACCAAGTTGATACCCCTGGTAGAGGTTCGAGTTGGAAAGTATTGTTGCAAGAGTGACTTTACGGTTTTGGACTTTTCAGATTTTGATGTGATTCTTGGAATAGATTGGCTATCCGAGAATTTCGTCCACTTAGATTGTAGAGAAAAGAGAGTGACCTTTAAGATACCGGAAAATCAGATAAGACTTATCAAGGTAACATTTACAAGCCTAGTAAGAAGCGTCACCCTATAATTTCAGCGGTTAAGGCTATAAGGGCTTGTCAGAAAGGTTGTGAAGGCTACTTGTTGTACGCAGTTGATGTGGAGCAGGTAAAACCTAAGTTAGAGGAGACCCCTGTAGTCAAGGAATACCCCGAAGTGTTTCCGGAAGAGTTACCGGGAAACATGCCGGATAGAGAGATAGAATTCGAGATCAAGTTGATGCCGGGAGCGGCACCGATTGCTAAGGCACCCTATAGAATGGCACCGGCTGAATTGAAGGAGTTGAAAGCACGGCTCAAGGATATGCTTGAGAGGAATATAATTCAGCCTAGTACTTCGCCTTGGGGAGCCCCAGTGTTGTTTGTTAAGAAGAAAGATGGTAGCATGAGGATGTGCATAGACTATCGAGCGTTGAATAATCCGACCATCAAGAATAAATACCCTTTGCCGAGGATTGATGATTTGTTTAACCGGTTGCAAGGCAAGAGAGTGTTTTCTAAGATTGATCTTAGATCGGGATACCACCGGTTGAAGATCAAGGTAGCAGATATACCAAAGATGACTTTCGGTACGAGGTATGGACATTATGAGTTCTTAGTTATGCCTTTTGGACTCACTAATGCCCCATCTACGCATTTATGGATTTAATGCAGCGTGTTTTCATGCCATACTTGGATAAGTTTGTGATAGTGTTCATAGATGACATCCTTGTATACTCTAAGGATGAGAAGGAACATGAAGAACACTTAAGGATAGTGTTGGATACATTAAAGGAGAACCGGTTGTATGCCAAGTTCTCGAAGTGCGACTTTTGGTTGAATCAAGTGAGTTTCTTGGGTCATGTCATTTTCGGAGATGGCATTAAGTTTGATCCCGCGAAGATTGAAGCGAGTTGAGAAGTGGTCCGGACCGACTACCGTTTCGAGAGGTTAGAAGTTTTCTCGGTTTGGCGGCTATTATAGGAAGTTTGTACAAGACTTCTCAAAGATAGCTACACCACTTACCCGGCTCACTCAAAAGGATGTGAAGTTCGAGTGGACCGGTGAGTGTGAAGATGCTTTTCGGACGTTGAAAAAGAGGTTGACTACGGCCCCAGAGTTTTGGCGAGTTCCGGAGATCTTTGATAATTATGATGTCTACACGGATGCTTCGGGACAAGGTTTAGGTTGTGTGTTGATGCGGGGAGGGAAGGTAATTGCTTATGCATCCCGACGAGTTGAAGGTGCATGAGAAGAATTACCCAACACATGACTTAGAGTTGGCGACGGTAGTGTTTGCCCTAAAGACTTGGAGGCACTACCTGTATGGAGTTAAGGCCGGGATCTTCACCGATCACAAGAGTTTGAAGTATTTCTTTACCCGGGGAAAATCTGAATATGAGACAAAGGAGATGGCTGGATTTCGTAAAGGATTATGACTTGGAGATTCAGTATCATCCGGGTAAAGCAAATGTAGTGGCTGATGCCTTGAGCAGAAAACCAAGTGTTTGCAGTATCGAGTGTTGAAGACGTTGCAGAAAGGTTAGATGGGTTGAGAATCCGAAGCTTTGATCAGATTGAAGACCGACAGTTTATGGCACCATTGTTAGCAAGATCTGAGTTGATGGATGACATTCGGGAAAAGCAAGATGAAGACCCGGTGTTGGTTGACTTGAAGCGAGTTGCAAGGGAAAAGCCTACGGTTGGATATGTGTTAGATAAGAATGGCAATCTTTGGTACCGGGATCGTTTGTGTGTGCCTAAGGTTGGTGATTTAAGACAGAGAGTCATGGAAGAGGCACATAGGATTGCTTTCGCAGTTCATCCAGGAGCTACTAAAATGTACGAGAGACTTGAAGGAAAGGTTTTGGTGGCCCTCGATGAAACCGGAGATAGCCAAGTTCGTTGCGAGTGTGATACTTGCCGAAGGTTAAAGCGGAACATAGAAGACCGGGAGGAATGCTTAAGCCATTGGATATCCCGAGAATGGAAGTGGGATAAGATCACTATGGACTTTATCACCGGTTTACCTAAGACGAGAGGCGGTAATGATGCGATTTGGGTGATTGTGGATAGATTGACCAAATCCGCTCATTTCTTACCATATAAGGTCGATATGCCCTTGAAGAAAATGACGACACTATACTTGGATAATATAGTGAAGTTACACGGAGTACCTATCTCGATAGTTTCGGATCGTGATTCGAGGTTCGTCAGTCGGTTTTGGAAAAGTTTACAAGCAGCTTTTGGAACCAAGTTGGATTTGAGTACGGCCTTTCATCCTCGGACGGATGGACAATGCGAGAGAACCATCCAAACACTTGAAGATATGTTGAGAGCTTGTGTGTTGGAAGTAGGTGGATCATGGGATGATTACCTACCGGTAGCGGAGTTCGCTTACAACAACAGTTATCATGCAAGTATTGGCATGCCACCGTTTGAAGCATTGTATGGAAGAAGATGTAGAACACCACTGTTTTGGGATGAAGTCGGGGAAAGACAAATCACCGGGCCAGAATTGGTTGAGCAAGCTAAACAAAGGGTTCAGCTAGTCAAGAAGAATCTGAAGGCGGCTCAAGATAGACAGAAGAGTTGGGCAGATGTTAGAAGGAGACCTCTTGAGTTTGAAGTTGGTGAAAGAGTGTATCTACGAGCTTCACCAATGAAGGGAGTGAAACGTTTTGGACATAAGGGAAAGCTAAGCCCGAGGTATGTTGGACCTTTTGAGATTCTAGAAAGAATTGGACCTTTGGCTTACAGACTCAAGTTACCAGAATCGATGTCGAGAGTCCACAACGTGTTTCAAGTCTCAATGTTAAAGAAGTGTTTGACCAAGACGGATATTGAGACTATCGTTGATCCGGAGGGTCTCCGGGATAATCTTTCGTACGATGAGACACCGACCGAATTTTGGACCGGAAGGAAAAGATGATTAAGAGACGGTTGATTCCTTTAGTTACGGTGCAATGGAGCAATCATTCACCGGATGAAGCTACTTGGGAAGTTGAGGACGATATGATCAGCGAGTTCCCAGATTTTATGGACTTACCACGTATGTTTTAAGTTTCGAGGACGAAACTCCTTTAAGGGGGGAAGAATGTAATATTCCGATTTTCGGGAAAGGGCAGACGTGTCATTTTGCGAAAACGAAATATTGGGTTCGTTTCCTTTTATTCGGAGTTGAAGTATTTGTTAAATTATATATGTATATTTCGAAATATATATATGTATATAGTTAAGGAGGAAAATCTGATTTTTATTATAAAGGAAGATAATAAGATCTTTATCCTTTTTTTGGGATTTATCTTATTATAAAGGAAGATAATAAGATCTTTATCCTTTTTTTTGGGAATTATCTTATTATAAAGGAAGATTTTTTTTTTGGGATTTATCTTATTATAAAGGAAGATAATAAGATCTCTATCTTTTTTTTGGGATTTTCTATTTAAGGAGAATAAATCCCCACAATTCTTATAACCTATTAGAAATCAGATTTTTCTCCACCTCCATATACTCTCTGCGTGTGTGAGCCAAAAATTAGGGCTGAGAGTTTTTCAATCGGTCGTTAAAGCAATTCTTGACGGTTTTCGGATCGAGTAGAGCGCCGGAATCGTTGTGAAGAAGGCAACGTTTTGATTGCGAGAAAGTTGAAGCTTTGATAAGAGAAAGATCGGTTTTAGTATTGTTTTTCTACGAGTTTTTTGTTGGAATAAGCTTGCTAAAGGTAAGAAGCTCTTCCTACAATCTAATTGTGGTTTAGAGTAGAATAGATCATGTTTTGGATGCATATTGCATCAAGTTTTAAGCTTAGATGATGTTTAAGGATTAAGTTTTGTTTTGGATCTTAAAAGACATGTTTTCTACTTTTTTTCGCTATAATTCATGTGCAAGATGTTTAGATTCGAGTAGAGACCGTTAAGGGTTGGAAAATAGGTTTTAGGGCTTTTTTGCGTAGGATGTGTACGCATTGGCTAGCAATACGCCCGCATTCCCGATGCGGGATTGCTTAGAATAAGTGCGACGGGGATGCGCACGCATTCCGAGTAATGCGCACGCATTGCCCCGGTTTCTATGTAATGTTGTTTTAAGCTATGTTTTGAATTTTAAACCTTAATTCATGATTAAATAACATTAATTGAATATGAACAAGCCCCGATTGAGTTTCGATTCGTTCGGTTAAAACACCGAATGTACTCTTAAAGGGAGTTGAAGTTCGGATCCGTCGGAAGGGCATGAAAGGGCTTGTGCTTTGATGAACTAGGGTTCATCAATGTCCGTGTAATTGATAGGATGTGATGTCTAGTTGTCTAAGTGAGGGAGTAGAGCCGATAAGGGAGTATTATTCTGAAAACACTTAGGTGACTAGTTAATTCACATTAATAATTACATAAGTGTAGTAAAAGCTAAAACGTCATCTATTCTTGGTTAGGCACTGATTCAAATCGGCGATGTGATACGTTCATAAAAGGTGGACAACACTGCGGCTCAAAAGGTGAAGGGTAGTGGAGGAAATCCATCGAACGTATATGCATACCGGGGAGATCCCGGGACTACCGGTACTAATCACCGTAGTTGGCAAGTACATCTCGTGGTGGAATTTTCACCATGCATTGTGTCCTTGAGTAATGATGTAACAAAGATAAGCTAAGTTAGAAACGTATAGTCACGACGTGTCGATGGGCATGTAGTGAACCCTAGATCGAGTCGGTCTCGTAAGGCAAATCTTTTAATAATAAACCTTAATTATATTGTAGCTTCTACTTCTTACTTTGTACATTGTACTTACCTCAAATGCATGTTTATTTATGTGTTTGGGGGAGAGAAGACGAACGGGTAAATGATGAGTTCGAGGAGAACTTTGATGACGACGTTTGAGGACGCCGGAGTTGAAGACTTTGATTAATTATTATTCATTTCTTTATTTATTTCCTAGATTTGGATTATTATTGGATTTTGTAGTTTACTTTTAGTACTTTGGAATTCGTCTTGTTTTGGGATTCGTTGGTTTTTAAGTGGTTTTAATTAATATCATCATGGGTACTGGCTCTAAATGGGCAGTTATTTTTACTTTCTATAAATTCCCTACATGAGTGGAAAGGCAAAAAGGATGAAAATCAGGATACAAACGAATATAAAAATACTTCATATGCATATAGAGTTGTAGCTTGAATTTGTAGAAGAGAATGTCGGGACACCGGAAGAGTTCGCCGTCTGTTCGAAATTTGGAGTGCCATTACATCGAACATGTAAACCGTTGTATCTTGGGAGACAATTGCTAGCACCGTGGGCACAATACCGAAACAAATTTGTCTTAATGACAGAATGTTCGCACTCGCCTCGGTTTGTGAGTCTTTTATTTTTGCATTCAATTTTATACTGTTGTGTATATGCAATATCTCGTTGAATTGTTAGAATAAAATCGTTGTTTTGTTATGGTGTAATGTTTTTAGCATATATTGTACCACGGTAATAACAAGCTTTTAAACATGTTAGAAGCGAAAAATTAGACACATAAATTTGAATGGATAGTGTAAAGCAAAAAGGAGCAATGTGTCTCTTAATTAATTCGTCCAACCGTGGGTTGCAAGGTTAATGATTGGTTCTTTTACCAACATGCATGCCTGTTCTGTATGGCTAATATAATTAGTTCAACCTTGTTTTGATGATCATGCTGCGGATACTTTCCTTTCATCTCGTGTGGATATATTCAATTGGGTCAACTTACACTAATGCAGAAAGAAACTTGTTAATTATGTTTGACCAATTAAAAGATTTTGTTGCCAATGAAAATATGATTGTTGTTAGCTGATCAATTCATAGTACTACTAAAGCGAATATAAATTTGATGTGCTGATCATTTGGGGGCTGGAGAAGAATAAAATTAAATGAAGGGAGAAAGGGAGGTTCAATTATGTTTTAATAACGTAGGACATGACGTCTGTGTATTACGTGTTTTGACGTTTATTGATTCTGGAATAGCATCACGAAAGTAACGTGTTCACCTTTTTGATCATATGTTTGGTAAGTATGGCCGTGAAGTGCATTTGTGTTGCATGGTACTAGTCGGATTGGTTGCTGCAACTAGTCGGATTGGTTAATGCCAATTGAATTCGTTTGGGACCGGATACATTCTTTAGAAATAGCTGATCAACCTTTTTGATTATTGCTTGATAATTTTCTCTGACTGTTATGTTCATACAGTTAATTGGTACATATCAAATTGAGGGGAAAAAAATAAATAAAAATTGTTGTGGATGAAGAATGGGGTATGTTATTGTTTCGAGTAAGACTGCTACATTATGGTACTTAGAACATGTTAAGAATTAAGTATTTATGTATTGTGTGACACGTGTCACTGTAGTAGGTTACCATGTGTAAACTGTTTGTGTGTGCTAGGTGTCACTATGTTTCCATATAAGGACACACTATTGTAACAGCAAATCCATGAGAAAATCTTTACACAAATAATATTCTGAGAATGTTAGTACCTAACTTTTATTTTGGTAGCAGAGCTTGAGGTTCATCATGGCCACCACCACCGCCGGTGCTCCGGCAACGGAGAACACGCCTTTTGGAGCTACTGTAATGATAATCCTACCGGAAACACTCCTCAATCTGCTGTCGCCTCCATTCCAATTCTTGGAACAAATGCTGGTAGTTACATGCAAACTACAAGACTCAATGTTGGGTCAGCAGCTCCGGGTATGAGCTTCCCTCTCTTCTCCGACAATGTTGCAACTGGAATCCCGATCATGAGCTTAGGTTTGTCACAGAACAACACCCCTTATCTTAGATCTGAATCTCCATACTTGAATATGAGAGCTACTATGCCTGCATCTTCTTTGTTTAGGTCATTCGGTTCTAATCCCACGTCACCTCTACATCCACCTTTTTCCAATAACCTAAATCAAACTTGCACTGTTAAATTGGACCAGAATAACTATTTATTGTGGCGTTACACTGTGCTGCCCATCATCCGAGGCTATAAGCTTAAAGATCACTTGTTTAGCTCTACACCACCATATCAAACCTCTGGTTTTCAATTGATGAATAATGATTGGCATACAAAGATAATTTGCTGATGGGATGGCTATTAGGTTCTATGACAGAACATGCATTGAGTGAGGTTGTGGGATGTGCCATTTCATATGAAATATGGACAACTCTTGAGACCTTGTTTAATAGCAGGTCTGAATCCAGAATGTTATAATACAAAGATGCCTTGTCTAAAGCCTCCAAAGGATCTAAGTCAATGTCTGATTACCTTGCCCAGATGAAATCATATTCCGATAATCTGATTGCTGCAGGATACCCCATATCCAAATATGAACTGATTCTGGCCACCTTGGGAGGACTGGACAGAGATTATGAATTGTGGTTGTTAACATTACCTCTAGGGTTGGATCTTTGAGCTGGCAAAATGTCCAATCTCAACTAATAACTCATGAAAGACTCATAGCTAGGTATTCAGGCACAGGCCCCACTACCAACTTTGCTCAGGGACAGCACATGAGAGGTACTACACCTTATGGAAACACTGGAGGCAGACCACCTCAACAACAAAATTCAGGATGAAGAGGTAGAGGCAATGCAAGAGGTGGTAGAGGCAGAAGCAAAGGTGGAAATGGCAGAGGCTCTGGTGGCTATTCTGGGAACAAGATGGTATGTCAACTATGTGGTAAAACTGGACACATAGTCACCTCCGTTTGGCACAGGTTTGAAGAAGACTTCATACCTCCAAGTAATATCTCTGGTGGTGATCAAAAACCAATCTCTGCATATGTAGCATCACCACAATCTGTTGCAGACCCTGCCTGGTCTATGGATAGTGGAGCTTCAAACCACCTTACTGCAGATCTCAATAATCTTCATATCAGTTCAGGTTATATTGGCTCTGAGTCTTTAGCTGTTGGAAATGGTGAGAGGTTGCCTATCTTACACATTGTCTAGACACACATACCTACACAGTGTCCATACACCACTCTGACTTTGAAAAACATATTACATGTGCCTCTCATTACAAAAAATCTGATCAGTTTCCAAGTTACTTTATGATAATCATACAACTATTGAATTCACTCCTTTTTCTTGCTATGTGAAGGAAAAAATAACATGGACACTGCTGCTGCAAGGAATTCTCAAGGATGGATTGTATCAGATTCTGGATCCAAATGAGGTCTCCCTTCACTCCAAATTCAAGACACATGTCTCTCAGTCTGCACCCACTTCTCTTAGTGCTTTTTTAAGTGTTGTTAATCCTAATAAGGATCCTAATGTATGGCATAGAAGGCTAGGTCATCCATCTAGACAAGTTTTGAGTCAAATTTTGCAATCCTATAATATTGATGTGAATTATCAATTGACCTTTTGTGATGCTTGTCGGTTTGGAAAGGGTCATTCCCTACCTTATTTTACTTTTGATTCTCATGCTACTCATGTTCTTGACTTGGTTCATTCTGATGTTTGGGGCCATGTTCCTATAAAATCTACTTCTGGTTTTTCTTACTATGTGCACTTTATTGATGACTGGTCTAGATACACATGGATATTCCCCTTAAAATATAAAGCTGAAGTCTATCCTGTCTTTATTCAATTCTAGAAACTTGTTGAAAATTAGTTTGGTGTGAAAATTAAGTGCATACAATCAAACTGGGAAGGAATACATGAGTCTTGAAACCTATCTCAAAGATCAAGGTATTCAATTCAGACATCCTTGTCCTCATGCTCACCAACAAAATGGTAGAGCAGAGAGGAAACACAGACACATAGTAGAATTAGGCCTCACACAAATGGCACGAGCCTCTCTCCCCTTAAGTTTTTGGTGGGATAGCTTCCTTGAAGCAGTTACTGTGATCAATATTCTACCTACACCTGTTTTGCAGAATAAGTCTCCTTTTGAGGTCTTATTTAACAAGAAACCCAATTACAAGTTTTATAAAGTGTTTGGTTGTGCTTGTTTTCCTCATCTAAGACCCTTCTATCCCACTAAGTTAGGTATCATACCAGTAAGTGTACCTATATTGGTGTTAGTCCTCTTCATAAAGGATATAAGTGCCTTGATGTGTCAGGAAGAGTTTTCATCACTAGAAATGTCACTTTCAATGAAAGTGAATTTCCCTTTAAAGAAGGTTTCACACAAAGACCCTATAGAGAGGTTCACACTGATCCCAACCTTCTTATATCTCTTCCCTTTCCTATTTCCTATCAATAACCACAGTCTGATACCGATACATCCGAAGGAAGAATTGCAGAACAGAATGTTGATGTTCCAAGTCCTGAACAACAAGAGGTACATCACTTTTCTCCTAATCCATCTCCTCCTATTTCACAAACACAGAGTCCTAACTCAAGTCATTCCAGAATAGACATTAGTCCAAACCCAAGTCTCACTAACACACCACCATAAAGTCCCACCTTATCTCCTGGTCTCACTAACACACCACCACAAAGCCCCACCTTATCTCTTCAATCTGAGCAGATACCTGCAAATGTACATCAGCACAGTATAATTGAACCAGCATCTTGTGTACAACCCAATCATAGGGCATCCTATGCAGACACGTTCCGAAAGTGGTATATTCAAACCTAAGACCTATCAGCTCAAATTCAGTCCACTGTGCTACCTGATCTTCTTTCTGAACCAACTAAAGTCTCATAGGCATTGACCAGTCCTAAAAGGAGACAGGCTATGATAACAGGATTTGAAGCCCTAGAGAGAAATGGAACATGGATACTTGTTCCACCATCAAGAAGTCGGAATATTGTTGGATCAGATGGGTTTTTAAACTTAAACTTAAACCTGATGGGACTGTCCTAAAGCACAAATCTAGGTTGGTGGCAAAAGGCTTCCATCAAACCTATGGAGTGGATTTCACAGAGACTTTTTGCCCTGTGGCCAAAGACTCCACCATTAGAGTGGTTCTAGCCCTTGCAGTTAATCAAAACTGGCACATTCATCAAGTTGACATAGACAATGCCTTCTTGAATGTCCCCCTGTCTGAAGATGTCTATATGCATCAGCCTGAAGGCTTTGTGGATAAAGATGAACCTCAGTATGTGGGCAAATTACAAAAGGCACTCTATGGTCTTAAACAAGCACCAAGGGCTTGGTTTAGTGCTCTTAGGTCACAGATGACTCAATGGGGATTTCATCAATATGCTGCAGATTCTTTACTGTTTATTCTCAAAACTGGAAAGCATCTGTTATATGTTTTGGTTTATGTTAATGATATTCTTATGACAGGTGATTCACAGGCCTTAATTCAAAAGTTCATCAAGTTGCTTCACTCAAGGTTTGCTCTACAGGATCTTGGACCAGTCTCTCATTTCCTGGGAATGGAGGCCCATAGGTCTGATGATGGGTTGTTCCTGTCACAAGGCCACTATGCATCACAGTTATGAAAAAGACTGCAACTGGATTATCTTAAACCTTGTGATACACCTATGACCCCGGCCAACATCTATCACCAGATCATGGTGAGTCCATGAAAAATCCTACTGTCTATAGAAGTGCCATAGGTGGTCTTCAGTACTTGACTTGAACCAGACCTGACATATCATATTTAGTGAACTATTTGAGTCAATACATGCAAAGTCCTACACAGGACCATTGGATTGATGTAAAGAGACTCTTAAGATATGTTAAGGCAACATTGCATTATGGAATACTTCTTAGATCCAAATGGAGTATGCACTTGTCTGGTTTTAGTGATGCAGATTGGGTATGTTACCCTCCAGACAGAAAGTCTTTTGCAGGATAATGTGTCTACATTGGGAATTCCTTAGTGTCTTGGAGTTCCAAGAAACAAAATGTAGTCTCTAGGTCTAGTGTTGAATCAGAGTACAGATCTTTGGCAAATATGTCTTCAGAAATGTTTTGGATCAAACAGTTGCTTCAGGAAATGGGAATCAGTTTGATTGCTACTCCAGTGGCTTGGTGTGATAACTTAAGTGATACTTTTCTTGCTCAGAATCCGGTGTATCATGCAAGAACCAAACATAGAAGTCGATATTCATTACATCAGAAATCAAGTTCTTGATAAGCAGCTTTCAGTTCAGTTTGTACCTTCATCCATGCAAATTGCTGATGTGTTAACTAAGGCTCTACCAGCTCCTCAGTTGAAGATTTATAGAAGCAAACTCAATGTGGTTGTTGTACCCACCTTTAGTTTGAGTGGGATTGTAACGCCCCGTTCCCGGAAACCGAGTCCTTATCCGGAAAGAGCGCTCGGCACAAATATTATCAAATAAAATTCAATAATATATGTAAGCCTTACGTCACACATCAGAACTAAAACGAAGCAGAAGATAAAACGACTCGGGAAACAAAAGATCGAACACACGGTTTTCAATGCTATAAATCTAAATCCAATAAAGAATACTAAACCAACCAACATTCAATTCCAAAAGATTTAAACGGAACTAATCCAAAAGAAAGACAACATTGTTTGAACTTGAATCAACAACATTATTGGAAGAAACCAAAAGTAAAAGAACTAAGTCTTCAAGAGCTCCATCTCACACGTCCTCATCAAAGAACTCATCAACATTAGCAACATGTTCATCTTCTTTGGGGAAAGAGAAAGACAAACACAAAGTAACGGGGTAAGTACATAAGTACTTAGTAACACGTAGAAGATCGCATAACGTCGGTCTCATAGAGAAATAAAAGCAATGCCGTCTTTTATTAATTCATTCCGTTATTACCCTAGCTAACTATCATATTATGTTCATAGCATAACATGAGGTTCCAAAGTTATCTAGCTTAGCTCAATTTTACAATTTTTCAAAACAAAAAAATGCAAGCCTAAAAGCTAAGAGGCATCAGAGGCTAAGTGCTGGTCAGACTCAGTAGTAGGAGTAGCACCAGATGAAGTCCGCTCAGTTAGAGGGACGGAAGTAGAAGGCTTACGAGAATACTTGGCCACGATATTTATTCCTTCATGGAACTCCTTCAGGCGAGCTGAATAACCCGTGTCCTTACAAGGTTTGTATAGTCTTCTGTTTTTCAGATCATCAATAGAAAGACTAGCAAATTGGGCCTTAGAGTCCTCAACCCCCAGTGTATAGCTGCTATTCACCACAAGGGAAGCTGAAGTGAAAGGGCCTGAGTAGACTCCACGGAGGCCTTATAGAATAGCCTGAGCTGCTGCTTTCTTGAGTTGGGTCTGGTGAGCCTGAACCACCGTCTCCAGCTCGGTCTTTTCAGATCGGATATTCACGATGGCTCCCCCCAACTCAGCCTCCTTCTCCAAGTGCTTATCCATAGCGGCTTAGAGACTAGCAGCATACTCGGACCTCATGGTCTTCAGCTCATCCGTTTGAGCTTGCAGCTGCTTCTTGAGGTCCTTGACCTTCCCATTCTTAGACTTCAGGCTCTTGCAGCAGTCCGAAGCCTACTTTTACAACTCGGAGATCCTTGCATCATACTTTGCCACGTTGGAGGCTGACACGGCAAGTCTAGAGAAAACCTCTTACCCAACAACAGTCCCCTGCATAAACAACTTGTCAAACATACAAAACCTTTAGGAAAGTTAAAGTGCAAAAAATCTACAAGAAGTAAAACTCACATATTTCATGGCTTTGAAGCCAGCTTTGGCTAACTCCAGGTCAGACATATTGGAGATCAGCTCCCTCTCGGTAGTAGTTTCTTCTTCGTTCCCCCACCCTGAGTGGTGGGATTGGACTTAGAGCCTGGAAGGGTGTCAGATCTGCCCTTTTTCCTAGGTCTTCCATCGACCTCAGTTCGGTCAGCTCTGCTCCACTTTCGGAGAGACATCTCCTCCAAACTCTCTTCCCGAACAGCATCACCCCCAGGAGTGGTGACCTCAATATTAATGAGAGCTTCATTCTCCCTAAAATATAGGGACTGAGGTAGAACCTCAGTCACTCGCTCAAGAATAGTATATGTAGTACGAGTAGCAGAGGGATATTCAGTAAAATCCTCAGTACGAGTCCTCTCAGTGGAGGCACTTAGGTCATCTTGCAGCTCTTCCTCCTCATCCCCGGCAACGTCTAAAATATTTGCAAAGGCATCCACTGCAAAACACAAAACAGAGAACAAGTGTTAGTCAAAATCTAAAGTGAAGCGCCACAACTCAGGTTCAAAACAAATATGCAAAGGTAGAAATACAAGTAATAATAAAATGAAATCCTATGCGGCTAGCTTCGGCTAGCCGAGCAGCATCAATGAGCTGCAAAGGGAATAGGTTAAAACCCCAAAAAAATCATGGAGTCCCAGACTACCCTCATCACATATGCATGAATATCACCCCATTTCCCTATTCGGCGAGGGAAGTAGTAGAACCCGGGAGAGTCTCTAACCTTCTTGATCTGGTAGAAAGCCTGAAAAAATTTCACACTGAACTTAACCCCCAGTAATCGGCAAAAAATGGCAAACCCTATCACACTTCGAACTCCATTAGGGGCTAGTTGGGCATTCCCAATGTTGTAACAGCACAGTACACTCAAGTAGGCCGGACAGAGAGGAAGCCTCAGGCCACCTTCGAACTGGTCCTCGTATATGGCGTAGTACCCTTCCGGTGGCATTTAATAGTAGCTATTGGGAACCATCAGAGACAGAGGCATATGTACCCAGATCCACCCCGTATATATTGCAGATCTTGACTATCTCACTCAGAGTAAGCACCGTTTTGATTCCATGACTAGAGTCTAGGCTAAAAATGTCACACAACTAATAATTTTAAGTTTATCAAATAAAGGGGAGAAAAGGCAGACGAACAAGGATCCACAATTCAAGATAACCGCAAAGGCTTCCAATTTCCTACGCATGCAAATCAACTAAGGCCAAGATTAACCTATACTAAATGCAAATTACTAATATCTTAGATAATTTGTTTATCAACTTTTATCAAAGATTGATTTTTTAAGCACGATAGGCATAAATTCTTTCGAACCTATTATCTAGGTTAACAATTTGATAACTTTCGTTTTTAGACAAATTGACTAATCTGATTACTATTGCGGTGATCTAGGTATCATTCAACTATCGTCAAACAAACATCACGGGCTTTATCTATCGATATGAAGCACGAAATAAACGCAATAAAAATCTGACCTTTGTCGAAATAAAACGCAGAAAAATAAGAAAAAAAACCAGAACGCCTCTTGAATTGCTTCACCCGTTCGTCCAACTAAAGAGTTTAGCTACTCATAATAATATTGAAATCAAAGAGTTGTTTTGATTTCATAAAAACAAAAGAGAGAGAACAAAATTTATTTGTATATGTGTATATGGTCGGCCGTCCTGATGAAAAAGTATTATTCTCCGTGTATTAGGGTTTGGGATCCGCTGCCTTTAAATAGAATTTCAAGTCGGTTGGCTTAAGTCGGCGGTCGGACGCCCGTCCGGTCTTCCTGGACGCTCGTCCACCCTACGATGAACTTCGAATCGGGCCGAGCTTTCTTCAAACGCCCGTCCAGCCAGCGTCCACCCTGCGTCCAAACTTGCTGAATGTAAAATTTCCTCCTGGACGCCCGTCCACTGCTTTAAACGCTCGTCCATCCGGACGCCAGTCTAGACGCCAGTCTAGCTGTGATCGAATTTGGGTTTCTTCAACTTTATCTTCAATCTTTTCCATCTTTATCTCTTCATCATCAATTAGCTCGAACTCTATCAACTTTTGATCATCTTTTGAACCTCAAACATGTACCTATATCACATCAAAAATACCGCAAAGCGTAACACAATTACAATAACCATAAAATCATAATTAAAACATACAAATCCACCAACTTTGCGATTAACTCATTAAAAATGTCATTCGCCCAATATTCCATTTAAACACGTGATTTCCATGTGATTAATACGAATGTCGGGGGAAACATTATAAAATATAACATTATAAAGCACGTAAATTCACCCTTAACAACTCCCCCACACTTAAACTTTGCTCGTCCCGAGCAAAACAAAACAAGATAAAGGCTCGGAAGAATATAGACATCTCAACACATATACCACGAGATTCAAATAAACTAGATGTTCACCCACGTGAGTGTGCATAGCCATAGAAAACTTCCACTAAATCCAAACTTGAATAACTCAAAGCAAAACTAGCTAATACCCCCTCGCGAGAAAAGTAATAAATGACACTCATACGATGTACTCTACCAACGTCACATATCCCGAAAAGAATGATCGAATGAATCTAGGGCCTTTACGAAATACTCGAGAGGATAATCCCTACATCATATCTTTCGGTTTATATGCGGGGATAAGGTTGATGATAACTAAGCTTTATATTCATTCCATACCAATTCTTAAGTTGATTTAACTTATTCACTCTTATAAACACACATTAGAAGAAGCTATTGCCCTCATAGTAGAATAGGACATTTCGAGATAATCCCCTACCTTACTCCAATCATAAGGCATGACTTTTTCTAAGCGTCGTGAGCTCTTAGTCATCATAGTGGTATAGGACATACGTGGTACACCCTACCGCACCCAAATCATCGACTAGCTTCCGACACACCCATTTTATTCATTTAATTATTCAACTTCTCATTTGACATTAGTTACGTATTACTTATCACATTCAAACATCTAGATATTCACAAGTATGTCATACTTCGGATCTAAATACAAACTATCATAAATCTCAAGATATATACGTAGCACTAGCACATGACTTATAAGAAAATCAAAAACTACTAATCCAAAACGGGGTATAGCTTTATAAAATAGCTCATCGTTTACTATGGCACGTGAAAAATAGTGTCAGGTGAAACAACTAACTTACCAAACATATGATATATAGCATAGATGACTATCGAAAACAAAGAACATTAACATGTATTGCCTACTCGGGACAAAACAAAAACAAAAACATGGAAATTTTTAAAATTCAGCTCATTTTTTCATAAAAACATCATGTATTAAGCAAATGGTAGATACATAACGATCATTCCCCTCCCCCACACTTAAATTACAACATGTCCTCATGTTGTGCAGAAAGTAAAAGGCTAAGAAACTTAGCTGTACGCGCGTAGAAAATCGAGATGTCGGTCAGGCCGGAGCATGAAAGAAACAACACTCGCAAAAGCGTCGGAAAAAAAAACACGTCCAAACCGAACTCAACCAAGACTAGATCTGCACTACTTGACAAAACAACAAAATCTCGGGGAAAAACGGGGGACAATAACGTAATAATGTAAAAAGGAATGAATGAAAGAGATAGAACAACAAGTGTCAACCAAAAATGATCATAATACCAACGAAATCGCAATCCAAGTACGTGGTGCTAGACAGCTTACATGATTTAATAAAACATACGCCTACGAAAGTCAACAGTAGTGAGAGAAATAAAAAGTACAGAAATCATAGAGGCATCCAAAAGGAAAGTAGTAATAGTCATCGTACAACCAGATCGAAGTCGGAGAAAAGAAAAAAAAATACATCAAGCAGAAAATGCATAAGAAAAAAAAACATCTCAACATCACTCAGGCGGAATCGGAGCATCAGACGGGGGAATAACAGCAGAATCATCAACAGGGGCATCAACAGTGGACGGCGTCGGTGTAGGCTCAGGCTGCGTGGTAGATGCAGTAGCAGGGTCTACTGGAGGCTCATCCTCATCATCGTCAGACGACTCGGGCTGCTTCTCCATCTTGACCACCTCAGCTATCACCCGCTCTATCGCTCGGAGAAGACATAATTCATATTGCTTGCATTGAATACCCGCCGATCTCTCGGTTGCCGTCCATCAACGATACATTCCAAAACCGACAAAATATTATCTTGGCCATCCCGGATGTCACTCAACATTGCCCTCAAACTATGAGCCATACTATGCCGAGTAATCTCGGAAGAAGATAATCCGAAAGAAGCGAGGCTCGAGGCGGTGTCGAAGTGGAACCGAGCTCGGTAACGGGAACGGCCTCGGACTCAACCGTAGACGGAGCTTTCTCTCTCTCGAATACCTCTCGGGTTCTTAGGCCTATGATCCGCTTATACTCCGGCACTCCGGCATCCTTGCATATCGATGAATCAAATGTGGGACAATCGGACTCCGCTTGTAATTCTTCGACTAAACACCAACTCATCATAAATCGCTTGGCCAACATCGACTTTTAAGCTGGAAAACCAAAGCATATAACATTCCAAGGTCGCCGATGTGAAAGTGTGTCAAATTATTCTTCGGCAATAAACGATTCGGATGAAACGGCAATAGACTCTCCAATCTTCGAGACCACGCCGTAGTAACAATTTCCGTACGGTCCCCTCCCGGCCCGAGCGTCCAAGCAACATCGGGGCAAACCTTCAACCTCGGGTCCTCCGATGGATCTGTCCCGAATCTGCCTTCTCTCAATTTCCTCCTTATAATCCAACCCTTCAAATGCGCCAACCCATATTTTGCATTAAAAACGTGTGGTGAAATGGGAACCTCAACACCTCGAACCAACACCACCCCCGTGTCTAAGTCGGTTTCCGAAAAATTAGCGTAAAACTCCCTAACCAACGAATCATTAACCGGGGTAGTCGGGATCTTCATCAACGCATCCCATCCCTATCTTGCAACAAGCTTGCACAAAAACGGGGTCCACCTTCGGTTCTATCACCGCCCGCTTAACCAACATATTCCGAGCGAAATAGTGTTTGGTAAAGGCCTCGTGTGCTTTAGAGTTGACAAACCGACGAGGCATAGGAATAGGCACACAAATTTGGTCTCACTTTCTTTCGAGGCGGTTCGGCCCTCGGTTCAACCGGCACATCTTCCCGTGTAGCTTCTACAACCTCCTCAACCCAGACGAGGCTTGGCCTTTCCGAGCTCAGGCATTCGTACTAAAGGAACATCGTCGTCCGTCTCAGAGTCTGAGGTAGGTTCATCGCGTAAGGATGCCCTAGTTTGGGTGGCCCTAGGTGGTTGCTCCCGAATACTTACACCTTGGTTAGGATTAACCGCGGTAGGATCAAACTCTTTCCTCTTCTTCCCCGCCTCCCGGGCCACTTCCTTACCATGCCGTTTCACGACCGCTTTCTTGTGAACCATATTCAAGCCTAGTCTACACCAAACAATCCCAATACGCACAAAAGACACCCGTTTAACATCCAAATCGGGATTTCAAATCAACCAAACCATAGTCACAACCATCCATGATCAATAACCAACCCATTCATCATCAACAACATCAACCAGCAAGAGCCAAGAATCAAAAACGAAAGAAAGAAAACAAATAAGATGATATTCAAGTAAACGAGCCGACCAAAGATCGAACTCAGAAAAACGTGAACAAAATCGAGAAAAGTTGTTACTAACTTACCGGGTAAGATGAGTAGATGCTGATTGAGATGAAGATTAGTCCAAACAAGTCCAAATGGCCTCCCAAAATCGGATTTTTCTTCTTAAAAGTCGGACCTAAATGGGTGCTGATTCTCCAAAAATATAGCGTGTTGGGAGTTTTGGTTATGAAAATCGAAGAGAGGGTATCAAAAGCGGTCTATAGCACTTAGAATCGCTCAAAATGGTGTAGAATGGAGGATTTTAGGGCAAAAGGAGGGAGAGAAACCGTTTTTCGCGTTTGAATATTCTGAAAAGTGAAGGTTCATTCGCATAGAGGGTATATATAGACAGGGTGCGGACGCTCGTCCAACTCAGCGGACGGGCGTCCACTGGGAAATCAGATGAACCGGACGGGCGTCCAAAATGCCAGACGCTCGTCCAAAGGCTTTATTTGAATACAGGATTGGAGGGAATTATCCGGACGGGCGTCCATATTTACAGACGAACGTCTGGTCAAGAAGTCTAATACAGGATTGAAAAGCTCGTTTCCAGACGGGCGTCCCATATCTTGGACGGGCGTCCAGGAAGATCGAGGGTCGGACTGGCGTCCAGTATCACTAGACGGGCGTCCAGTCAAGAAGAATGCAAAATTTTTTCTTTTCTAAAAATTATCATAAAAATAAAAATATAAAATAAAATAACTGAATGCGAAACTTTTATTGCGATAATTTAAAATTCAAAAAGTACAATACGGAAAATCATGAAAGAACTTGAAAATAAAATAAAACGAGTGGGTTGCCTCCCACCAAGCGCTTCCGTTTTACGTCGGGGCTCGACGAAAGCAAAACTAACTAAGGAAACACTAATCTGCGTAGATCTCGTCCCAATCCACTAAGCGAATGAGACGTCGAAGCATGTCGATAGCCGGAGGGAAGTCGTACTCGTCCTGCAAACACCAATCCTCGCCAGCTACCTCAACACCCCTAAAATGCTCAGCTCGCAGCACCAGTGCCAAATCCGTCAGCATAGGATCATTAAGGATCGTGTAAGGACGTCCTATGGCCTCCTGCAACTCCTCAGTCGTGAACTCGCTGCCTCCCGAACACGGTGGAACAATGATAACGTACGTGATGGTCTTCACACGAGTGCTAATGTCAAAATCTACATGAAGAACTATAGTGCCTCCTGGTCCATCATCTACTCTTGTGATCGGCGGGATGCGACTAAGGAGTGGGAACTCCTCGGGGCGAACTCCGTAGAGATCCATATCCGAGACGGACACTGCGACGGATCGAAACATAGAAGCTTAGTAAAACTAACCAACATAATATACTAAAGCAAAAAGAACTAAGAAAAACTAAAACAAGATTGGATATCTAGGATGCCTCTGAGTGGCGCTTTTGGTTTATGTCGTTAGCTCGACGGTCAATTCGGGTTTAATCCGGGTCGGGCCACTTTGGCTTTCGCCGGTCCTCCTATCAATAGAATTCTTAACAACATTATGACTACGAAACGAGCGGTGCGGACTCGGGATTCGACCCACCCATTTTTCCCGGGCCCGCTTGATCTTCTTTCGGCGAGGCTCTTTTCCGCGCTTTATTTTTCTTGAGCCACTTCCTTCCAATATTGTTCCATGTCCCGGCTTGCGGCACAAACTTCGGTGGCGATTCAACACTATCATCGAGAAAATAGGTGGGGAAAACTCATCGCAATCATCGACTTCTGAAGTGATACAACCAAGCAAATCAAGGAATTTAACAACCTCGGGTGATTCCTTCGGTTGGCCAATGTAGTGTTTGCATCGTTGACCATTGACCTTGAAAGGCTGATCACCAATCCCCTTAAGTTCCAAAACGCCGCTAGGAAAGACAGACGGGACCTCAAATGGACCGGACCAACGCGTCCTTAGCTTTCCCGGGAAAAGATGCGGCTGGTATTGTATAACGGTACCGGCTCCTTTGTATGAAACTCCCTTTTCTTGATCTTTTTATCATGAAGGAACTTCATCCTTTCCTTGCTTATCCGTGAACTCTCATAAGCTTGGAGCCGAACTCGTCTAATTCATGTAGCTGCTTTGGACCTATGATCTCCACAAGCTTGGGAGTCGAAGTTTAGGAACTTAGTTGCCCAATAAGCTCATGTTCTAATTCTACGGGCAAATGACGGGGCTTTCCATAGACCATTTGGTATGGTGATGTACCCATAGGGTTTTTGTATGCGGTCCGGTAAGCCCACGGTACATCATCCGACTTCGGACTCCAATCCTTTCGATGGGAGTTGACTTGTTTTCTCGAGGATTTTCTTTATACTGCGATTCTTGCGCTCAACTTGCCCACTTGGTCATAGGGTGATACGGCGTGCCACTCTTATGCTTAACACCATACTTAGCTAACGGGCTATCCGGGGGTTTATTAATGAAGTGCGAACCTTCATCGGCGATCGAGCTCAGGGCGGCCAAACCTCGTGAAAATGTTCCTCTTCGAAATTTCATGACCGTTTTATGGTCATTCGGTGGAGTCGCGACGGCTTCTACCCATTTAGATACGTAGTCTACACGAGACTAGAATGTATTTATTTCCGCATGAAGATGGAAATGGTCCCATAAAGTCTATGCCCCATACGTCAAACACCTCACATTCCAATATGGGTTGAAGCGGCATATCATACCGCCTGGTCAACGTACCGGTTCTACGGCACCTATCGCGGCTTTTGCGAGAAGGCTTCCGTATCTTTAAAAATCTTGGGCCGGTAGAAACCACATTGAAAGATTTTGGCAACGGTCTTCCATGCATTAAAATGGCCGCCGGTGGGGCCCTTATGACATTGCTCAATAATATCCCGTTGCTCGCATTCGGTACACACCGGCGGAGTAACCCATCCTTGCATATCTTGAATAGATATGGTTCTTCCCGAACATAGTACTTCGGATCGAGAGAAGAACTTCTTCTTCTCCTGGTACGAAAATTCAGGATTCAGATAGCCAGAATGAAGGTAATTGACAATCGAAGCATACCAAGGGGGGTCGGGAGTGTGGACATCCATGTTCATAACGCTCTCGAAGGGGTAATAAAGATCAATGTCCCGGGAGTCTTCCTCGCCTCGGTATTACTCGTGAAATATGGTCCGCTACGGTGTTCTCACTACCCCTTATATCCTTGATGTGAACATCGAATTCTGTAGTGTAAGAATCCACCTTAGCAATCTCGGTTTAGCATCCTTCTTGTTCATCAAGTAACGCAATCTTTGCATGATCGTCAGACGATTACCTTGGCACCAAGCAAATAAGCTGCGGAACTTATCCATGGAAAACACAACCGCTAACAGTTCCTTTTCCGTAGTGGTATAGTTTGCTTGGGTGGATTCAAGGTATGACTCGCGTACGAGATAGGTTGGAATTTACCATTAACCCTTTGTCCTAATACGGCACCCACGAGCGTAGTTGGAGGCATCACACATCGGTTCGAATGGAATGTTCCAATCCGGAGAGATCGGGATAGGGGCCGAGGTTAAACGCTTTTAAGCTCTTTGAAGGCAACTCGACGGTCATTATCGAAATTGAAGGTGACGTCATCTTTCAGTAGAGTTGATAAAGGTTTCGATATTTTTGAAAAATCTTTTATAAATCTCCTGTAGAAACCCACATGTCCAAGGAAACTTCTTACTTCCTTCGTGTTTCTGGGGTAATTCATCTTTTCAATAGTTTCTACCTTAGCTTTATCAACCTCTATGCCTTTCTCGGAGATCTTGTGACCTAAAACAATCCCTTCGGTCACCATAAGATGGCACTTCTCCCAATTGAGAATTAAGTTCTTCTCCACACACCTTTGCAGTGCTTTGTCTAGATTTTCAAGGCGAGTCCGTGAACGATGTGCCAAACACCGAGAAGTCGTCCATGAATACCTCCATGCATTTCTCTATAAGTCCATCAAAGATAGCCAACATACATCTCTCGAAATGTAGGCGGCGCATTGCAAAGTCCAAAGGGCATTCGCCTATAAGCGAAAGTACCATAGGGGCAGGTGAAGGTTGTTTTCTCTTGATCTACTGGGTCAATAGGGATTTGGAAATAACCTGAATAACCGTCCAGAAAACAGTAGAAAGCATGCCCCGCCAAACGTTCCAACATTTGGTCTATGAAGGGGAGAGGGAAATGGTCTTTTAAGGTCACCTCGTTTAGCTTCCTATAGTCGATACAGACTCTGTACCCAGTAACTAATCTGACAGCTATCTCTTCACCTTTGTCATTCTTTTCAATGGTAATACCTCCCTTTTTAGGTACCACCTGAGTGGGGGATACCCAATCGCTATCACCTATCGCATAAATGATCCCCGTATCCAACAGCTTAATGATCTCTTTCTTCACCACTTCCTGCATGTGTGGGTTTAAACGTCTCTGCGGTTGTCTTACACTCTTTGCACCTTCTTCGGTTCTAATCTTATGCATACAGACGTCTGGAGATATTCCTCTTATATCACCTACCTGCCAACCGAAGGCTTTCTCATTTTTCTTGAACATCAACTAACTCGGCTTCTTCTTCGCGACGGTGTAGAGGAGATAATCGAGAGGTAAGCGCTCGCCTTCTCTCAAGAAGATATACTTCGAATCTTTGAGGTAGAGGTTTTAGAACAAGGTCCTCGGGAGGCTTCTCTGGCGGTCTTGGGCCCTCCTTGCTTTAGATCTTCCTTAGTGATAGGGTCAAAAACTCTTGCCTCAAGCAAGTCGACTTCTTCGAGGGTGAAAGAGTTCTTTCGAGAGAGCACCGGGTCCTCTTCGACAAGCTCTTCTCCATAGGCGGCTTCTAGCTCGTCCGGGGTGTAGCACTGTGAAATCATCTGACGTTTCAAGCACAAAACCAGAGGGGTTTTCAGAAGGTGATCTAAGGGCTTTAACTACACTGTAGCGTACTTCCTCGTCCCCAACACGTAAAGTGACAAATCCTGCATCGCAATCTATAGAGGCTCTGGCAGTGGATAGGAAAGGTCGTCCCAGGAGGAGGGGGGTATCTTCTTCTTTAGTGTCCAAGACGTACCAATCCACGGGAAACGTAAATTTGTCTACTCGGACCGGAAGGTCTCTAAGCACTCCTTCGGCTCTCTTGAAAGATCTATCACGCAAATTTGGATACTTATGGGGGTAGGCTCCAATAGATGGTCAAGGTGTAGTCTCTTGCGGACGAGACAGAGACATCGGACTAACGGATGCTCTAAATCACACGAGAGAGTTTGGGAAACTTAAATCCTTGATCAACGAGTTAAGACAAACTTTCCCGGATCGCTGCGCTTCTTAGGAATTTCTCCGTCAATGATAGCGGAGCATTCTTCTCCCAATCTTTTCTCCATTTCACCTAACTTCTTCTTTGAAGAAACAACATCCTTCACAAACTTGGCGTACTTAGGCATCTCAACCAACACTTCAGATAAAGGCAAATTCACTTGGGTGTTTCTTAGTAGGTTGAGTACTTTATCATACTTTTTGTCTTCAGATAGAGAAATGTTGTGCTTCCTTGGTGGAAATGGGAGCTTATTTAGTTCTTCTTCGAGAAGACTTTCCTGGGGACGGAAGCTCTTATAGCTTTGTCCTCAAGATCTTTCCACCTCAACACTTTTTCGGTCTTTTCACTCGTCGGGGATCCTCCGCCCGAGTGACTTTCTCCGGTTCATCATCTTGGTTTTCAATTACACGAGATTTCTTTCTGCTTCAATCTCATTTTCATCTTTCTCTTCATCCGGGTCGGGGGGGCGATTCTTCCCCTCCTACCGAATCAGGGGTAGGAGGGTTTACTCGTTTCCCTGGTTCTGTTTGTAACCAGGGTGTTGTTGCAATTGTGTACCGGATCTCAGGTTCATAGCATTGGACTCCTCTTGTCCATAGGGAGTAATCGGTGCGAGCTCGGAACAGTGGTTTGTTCTTGCTTCAGCTTGGGCTGCATGCCCACTTTTAGGATTCTTTTCTGTAAAACTCGGTAACTGTCCTTGAGGCCTGGCAGCTAATTGCTCAGCTAGCTGTCCTAACTGTCTTTCTAAGTTCTTCATCGTCCTCTGTTGCTCTTCATACTCTGCCCTTGTAGGGGCGGTACCTGGCTTGGGGAGTCGATTAGGGCGGTTTCTTTGTGAGTTTTGATTAGCGGGCCGGAGTTGGATTTGAGCTTTGACCCGAGTTAGGGTTACGGTAGTAGGCATTGCGAGAGGTGTTATGTCCCGAATTTTGAGTGCGGTTTTGGTCATAACCTTGATTTTGAACATAGTTTCTATTCGGTTGTAGTTCGACCTTGAGAGTTATTACGGTTTGAAAATCTCGGTTCTGTGGCCGGAAGAATTGTTTCTCTCATTTCCACCATTCAAGGGGCATGTTGCGAAATGTGACCTCTAAGCCCACATGTATAGCGAGTTCACGAATCATCTTGCCTCGTTTGTTGGACGGCGTTGACTTGAGGGGTGTATCGACAATGGTCAACGATGTGACCGGTCGATAACGATTATCACAAGAGAATACTTGTGCATTACGTTGAAGAGAGGGCGATTTTGCTCTTTAGTCATGGTCAAAGCGAGAAAGTTGAGCTGCGGAGGCTGCAATCATTTGACCATGATTAAGGTGTTAACTTCTTCGATTTTAGGTACGGCGGGGACCGTTGGTGATTGATACGTAGGTGCATAGTTGTACTTAGCTATATCTTCAAATAAATCCCACCCTTGCTTTGTGGGGTTTTCTTCAAGAAGACTCCTCCAGATGAGGAGTTGACCATCCCTTTAGTGGACTCATTCAGACCACTGAAGAAAGTATGGACCCTTCTCTGCAAATCCATTCCATGATGGGGGCATTTGTTCAACAAAATTTTGAAACGCTTCCATGCTTCAAAGAAAGATTCATCACTCAGTTGATGAAAATTTGAGATCTCGTTAAGACATTGAGATGTCTTAGACGGAGGGAAATATTGGGCCAAAAATTGACTTTCGAGCTGGGCCCAAGTTTGGATAGATTCAGAAGGAAGAGATTTAAACCATTCCATTGCTTCTCCACGGAGTGAAAATGGAAATAGTTTCAAACTTAATGATGTCTTGACTAACATCCTTAATGCGAGTAGTATCGCATATACCCAGAAATACATAAAGATGCGTATAGGGGTTCTCAGATTGATACCCATAGAAAGTTGATGCATGTTGCACCATCTGGATGAGAGCCGGTCTTATCTCGAACGGGGCTGTATCGGTAGGGATAACCACAGCCGAGCGAATGTTCACATCGCCGGGAGTAGCATAGTCTGCCAGGGTGCGGTTGGCTTGAGCCATTGAAACAGTAGTTTCTTCCTCAAAGAAAAGGTTGGAGAAGAGATTATCTTCAGAAGAGCTCTCACTCGAACTCTCTTCGACTTCCTCTTCGGGGATCGGAACGGGCTCGGGAACTTTCCGTTTACGGTTTACTCGAACTACGTCTCGTTCAAGCTCAGGTTCAAAAATTAACTGTCCTTGTTTACTTCGTGTTTGCATATAACGAAGTCAAACTACGGAGGGAAAGATAGGATCAGATTTTTGTTTAGGAAACGAGGTGAAACGAAGCCTATAAAACAAAACTAAAGAAAAGAAAAGAGAAATAAAATCTGTTTGAAGCAAAACGGACGTCCAAGGTTGTGGACGGGCGTCCGGTTGGAATTCGGGCTGGACGGGCGTTTAAGGACTCAAACGCTCGTCTGCGAGGCAGAATACCTGAACGGGCGTCCAAGGTTCCAGACGCTCGTTTGGTACCGGAAAAACTGGAACAGAAGCAGAAATTGCAGAAAAGAGGCTAGTAAGGGAGAACCTTAAACCCTAACTAAAACAGCAGCGAATGATCTACCTAAACTTATGCTAAAAACACACAAAACCGTGCCAAGCTCCCCGGCAACGGCGCCAAAAACTTGTGGTGGATTTTTGTGAACGAAACAAAAAGACAAGTAATAAAAATCCGGTTAGTCGCTCCAAGTGCAAAGCTTGTAGTAAAGCGGTTATGCCGGGTCGATCCCACGAGGAACGTGAGGTTGGATGTGTTTTTAAGTCTAGGCTAAAAATGTCACACAACTAATAATTTTAAGTTTATCAAATAAAGGGGAGAAAAGGCAGACGAACAAGGATCCACAATTCAAGATAACCGCAAAGGCTTCCAATTTCCTACGCATGCAAATCAACTAAGGCCAAGATTAACCTATACTAAATGCAAATTACTAATATCTTAGATAATTTGTTTATCAACTTTTATCAAAGATTGATTTTTTAAGCACGATAGGCATAAATTCTTTCGAACCTATTATCTAGGTTAACAATTTGATAACTTTCGTTTTTAGACAAATTGACTAATCTGATTACTATTGCGGTGATCTAGGTATCATTCAACTATCGTCAAACAAACATCACGGGCTTTATCTATCGATATGAAGCACGAAATAAACGCAATAAAAATCTGACCTTTGTCGAAATAAAACGCAGAAAAATAAGAAAAAAAACCAGAACGCCTCTTGAATTGCTTCACCCGTTCGTCCAACTAAAGAGTTTAGCTACTCATAATAATATTGAAATCAAAGAGTTGTTTTGATTTCATAAAAACAAAAGAGAGAGAACAAAATTTGACTGTATATGTGTATATGGTCGGCCGTCCTGATGAAAAAGTATTATTCTCCGTGTATTAGGGTTTGGGATCCATTTGCCTTTAAATAGAATTTCAAGTCGGTTGGCTTAAGTCGGCGGTCGGACGCCCGTCCGGTCTTCCTGGACGCTCGTCCACCCTACGATGAACTTCGAATCGGGCCGAGCTTTCTTCAAACGCCCGTCCAGCCCAGCGTCCACCCTGCGTCCAAACTTGCTGAATGTAAAATTTCCTCCTGGACGCCCGTCCACTGCTTTAAACGCTCGTCCATCCGGACGCCAGTCTAGACGCCAGTCTAGCTGTGATCGAATTTGGGTTTCTTCAACTTTATCTTCAATCTTTTCCATCTTTATCTCTTCATCATCAATTAGCTCGAACTCTATCAACTTTTGATCATCTTTTGAACCTCAAACATGTACCTATATCACATCAAAAATACCGCAAAGCGTAACACAATTCCAATAACCATAAAATCATAATTAAAACATACAAATCCACCAACTTTGCGATTAACTCATTAAAAATGTCATTCGCCCAATATTCCATTTAAACACGTGATTTCCATGTGATTAATACGAATGTCGGGGGAAACATTATAAAATATAACATTATAAAGCACGTAAATTCACCCTTAACAACTAGCCATTATGTCTTTTGTGGATTTATGAGCTTAAAGAGCTTTTAGAGTGACAACGAACGAAGAAGTCCCGGATGAAGGATGAGAAATGGGAGAGGAGAAACTGAGGGGGAACCCATGGAATCTCCTCGTATACTACGCTATCTACGTGCTTTTGTTTTGAGGTCATGTTTGTACAACCTAAATCTAGATCTCTCCACTTCGGGGTCAGATTCAGATGAAAACAACTCTTCCACAGACGTACTAGATGGGGTTGATGCCCTCATCAATGAACATAAACGAAATGAAGAATAAACAGAAGAACAAAATGCTTACTTGTATCAAGATGAAGATTGGAAGAATATGAGAGAAGTCCACAATTGATCCCGATCTTCTGACTTTAAAGGCGAAGGTAATGAGAAACGATTGATGTGACGGGGGTTATAAACCCCAAACACATTCTCAGAAATCGTTCCACTTTAAACGGCCCGATCAATGATGCATAAAAACACGGGACAGTTATAATAGAGTCATAATGGAACTCTGCCAGCTGGCAGGTTAAGTTGTCAACAACCCTACAAGGCTAGAGGACGGAGCCCGAACTCCACCTCTAACAGATTTGACCTGACCATAAGATCTGAGTCAGATCTTAAGGTTTATAATGAGGGTCGGACTAGCCCTTTCCACGTGTCATTTGTAGAATAGCTACACAATAAATGAAGACTGTAAAATAAAATCCTTAAGGGCCAAGAGCCCCATTAACGTACCTAAGAACAGACCTAAGCCCTAGGTGGGAGACCCGTCTTCCAAACAGAGCAGCGCAGGCCGGCACGGTCATAGTGGAGGACGGGTAAACTCAGAATGGGCCGAGATGGTCTAGGGAGCTCGACGCAGGTCGGCCAGAGCCTTCCATATTTATTATTTACACACATGTTTATAATAGGAGATAATATGGAAAGAATCCACAGTCATTAAGACTCTTATCCTATTATATAACCGTGGTTATCTCGTAAAATCAGGGGATTGACATAAGATAATCCTTAGTCAATACGAAATAGAGTCCTTGAAGGACATGGCACATGCTTGCCATGGACGAGAGGTCCACTATATAAACGATCCCAATAACTACGAAGAGACTTGATTCCTGGACAGTTACAGGATACGTAGGCAACTTGTGATACAATAATCGCAGGCTCAGTCTAAAAATCACAAACACTACCCCCGTTTTATATCTTTTCTAGGGTTCTAGTCTTGAATTATTGTCACTAGGATTATTGCAACCCGGATTTACATCTAGACGATATACAGCATCGTCATATTGTATGTGGTGGAGGAGTTGGAGATGTTGGCCAACTTTTGAGGTCAGCAACGAGCTCAACAACTAGGGTTTCAGTCTGTACTTCTGAAGAGTGATGCTCTTATGTGCGTGCAATGAATCCGTTATGCATGTAAGCATGGGCAGACGCAAGATCCCGAGCCAGAGGGGCGCGATAATGCTAAATAATTTTTACAATAAAAAACGTATAGTAGTTTTCTTTTGTCCCCTCTGATCCAAAAGTAAACACTACTATATACCGCTAAAAAAATACTACTAAACATTTTACGTTATATATAATAGAAAAGAAGCAATACTAAATGTCATAGAATTTGAACATATTTACCCTTCTACTCCCATCAATAAGGATTTATAACACTATGAACAATGTTTTTGACGGAAACCAACATTTCAAAACTTAATAATATTTGTTTATATGTATCACTATGATAATAACTATGTATTTTTATTTACATGATAAAAGTTTTATGTCAAATTATACGATTATTATAAGAGATAGGGTCGAATATAAATTTTATGGAAGCGAATACAATACATAATATGTATGTATATATATATATATATATAGAGTTGTGTTTTCTCCTCTCAAGTACTTGAGGGTTAAGTGTATCTGTTTTTACACATTATCATCAAAACGGCGTAGCTTTGAAAAATAAATATATTGTTAGATGATTTTCACATTTTTTATGTATGGTTAGATCATTTCTACTTGAGAAAATACTTACTCAAATACTTGAGAGGATCATATTCCTTTTATAAGGTGCGTCTGTCCCTGCATGTGAGAACTTGTCACATTTGGGGTGCATGCATGAGCCGTGATTGTAGGGAGATGGCGTTGAATCTTTTTCGTATGTGTTCTTTTTTTCAGCCCATTTGTTAGCTCAACTAGGCTTTGTCTGTTTGAAGTGTTCAAGCCTACATCCCCCGAAGGTTGTCTTAGATATACATGTACTTCTGTTTTAATGCAATAAATTGGTTTTCATCTATATATATACTAGAGTGTTGTTGTTGGTTAAAGTCATGGATTTGGTGGATCAAAAAGATTCCCGAATCCTAATTGATCATGTGCATAATCGTGCATCTAAAATACTGTAAGCTTCCTTGAAAAAAGGGGGAAAAAAATAATAATATTTTAATATAAGCTTTTTTTTTCTTAGTGGATGATTCTTCTAATGTTTTTTTTTTTTTTTTTCTTTGAGGGGTGAGTGTGATTCTTCTAATGTTGAAACAGAAAAATCTGGAAACAATGAATTTGTTTTTTGTTTTTACGGAATAAAAGCATTGAATGATTTGTGTTAGCTAGAAGGATGATACTGGGCCCAAAACACATGAATTAGATGTCTGAGAAAAAGGGCACGCGTTTTTTTAACGTTGTTATGTGCTCCTAGCTATATAATAGGTAGATAGATATTTCAAAACAATCACATAAAAGCTTATAGGTAGTTTTGATATCCGTAAAGTTTTGCATATTGAAAGAGGGTGTAACAAGCTTTTATATTGAGCTTGTTGCTTTTTTTTTTTAAGTCAGATGTAGGAATTGCTGGAAAGGCTGTCTATCGGTATGGCTTTATACTCGATAACCGTCTTTATAAAAGCTTTCGACCATTTGTGGGTAAAAAATTGTTATCGTTCTTAAAGTACTACGACACATATTGCAATTGAACCTTAAATGCAATAATTAAAATTTAGCACCATGATCATGGAATAATATCTTACTTAATCAAGCTTAATCTTGAATCCAATCCAAATTAGTAGTATAAGTAGTATCAAAAAGAGACATCATGTTCATAGACCCAAGTTCTGCACCATGAAACATTCCATCAAACGACTCATCTGCATGAAGAACGCCACACGGATTCCTTGAAGAAGAAGCCGCCTCCGTATCGAATGCATTGTGTCCTATTGCATTGTTGTAGTCAAACCGTGGCGGCAGCATAAACAAATCATTGTCGAATAAATTCGAAAGAAAATTGTCATTATCATCCATCATAAAGAAATCATCATTAGCCATTGATTCATGAAAATCAAAGCTTGGTTGCAGATTTAGTGGATTTATATCATCTGTGGACGCCGGAGGAGGAGCGACGACAGCTTCGACAGCTTCGACAGCTTGTGCTGGAGCCGCCGCCGCTGTACCGTCAAGTTGGTGTTGTTGTTGATCGGAGTTTATGAAAGTTTTAGAGCATCTTGAAGCTTTACTGCGAACGACGATGACGGATGATGAAGATGAAGACGAGTTTTTCTTGGTTGATTTGGATTGAATTAAAGGTGAGTGAATATTATTGCCACCATTTGAGGTGGATTTATGAGCAGTTTGAAGTTGAATCCTTCTGCCAATGTTTGTGTTCCAATAATTCTTGATTTCATTGTCTGTTCTTCCAGGTAGTCTTCCTGCTATTAAGGACCATCTGCAATCATTGGCACATGCACATATGTATTAACACTTGGACAGACATTACATATATAGACACTCCTCCTAAATGCAACAAAGACGGACTTTCATGATCACCTATCGACCCCCCTGCCTGTTCGAAGAAATCACTTTTAATTAATAGATTTGAAAGGGAAAAAAGAATTGACCTGTTACCAAGAAGCTTGTGGAGCCTAATGATCAGATCCTCTTCATCAGCTGTGATGTTGCCTCTCTTTATATCTGGCCTTAAATAATTCAACCACCTTAATCTACAGCTTTTCCCACATCTCTTAAGACCTGCAAAATATATATATATATTGCAAACACATCAAAATCCAAGATAATCAAAACCCAAAAAAGATCAAAACTTTATGCATTTTATTAAAAACCCATATGGTAACAACGACATTTAAGACCTGCCCTTTTGGGGAGGCTTCTCCATTTGCCTTCACCATGTGTAGTAATGAAGTCAGTAAGAGTTTTGTCCTCCAATGGAGTCCATGCCCCTTTGTTTAGTCCTTCTCTTGAACAACATGGACTCCTACCCATATCTCTCTCTTTCTCTTTTTGTTTTCTTCTCTATATATTTACTTAGTGCTTGTGTTTGCACTTAGAAAAAAAAAATTAAAGTTTTGTTTTTCTCTAGCTACTAGTAGCCAAGTTTACTTACTAGTAGCCAAGTTGGCAACACATTTATATTTATAGGCTACATGATCACAGTTCATATGTGCATTCCCTTATGCCCACGTCAATATATATATAAACGGGCCCCAAGTGGCGGATGCGAAAAAGAAAAATAAAAGAAATAGGACACCAAGAGTGTAATAAAGTAATAGAATTTTGTTAGAGTTCCTTAACTGAATAAGAATATGAATATGAATATGAATATGAATTTAGTAATTACTGTGTTTTTACCAATAGTAAAACATAAAAAATGACTCTAAAATACATTATGAACATATCAAATCGGTGGCTGTTAAGGTGTCACACATTGGTAACTTGTGGTTGTTTCACCCACCATATTAAGATATGGGCTTCCCTCAACTCACAACCTAGGTTTTGGGGATGAGGCCCCTTCTCTTATATGGGTTTGGGTCTATGTTTTCTACATGATATCGGAGCCTCCATTTATTGTGCAAGTGTTGAGCTTATTTGTTGGCCTTGTGTGCCCAGCCCACACTTGAGAGGGCGTGTTAAAGTGTCCACATTGGGAACTTATGGTTGTTTCACCCACCATATTAAGATATGGACTTCTTTCACCTCACAATCTAGGTTTTGGGGATGATGTCCCTTCTCTTATATGGGTTTGGGTTTATGTTTTCTACAGAGGCACTTAAATAATGGACTTTGGAATTAAAGGTCTTTGGCTGTGGTGTTGTCGGGCTCCTCGAGAGACACTATTGCTTAAAGTATCCTACATTGGGAACTTATAGTTGTTTCACCCAGCATATTAAGATATGGACTTCCCTCACCTCACAATCTAGGTTTTGGGGATGATGTCTCTTCTCTTATATGAGTTTGGGTTTATGTTTTCTACAGAGGCACTTAAATAATGGACTTTGGAATTAAAGGTCTTTGGCTGTGGCGTTGTCGGGCTCCTCGAGAGACACTATTGCTTAAGCCTGAGGAGAAAAAAGGTCGAGCTATATAAGATCGTTGTATTAAATGGATAGATATAATAAAACTATTTTTACCTTTTGTTTTACATAGTAATAGTGGGTAGGATGACATGGATATGTCGCATTTATTTACTTGGTAAAACTATTGCCAAGGGGCAATGCAGAAGGTAATTTTTGTTTTGGAAAATTAGGGATAAGACAGGTTTTGAAATGTTTTTGAGTAACAGAACAGTCACATATTTTTTATAGGGAGAATGACAACTTTCATATTTTTTATAGCTTGTAAGACAAACAAACAAAAAACGCCGACACGTCCCTTTTCTAGCTTTTTTTTTTTTTTTTTTCTTTCATCCTCTATTTTGGAACGCTCATATCTTTTGATCTAGAGATCCAAACGCGATAGAAATTTCACTGAATTTTTTTTATGCTCTTCGTTTTGAGACTTGGTTTGATATAATTACATCGTTTTTCGTGAGATTCACTATCGAAATTCACTCAGTGGATCTCCCCAGTGAATCCTGAAAATCAGTGAATATCGACGGTGAATTTCGAACAATAGTGAATTTCGACATCGGATTTTCTGAAAACACCTCGGAATATGTTGAATGTGGTATCAAAATAAAAAGCATGAAAAAATAAAAAATTTGGTGAAAAAATTTTCAAATTTGGAGTTGTAGATTGAAAGATATGAGTGTTTAAAAAATATTGATGAGAGAGAAAGCGTGTTGGGTTTTTTTTTGGGAGGGGGGATGGCGCCAAAAAAATAAAAAAAAATAGTTTTGTCCTTTTGTGTAAAAGTTTTAAAAAGCCCCTTCTCCTTAATTGATAAAATGTTTGTGTCATTCTCCCTCGTTACCCCAAGAAAATAGCGGATGTATGAATAATTTTATAAGGTAAATATTTTTCAATAGGTACACAATATTTTTGAAAAGAAAATTTTATTGTATTTCTCATTTTGAGGGGGTATCCATTGAACCCTTTATATAACACATATGAATTCGGTTCTGTCTATTGCTATAACGGTTGTATCAAAGAAATTCTCAACCCTAGTCTGTAACAATTAATATGCATCATATTCATTTGCTATTATGTTTTTCTTTTCACGTACTAAAAGCGTGTATGGTTAAAGAGGGTATAAACGTAAAGATATGATATGTATAGGCTGGGATGGATGCACATGCCCCCACTGAGATGCATAATATTTTTCCTTAAGGAAATACACAATTTTTTAAATAACACGTCCTTGATAATAATTTTCTATGTAAATTGTACTAATTACATGGTTAATAAAGCACGTTTTAAGAGTAATGATACAATCACAACGGTTGTGCCACAACGAATGACACAACGATGATCTACACTGTTGATCATAATTTGTCTAAATTGATAATTAGTAAATCTAAAATAATTAACTGTGCAGATCACCGTTGTGTTATTCGTTATGATACAACCGTTGTACCCGTATCATTACTTATCAAAATAAATTTTGAGCTGTGAGTCATTGCCGAAGTGATAGGGAGTGTTCAATTGAGTAATTGCTATTAAAAAAACAAAAAGTGAGTCAATTTTGTATTCAATCTTACTATATATCATACTATATGTTTATTCTTTGTGTGATCAATAGTCTATTAATGTGTAGCATTATTTTCTCTATAAAAAAATTGTAGTATTACATATTGTTAAAAATTCTTCTGAACATAAAAAGATTAATAAATTCACATGAGGTTGTTTTTGTCGTGGGGTATATCCTCTATTAAGTTTTTCCATTCTTAATGTACACTAACCAAAAATACAAAAGCAGTTCGTTGTAATAAATGAAAATCATCAAGGTTCATCCCCTTTATATTAACCAAAAATTAAATCGGGTAATTTTGCACCTGCTTATTGCTCTTAAATAAAGAAAAATGAATTGACATTTGCTTTATGATGAACCCTCCTACAAATAATTCTAATATACTACAATTATATGTGTGTGTATATATACCTTTTCTTTATGATGATTGATGAACCCTCCTACAAATAATTCTAACATACTACAACAATACAATATGTGTATATATATCTTGTCAATGACGTTTACCTCAATGGTATAAGTTGAGGCCTGAAGACTAAAATATCTTGGTTTTGAGTCACACTGTATACATGTGTAGTCTATAGTATTCTGAACGAGGTAATTTCGTTTTTGGTAATATATATATATATATATATATGACTTGTATATGAGTTTAATTATTCCCTATCAGAAAACATAATAACAATAAAAAAAATGAAGATTCCTTGTTCAAGTCCAACTTATTTTTACATCAAATGTACAACTTAGAAAGCTATACACCTGTGTTGTTTATGTCCGTCCATATCTCTTTCAATATATATATAAACTTTAATGACGATATGAATAATTCAGTGTAAGAATTAACACTAAGATATGATTCGGTTTGATGCGATTCGAGATCGAATTCAACTTAATGTATATGTACAAAACGTGTTGGTCTTAAACATTCAAATACTTAGACTCGCGTGAAGTCAATAAATAATACGAAACGAGAGTATAGGAGATTCTTATATAGAGAGTCTCCGTTTTGCATCGGACATGTTCTTTATATATTCAAAATCGTAAAATATGATACATTTTTTATGCACAAGTCATTCATTCAATTGTATAGTGTAATATCGTTCAAACGAAAAATTTCCCAAATACAACAAATGTCTAAGGGCTCAAAGATGAGCTTAGATACATAGATGTCATTAGAGATGTTAACGAGCCAAGCCGACGCGAGTAGATGTTGTTCAAGCTCGTATTCGTTTATGCTACGAGTTTGTTCGTGGTATTCGTTTAAATAACGAATAAAATTATATTCATGCTTGATTTGTTCAGGCTAGGAGCTTGTTCGCGATAATAAACGATAAAAAATTATGTCCAAGCTCGTCTCTTTAGAAAGACAAATTGTTCGAGCTGTGTTCGAGTTCAGATCATTAAACGTATTTTGGCCTTGCTTGAGTTTTACTCGTTAAGGTGTAAAAAATCAAGACTGAATACATAAATAACAAATTATAAAATAATATTCAAACATCATACTACAAAATCTATTAGAGAAACTTTATAATTATTCTATAAAATTGCATTATAGCATCTATTATTTGAACATATGACTTATCATCTTATATATTAGGTTATGCTGTACATTAGTTTATCTACATAAGCATATTCGTGAACATAAACGAATGTTCCCGAGCCACGTTTGTGTTCATTCGTTTATGAAACGAAGTTTCATGTTTAATTCGTCAAGATAAACAAACGAACGATCACTAAAACTAACAAGCCAAACAAATTTATTCGCGAACGACTCTACTCGTTTAAGTTTAACTACCCTATATGTCATTACTCACTACAAATGTATATGTTTAAGCCATCCTCTAATATGTAATTACTATATATATCAAAGAAAATAACTTGTAATAAATGAAATAATACTCAAAATGAATGAAGCTAATCCAACTTTACTTTTTTGGTCAATTGGACCAGAGGACCACAGCCTTCATGAAAAGCTAGGTTGTCACACAAACAGTAAAACTTACTGGAAGCAATTAGGGTATTAATATGTAACTAATAATGGTGTGATTACGATAGGGCTCACTTAATTAACTAAAACTACAATATCAATTATATGGCATTAAAAATCGATGATAATTCCGCTGATTTGTGTATCGTTCATCTAATCAAACGAGTTTGGATCCCCTACGGTGAAGGCCCTTCGGTGAGATGAAAATTCGACGGTATCATATATATTACTCCCTCCGTTTTTCTTAACTGTCAGAGAGAGAATATTCACACAGATTAAAAAATTGATTAATGTGTCTGAAATAAAGTGTAAAATAAAAAAATTACCCTTTATTCTTTATGTATGAAAAATTGTACCAAAATTTAGGTTGTTGAAATGAAGGACAAATGAGTAAAAAATAATAAATATTGTATTGATAATGTAAAATGACAGATAAATAACAAAAAAGTAATTCTGAAAATTGATAGTTAAAAAAAAAAAAAAAATTGAGGGGTAAAAAAGAAAATTGACAGTTGAAAAAAATGGAGGGGGTATATTTCTACAGAACCATTGTAAACTAGCCAAATAACATGTGCATCATGCACGTGTTAGATGTAGTGCCCGAAAGACAATTTATGTAATTGTTTTTAATAATGTTAGACATAATTTATCTCACCTTATTACTTGCTTTGTGCTTGTAAAGTAATACACTGCTGCAAACCCTAAGTATATCAGTATGTAACCGCTTAACTCAGTGTATGGATTACACGTGAGGATTGAGTTAGTGGTGATATACTTAAACTGTTAGTCCGTGGTGAACTTAATCAGAGTTTAGGGTCTCTTGATTAAAACACCAATAATGCGCCCGAACACCTTAGGGTGTGATAGTCTTATCCGGTTTGTCGGTAGAGGGTACTACGTGGGGCATTTATATATGATGGCATTCATATAGAATTTGGACCGATTTAATCGTATTTCTCGGTATAATTCCGTAATCGAGGAATCTTATTAAATCATTAGATGATCATATATGGATCAACCTTAATCTGAGGTGATCACATGGTGCTTCTTGTCTCGGGGTAGTGTTTGATGTGTTAGTTACGGTTCACTTAGATATGTGTTCCAAGCCACTTCTCATTGGCACTATCTGCGATGAGTGAGTAGTTCGATTTTCACGGACATGGAATCCATTCCTTCTGCGGGAAGTAGAGAGACGATCCCCTTATTTGTTAGCCCTAAGAAAGTGATCGATCGGCCGAGTTCATATTTAGACTAATTAGCTACTAGTCAGATATGTGAACTAATTGATCACTAGGGGGTTAATGGTAAATAAGGATAAGATATTCTGAGTCGGGTTCACGGAGACTTCCCTCTCAGAATGGACAGTCTATGGAGGGTTAATCCGTATGTAGTGATTATATCAATGGACGCTTATTCACTCTATGGGTTGAGTATAAGTATACATCTATAATCGGTAGAGTTCAGTTTCGGGTTTATGGTGGCGTAATCCCGGAATTAATAATTAATGTACTTATTTTGTTCGATGAATAATTAATTATTGGAGCTATTGGTTATAGGTCCATGGTCCCCGATGTGGCTTCTGTAATTCGGACTAATAATCTTGTTATTTGGGCCTCAGTGATAATTAATTGGCTGGGCTAATTAATTGATATGCATGGATATTATTTAGTTGGGCTAAATAATATAATACACAGAAAAGACATTTTCTGTGGGCCTAAAACCTAGTGTATATGGCGCCTCATACTTCATTAAATGCAAGATTTGATTTTCTTGTGTGATTAATGATTAATAAAAGATGATTGATTTGTAATTGATTGATTGATTAATCACAATCTTTTATAAATGGAATTATCCTTTATTGTGATTTCTTTTTAATTATTTATTTAATTAATTAGAAACTTGGAGGCCAAGGATTTACTCTCCTATATAAAGAGAGTTCTTCCAAGACATAATGCCAAGGGAAATTTCGACCTATACACTAAAAGAGAGAAAAAATTGTTCCTTGTCTTGGTTTTCGGTTGAAGAAAAACTTGGAGTTTTTCTTGGTGTTGCATATCAAGGAGGTTCTCATATCAAGATAGGTGTCCACCAACCGCCGTTTGGAGAACACATCGGAAGATCAAGGCGTCTCTTCCCGATATTGGTAATATGATCTTAACCCCCTTGTAGTAGTTTAAGTCCTTTAATTATGTATTGTGTTGTATGAGTCGTGATCCATCCGTTGCGCATAGATCTAATTCATTTAGATCGAGCTCCTACATCCTTCATGTGGTATCAGAGCCAGGTTCCACGATTTATATAGTCATAATCATAATTAAACGATTTAAAGGAGTGGAATTGCATGTAGGTAAATTTTATTTATTGTTTTATGCTTTGATAATGATTAATTGCTATGGTTAAAGAGATGGATTGGGGGTTGGCACTGTTTACCCGTTAGATCTATTGTAAACTCATATAAACGATGAAAATTCGTTCATATAAGTATAGGAAATTATGTAATTTATTTTTATTGCAATTTTTATTTCCAGAAAATAGATCTGTTTAGTAGCTGTCTAGTTATTTCATTTTACCCGTTGATCGAGCCGTTGAAACGACGATCCCTCCGGTCAGAATCAAGATTGGAAGATGATGAACAATTCCACAAAATTTAGCGTCGATCGGAGTCCGTTTTGATATCCGTTCGTTGCTTCAAGGAAGCTGCTGTAACAGAAAAAAAGCAGGATTCATAGAAACCCTAAATGTGACTTCCTTGAATTTCTGGGAGAGTTTAGACCGTTGAAACGCAAATCCAACCGGTCAGATCGATAAATATGGAGTTTTTGACGTGGCATAAAAATTTCAGGTCAATCGGGATTCATCTCGATTCCCGATCGGCCTCGGGAAGTCTTTGATGCGCTGCTGTAAAAGTCAGATTCAGCAGCAAGTTAGGCGGCTCACTGGAGAAAATTGACAAGTCAAAGCTCCGATCCAACCGTCCATATTGAAGCCCGAGGAATGACGAACAGATCTGGAAAATTTCGTCGCGATCCGAGTTCGTTTGGTTTGCCGGTCGTCGAAGATTTTGAACAGCTGCATATTTATGTTAGAAAGTTGTAAACCCTAGTTAGGGTTTCGTTATTTATTTTCTAATAGGTTAGATACGGGGGTGCCAACGGTCCATCTCGGTGTTTATTTTCCGCACTAGAATACATGTTTAGATTGTATGTGTAGAACCGGAAAATTGCCATGACATGCATCATATCATGAATTCCACTCCATATGCATACATGTAGAAATTAATTCGAGGAATTAGTTAGGCATGTATACAACACGCAATTAGTTTTAATTAATTGTATGATATTAATTAGAAACTAATTAGGGTAAAAACCGAGGATCGTGGGTTTTTCAATCGTCGAGGTTGAGTGATGGATTCTCGGTGAATCCCACTCTGCGAAAGCATAGGGAGTAAAATCCCGAAACCTCGTGGTTAAGGTGTTGGATTCTCGGTGAATTCCACCTTACCTAGACGAGATTACGTTTTTGTTCCGTAGTGTCTACGTGAAAGTTTGATGTTTAAGGATTGGATAATCACGGGCAAACATGGTTCGAAAGTGGTTTAACCACGGTTGGGTGGTCAACAGTAGCTACGGCTCGATCGACTTCACCCTCCACGTGTGGCGTTTGCACGGGGGTCCGGCAAGGCTGAGCCATCCGAAGAGCCACTACGGCTCAACGGAGCTCCCCTAGTCTTGACCCGTCCGACGGCCACATATGTTCCAACGAATAGGTCGGGTGGGCTAGCCCACATAACCGACACCATTCGGGCCTATGATTTATTGTTCCTTAATGTAACATCAAGTCCAAAAACGTGATCAGTAAACCCACCACTTTTTCAAAATATTGAGTGGGAGCGGGAGAGCGACGGCCGACCCCACGGCCTCTACTTGCGTTGACACAAGCAACGTGAGAGAATGGTGACGCCTCGTGCCGGCTTTGATTTCGGCCCCTAAGGAAGGCCTTCACCGCTATCAAAATTCAAGGCTTGGTCTCCGAAAGGATAGGATTTTGGGTACTCGCCGGGTCACCGACCGACCCTAAGGCGGCAAACTCGGGGTCTACCTAAAAATGCGAGACGAGTAGGTCACACTCCTAAAGGGTATTTTTGGTAGTACCTTGGCTGAAAAAGGAAAGGTGATTGACCATCACAAATGAGATGTTCGATTCTCAATCTGATCTTCAATATTAATCGAAACCTCTTTGACCTACCCTAAGGCGGCACTGAGGCATTAGATTAAATCCTTGGAACGGTAGGATAGACTATAAGTACTTAGTTTATATTCCTAAAATTAATTAGTAGTGTATAATTTGGATTTATTTTCTGTCATTTTTATATCTCTAGGGTACTAGACTGCTAGTGTAAAATTGACTAGTAATGACTTCGTTAAAAAGTGGTAAGTAACTAGAACGTTGTACTTATTAATCGTTCATTAATTTTTCGGAAGAGATATTTTGAGCGTTCAGAACTTATGTGACATAAATAAGGATGTCACTGTTGTCAATCGTGTTGAACGAGAGACGACTGTAGTCAGTTAGAAAGATGATTGGGACGATAAAATTCTTCTAGTGAATTTTAATTGTGTAGTGTCTACACGAGAAATTTTCTAATAAAAAAATTGGAGAATCATAAATTAAAGTGTCGCTAGTTAGACGGTATTTGGAACCGATAAACTAGTGGGAGCTTTTGTCTTATGTTTTTCTAATTTATTAGAAAATTAGTCCCACTGGGTAACGCTTTCATTAGACATCCCACAGTTCACGAGTAGTGTCTACTCAAACGAACTGCTAGTTCAAGACTATTTCCTTTTAAGGAAAGTTAAGAATGGGAAAGAATGTCTATAAGTGTTAATCATCTTAAACTAAGTTTTGAGGCTAAACCGAAACATTAAATAAAGAAAGTATAGGATAAGGAAAGTGATTTCGGATCACTAACCAATGAATCCTTAGCGACTTTCTTAACCGAGTAACTTGACTCGGTAGCTTAGTTCTTTGGAAGAACAAGGAAGTGTGCATTAACGATTAATAGAGTAACAACGGATAGTAATTTCAGCTAGTATAGTGGGAGTGATATAAGGAAATGAATTTCGGATTCTATCCTTGAATATAACAGAAAAAGTTATTTTTATGTTTACAGATTCGTTGAAACAAATGGATTCACTTTCAACTCGATATATTGTAGCCTCTTAGAAAGTGAATATGACATTTGTAGTACGAATCCGAGACTCGGACTTTTGTTTGATAAAGACGAACCACTAAGAAATATTTGAATAGGTATGTGTAACACATCTAAAACTATTAAAGGTAAAAGGTTTCCGTATTAAGATAAACGACCCTTCAATATCTATTAATTAGTGCATATATCCTAGAGATAAGACCGACGGCGGCTAAGGGTGATTCCTATCTCCCAGTCTCAGAACAACTGTCTTAAAGGAACAATGACTAAGTTTCCTTTCAATCGGGAGAGGGTAATAGATTTGAAGAGGTAACATGTTCATAGTGACCTTCGGGGTCTAGTGAGAGATACAAGCTAGTGGGTGATTTTGAATGGTGACATTTTTTCTGATAACTACTCAAAACGCTAGTTAGTTTATCTAAAGAATACGAGGAGGAGTCTCTGATTTTAGCAGAGAATAGAGTATTCCATGCTCAGAAATTGGCTATCACATAGTCTTGGGACTGATGCACGGCCTGCCTCCTTGTGGAATGTTTTTCACTGAGGAAGAAACCATGGAATTGCCCTATATAGTTATTGATGTGCTACAATACAATGCAAAACTCGATTAAGATAATTGGTTGCAAAATAATGGTTAACATTATTATGTAAACCGAGAAGTCTACCTAGAAGATGCTAGTGTGAATTCGGTTCACACCACTTCCGTAAATGTAGGCATTTAGCACTTAATGTTTGAAGGTAGGATTGGAGATTTTGCGCATACGTTCAGATTGTGACTGTTCGTGAAATATCTTAATTTGACGAGTGAAGGTTGATTATAAGATTTTTGAGATCAGAAAGTGACGGTTGAACTATCACAAGCCTTCTGATGGAATCTATAAATGACAGCCTTAAACCTTGGAGTACAGTTACCCAAAGGTAGTTGCTATCTGATTTAATCTGACCACGTCCAACATCGGTTGTTGGTGACTACACTGATAAATACTACTAGATCGAATGTCAATCCACCAAAACGCGGTGGGAGTATGGTTTAACCGTTGACCCATTGTGGTTTTGTGGACTTTACGATCTATTTGGGGTGATTGATAACCTATGGCTCTTTGTGGGGTGTATAGGATTCGATCATAGAGGTCGGTTTGAAAGCCTTAACCCGTGAATGGAGTTTTGGTACTCCATTTCGTTCAACCTCTTGTAGAACCACCGAGTGCCTCAGGCCCAGTGGGAGTAATTAGATCTACGCCGAAAAGAGTCGAATGAATAGGAAAGTTTAACTTTCAGCACAAAGCTGAGTGGTCTAGGGGTGATTCCCTAAAAAGTAGAGAGTTAACTAGACCTTGAACTCTCTCATCACTCCGCCTTGCTGGATTCCGTTAGAAAGCAGAAAATATGGGTTATTCCCTAAGACTTTCTTGCCGAAAAACGGAGTCTGGATTCATTCGGAACAGAAGGGTCTTGGTTAGAACAAATGGCAGGTTGACTGCCGGGAATTATGTCCTTTGTGGATGTAAGAGAACCTCTCGGTCATTAAAAGTCGCATGTTTTAAAATATGTGGACTTGCCCAGAATATTGATAAGTCTTTTGTAGAATGGGTATCAATATTGGTAAAATAGTAGTATTAGTGTTCGCGAAAGGTAACACGAAACAGTTGGAAACAACATGGGTGTGCTATCTGAAGTCGGAAACTGACACGCCAAGATTCTCTGGATGAGAGAATTGGACTATATTCTAAAAATTTGATTCGGTCAAATTCACAAGAATGAGTCATTGGCTATCCCATCCGTCTTATTGGTTAAGATGATCTTGCATATACGGATGCAACATTCAACGAGAGTAGTCCTACCCTACCTCTCAGGAATGATTCTCTAAATCTTCGGATAAAGAGAAAATGGGATAGAGTCTCTCTGGATAATGGCAAGTCAAGTTATCACAAGTCAATAGTAGTCGAATCTCGGATTCGAGCATTGAATAGCGGTTTTAGTACGTCCTCAAGTATCTTTGAAGAACGAGGAATAATGTGCTTGTATATTCGGGTGCAAACTTGAATATGGTTGACTACACTGATTCTGACTTATAGTCAGATTAAGGATGATCGTTGGGACGATCTCGGGCTCAGTGTTTACTCATTGTGATAGAGCTATAGTCTGGAGAAATCCGAACCGCCAATTCGACTTTAATTAATCGAATGCGTTCCTAGAGTGGCGATATAGCTTAGGAATTTCCTTACGATGCGGGAGTAATTCCAGGTCTAGTGAGCCGATATCACTTCATTGTGAAAATAGTGAAGAGATAGCTTAGAAGGATCTTCTCAATCACTAGAGGTCAAAAGCATATTGAGAGAGAGTACCGCCTGATTAGATGGACCGGCGACGTTTCGATCCTAAAGATCGTCTCGAGCCGACAACCTAACTGATCAGTGTACCAAGTCGAGTGCTTGGAGGGTGCGGCATTGAGGGATATATCTCATACGCTTTTAGAGCAAGTGGGAGAGTGTTGTGAATAAGATGAGAAGGGTGTGCTCTAAAAACAATCGTTGCTTGTCATTTCGTGCAAGTGGGAGATTGTTAGATGTAGTGCCCGAAAGACAATTTGTGTAATTGTTTTTAATAATGGATGACGAGAATTTATCTCACCTTATTACTTGCTTTGTGCTTGTAAAGTAATACATTGTTTCGCAAACCCTAAGTATATCGGTATGTAACCGCTTAACTCGGTGTATGGATTACACGTGAGGATTGAGTTAGTGGTGATATACTTAAAGCTGTTAGTCCGTGGTGAACTTAATCGAGTTTAGGGTCTCTTGATTAAAACACCAATAATGCGCCCGAACACCTTAGGGTGTGATAGTCTTATCCGGACTTGTCGGTAGAGGGTACCTACGTGGGGCATTTATATATGATGGCATTCATATAGGATTTGGACCGATTTAATATGTATTTCTCGGTATAATTCCGTAATCGAGGAATCTTATTAAATCATTAGATGATCATATATGGATCAACCTTAATCCGAGGTGATCACGGGTGTCTTGCTTGTCTCGGGGTAGTGTTTGATGTGTTAGTTACGGTTCACTTAAATATGTGTTCCAAGCCACTTCTCATTGGCACTATCTCCGATGAGTGAGTAGTTCGATTTTCACGGACATGGAATCCATTCCTTCTGCGGGAAGTAGAGAGACAGTCCCTTATTTGTTAGCCCTAAGAAAGTGATCGATCGGCCGAGTTCATATTTAGACTAATTAGCTACTAGTCAGATATGTGAACTAATTGATCACTAGGGGGTTAATGGTAAATAAGGATAAGATATTCTGAGTCGGGTTCACGGAGACTTCCCTCTCAGAATGGACAGTCTATGGAGGGTTAATCCGTATGTAGTGATTATATCAATGGACGCTTATTCACTCTATGGGTTGAGTATAAGTATACATCTATAATCGGTAGAGTTCAGTTTCGGGTTTATGGTGGCGTAATCCCGGAATTAATAATTAATGTACTTATTATGTTCGATGAATAATTAATTATTGGAGCTACTGGTTATAGGTCCATGGTCCCCGATGTGGCTTATGTAATTCGGACTAATAATCTTGTTATTTGGGCCTAAGTGATAATTAATTGGTGGGCTAATTAATTGATATGCATGGATATTATTTAGTTGGGCTAAATAATATAATACACAGAAAAGATATTTTCTGTGGGCCTAAAACCTAGTGTATATGGCGCCTCATACTTCATTAAATGCAAGATTTGATTTTCTTGTGTGATTAATGATTAATAAAAGATGATTGATTTGTAATTGATTGATTGATTAATCACAATCTTTTATAAATGGAATTATCCTTTATTGTGATTTCTTTTTAATTATTTATTTAATTAATTAGAAACTTGGAGGCCAAGGATTTACTCTCCTATATAAAGAGAGTTCTTCCAAGACATAATGCCAAGGGAAATTTCGACCTATACACTAAAAGAGAGAAAAAAATTGTTCCTTGTCTTGGGTTTCTGGTTGAAGAAAAACTTGGAGTTTTTCTTGGTGTTGCATATCAAGGAGGTTCTCATATCAAGAAGGGTGTCCACCAACCGCCGTTTGGAGAACACATCGGAAGATCAAGGCGTCTCTTCCCGATATTGGTAACATGATCTTAACCCCCTTGTAGTAGTTTAAGTCCTTTAATTATGTATTGTGTTGTATGAGTCGTGATCCATCCGCTGCGCATAGATCTAATTCGTTTAGATCTGAGCTCCTACATCCTTCATGATGGGTAATGTTTATGATGAAGTCGTTTGTAAGCATGACCGCAAGCCTCACCCCAATCAACCTTCAAAACGAATGCAGTATCTTGTGGGTTTGTTGAATGCAATGTTGATGGGGCGTGAATAACAAACTTGTATGAAGATCGATCTCACCAATCTTTTTATGTTTTGGTGAAAACGGTGATGCCCATCATTCTGTCATTCACGTGTATAACAATGTTATCACGTTTAAGCTATATATACTTGGCTAAAAAGTCGTTAAGCAATATTTATATAATTGAGGCTTATGCAATTTTTAGAGCATTCTGCAACAATGAAGATGTAGAGCGTAGAAGATACTCAACAGCTCTACCAGTCAAAAATATTTCCATATCCCCGGTCGCATCTTTATATGTGCTCGAACGCGATAGCTATGAAAAATTACAACAATAAATCAATAATGAAGTAATACATGGTATGACTGTAGCAGCGAAAGCTTGTTTACCGGACGACTGAGTGGATAACATTCCCGCAATTAAAACACGTATTAGTTCCATTGAAAGAATGCACTTCTTAGGGAATTTTTTAACATATAAGGAAAGGTTTTTTATATGATGGTTTTTTTTAAAATAAAGTAAACTTGAATTCACTCGATTGACTCCTCTCTTGAACAACATACTAATCAACGCCATATATTTTTGGATGCATATATGCATTATGGGAAAATATAGCATGCCTACTAAACCTATTAACCTCAGCCACGGCGCCCTTTTGGAATCTGTTGTAGCAATGATAATATTTTATAATAATTCTTCTTCAATGATAATAATTCAACCCTAAAATAGGTGAACAATCATGTGTGTAGCAATGATAATATTTAATAGCTTTTTGAATCACGTGGTAGAATGATTTATGGTGTATGTGTGTCGTTTTCATTGTTACTACCTACACATAAATAAGAAAAAAAAACATAATTTGCTGAAAATTAAGGCAAATATAAGATCAAGGTAGAATCTACCGTAATACCTGTTATATTATGAATGTGCATATAATACACAATTTGGTATGAAATCCGGTATGAGGTCTCATATACAACCAAAAGCAGAAATGCATGCGCTAATGATTGTGTGAATACAATAATCATTCCAAAATACCATGTGCATGATGACGTAATTGAAAGAATGCAAAGTATGTTACTTGGTGATATGAAGAGAATGAAGTTTCAAGAGAGATGATTTGTGAGGAGCCTGTAAGTGGTGGTGTGTAGGTGTTTATATTTATTTAAGGGATGTAAACATATTCTTTGGCGCACTTTTTTTTTGGTTTGAAAATGGGTCAAAATGAGTAAATAAGATAGATTTTTGTCCAGAAGGACAAAATTATCAAAAAATCGGGATAGAAGGAAACTGTAATTTAATAAGGACAAAAATAACAATTATGAAGTAACAAATATGAAGTAACAAATGTTGAATAGAGTAAATATGAAGTAACAATTGTGAAATACAAAGTAACAATAACGCGTGAAGTAACAATTTTAAAGTAACAATTGTGATTTTTGTCCTTTATAATCATTAAAATGTTACTTTTGTCCTTCCAAACCCATTTATTAATTTTTTTGTCCTTGTGGCCCCTTCCCCCTAAATAAGATTGCTTGATATTAGGAAATTAGTCTAAGAAAAACTGAATGGGTGTATTTATTTTAGAATGACGCATAAATTACCATTATTGGCATTTTAATTTGTGAAGGAAACATTTGTGTGAATCACGTATTAAATACAATGCATTAAAAAATATGTGAATCGTGTATTAAATACAATGCATTAAAATTTTATTTTTTTTCCTTCGGAAATTAATGTAAGAATAACTCAACGGATGTATTTATTTTATAATTTTTTTAAGTGATTTGTTTATTTTCTTTGTGAAGGAATAAAGAATGATGTGTGTGAATCACACATTGAATGCCATGCATTTATTTATGTGTTTTTTTTTTTGTGAACAAATATGCGAGTGATATCTTTTTTTTGCGGACATTTTGTTTTGGCTTCAAACGGGTCAAAAGGAATAAATGAGGTGCGATCAAATTTTAACTTTTGAAACAATGATTTGAGTGAATCACTCTTGGGTAAAAAATTTCTTTTATTGGCATTTTAATTTGCGAAGGAATGATCATTCACATTTTAATTTTTGAAACAATCATTTGAGTGAATCACTCATCAAATACCATGTGTAAATATTCTTTTATATGTTCTCGGGTAATAAATTTCTCGGGATTTTTTTCAATATACCACCCATTCTATGTGCTATTTGTCAATATACCACTTTAAGGCAATTTTGGTTCTCGCCGGAAAAACGCAGATCTTCACCCCTGCCACATGAATGTGCATGATCTTAAGGTACACAAATCCCCTATTGGGGTTCCCCTTCCCAATTAGGGTTTATAAGGCTGCCGGAAACAATGGAGACGCGAAAAACGCAAAAAAACACCGTTTAGTTCTTGAAGAGTCTCTCTCTTTTTTTGGGGAGCAAAGCAGTCAAAGAATGAACCAAGGGAGAGTATGAAGAAAAGGAAGATTTTAGAAAGGAAGTTCAGATCTATTATTGAGCTTTATAAAGTTACTGATTGCGTGGAAGTCTCAAGGAAGTTCAAATCTCTTATTAAGATTTATGAAAGAACTGGTCGCGTAGAAGTCTCAGCGCCCGCAGTCTCCCGGTAGTTCGGGAGCGCGGACACCCGGTGTAGAATTTGACTATGCGGAGTGGTATTTTGACAATGGAGTGGTAGTCCAACAAACGGCATTTCTCAAAAATGGTATTTTGACAAAGCTTCCAAATTTCTCTTATTGGCATTTTAATTTGCGAACGAATGATTTCGGTGAATCAAGAATTAAATATCATGCATCCAAATTTTAAAATTCTTTTATTGGCATTTTAATTTGTGAAGGAATGATTTCGGTGAATCAAGCATTAAATACCATGCATCCAATTTTTTTTGGCATTTTAATATGTGAATGCATGATTTGTGTGAATCACACATTAAATACCATTATTATATTTGTATTTTTTTGAGTGGTTTCTTTTCTTTTTTTTCCGCTTTCAAAAAAGGTGAATGTGCAATAAAAATTTATGCATTTAATACATGGTGTGGGTTTGGCGGGTAATTAGAGGGTTTGGAGTGGGTAATCGGATAATTAATTTTAGACACCTTAAAAAAACATATTAATAGATAGATAGATATCTACGGTATCTAAGATAATTTTCGGGTGCCAATATATCCTGAAAATCATCGAAAGTTTTGAAAGTCATTGGAACATGAGTAATATCTACGGCTTCTAAGGTTGTAAATGAACCGGACGACACGAACTCAAAGTCGGAAAGGAATTTGACTCGATTTGGTTTTTTCGAAGCTTGAGTTCGAATCGAGCTTCTTGAATAACTAACGACAATCTTGAGATTCAAGATATAGTAATCGAGTATCTCGCGAATTAATCGAGTTATGTTAAATGATTATTTAATTATTTATATTAATAAAATCTATTATTATATAATATTTTATATAAGTCATTTGGGGATACATCAACAAGAGATAGAAAATGATTGATTTGCGTGTGTCTCGCGGATTCGCAAACTCGTAGAAGACCATACAACCCACGGCTGCCTCGTACAACCCCTTTTTCTCAAAATAATAAAAATGTCAAAATAATACTACAACCCGGGACATCTTATTCATAGGGGACCATCTGCTCTATTACATTGGTTAGCAATGACGGTGTCGAAAATTATTTTTAGGTGAGCTAGTGGATAGTTTATGTATGTTCGGATGGGCTGTATTAAGATTACTGAGTATGTTCAACTGGATTATATAAATTTATTGGTGTACCAAAAATAACAACGAAGTGAGCTTAGCCCCGACAAGCCTTCCATATAGCTACGTCCATCAACTCAATGTGAAAAGCTTTGGCTACTTTGTTTGGTAGTATTTATTTATAGATTTGAAATGAGCATAAAACTTTAAACTAATTCCCTTAAAAAAATGGACATAATTCTTAATGACGGTTCACACCACAATGAACCTGCAATTTAGATTTGATTTTATAGAAATTTCGACATCTACTAATTTGATTATTGAGTTTACATTCGATTTCTTGATTTTTCAGAAGTTGACTTGTCTTGAAAGTAAATTCGTTGTCGATGACTTGTCTTGAGAGGGTCCATGCCCCACTCCAACAACCCCACTACAGACAAGCCCTCACGGGCAAGATAGTGCATTGACCTATTTCCAGAACGCCTAACAAAAGCAAAAGTACATAGAGAAAACCTCTAGCTAACACCAAATAGTCCGAGACAATGCACCCATGCGAAGAAAGGTCATTATCCGAGGATCGTAGTCGCTGCACGTATGCCGTCATAACAATAATGTGACAATACCCTCTGGACGACGCAAGATAGATGGCATGAAGAATCGCCCCAAGCTTCAGTGACTCTACATCTTGATTACCTGTGATTCGTTTGGAAACCACATGTTGTAACTGACCAACATGATTACGAATCAACACTCTAAAACCCTAGGCAGCATCAACACCGGAAACATCCGCCATTCCGTATTAATCTTCATAACCCCCGGTAGGGGTGGCGACCAATCGGACATTTAAATTTACGAAAAATGATATATCATATGTTTCTATTTAGCTGATGTATTTGCTCATACATATTAAAAAATTGACTTTATGCATTTACTTTAACAATGAAATGACTTCTAAAAGAAAAATGAAATGACGAAAAATCTTTAGATATAATTAATGCGACATTTTTTTTTTCATTTATCACTTTGTATAAATATGGACAGAATAAGAAGTAATATTCGAGGGGAGCTATGATCCTCTCAAGTACTAGTCGTAAATGATCTTTCAATGTTCAAATGATGGAACCTCATGCTCAAATGTTAAAATGATCTAATCATAGACCTTTTTTTTTCTTTCAAAACTACATCATTTTGTTGATAATGTCAATAAATACTTATATTTGAGTGATTAATTAAGGTCGGTACTTGTCAGATCCTTGCTCTATTGGACGGAGTAATATTTATCGAGGAATGATACGAGCACAACCAACTCGTCACAACAGATGACACAACCTAATCATCCACTGTTGATTAACATGAGTTTAGATCATGATGAATATAAGACAACCTAATTTAAGGGTTGATTATTAAGTTGCGTCAGTCTCGTTAGGACGAATTGATTGTGTCCCTATCACTACTCATATATTTAACTTCGGTGTAATATTAAACGTGAAAAACATTAAGACCACATAAGGCCACGTCACCGTTTTTCAATGGAGCACCATACGCGTCGGACTTTAAACATATACTACTACTCAATTGGTTGTATTTATTATTTATTATTTATTTTTATCTTTTTCCTTTCTGAACACGCAAAACAACAAAAAATGGGAAATAGGTTTTTTTTTTTTTTTTCTTTTCCCGCATAAGTTAAGATTTAAAAACCAAAATAAAACAGAGCTCTACACTTTTTTAGGAGATGTGTTCTAAAAACAGCCATTAAAAAGTGGTTGTTTACGATATAAACACTCAATGTAATCCATCAATTTCAAAGATTTTTCTTCTTCAAAGGAAACTAATTTAAAGATTGAGAAGTCACATCTCTAATCTGTTGTAAAAATTCATGCTAAACAATTTGACAGACTCAGTGTTGGAGAAAAAGCCCTTTTTGAAGGGTTGAATAGTCAACTTTAGCGTGATTTACGGATAGGCTCCGATGAATATATCGAGAGTTAATGATATCATTAAATACTCCATACGGAGTAGTTGATGATGGGCTTTTGAATAACTGATTCGGATGTCGGGTGAATGAGAAATTAATGCCTAAAGTTGGTTGAAAATGTGTTGGAGATAAGAGTTGAAGAGAGTACCTCAACTCAATATCCCACATTGGAAAGATGGGAGACTTGAGCTCCATATATAAGAGCTAGTGTATGCTCTTATAAATGTGCCCCAAGGGGCAAGACACTTTTGTGAAGCAGGGAGGACTTAGATAATTCCACACGCGCGCCACCGCCGTTCGGCCGGCTCGGTTCGGGCGTTACTATTAATTTTTGGGACAAAAGTTTGTTTGAATTTAACCAGAAAATTAATTAGTTAATCGTGAGGCGGTTGGAAGGTTCCAGAATAATGTGAAAACGAATTCTGATTAATTAAGTTAAATCGGTCCGAATTAATTAATTAAATTAAATTCGAAATTAATTAATTATTTTCGGCCAGAAATAGTTTTTCTTGAGGGAAAAGTCGAGCGATTAAGTCATCCAACCAATCAGAATTCGAAAGACATGTCATCCGACCAATCAGAATCGTGGAAATTATCGGCTATTTTTTAATATAAAAAAAATCGGCCCTTATATCTTTTCCAAGGGGAAAAGTTTGATGATGTGTGTTGGCCAATCATATTTGAGCATTGGTTCCTCCTCTCCACTATATAAAGAACCTCATGGATGAGAGTTCAAGCATCGAATTTTCTCTTGTGTCTTTCCACCACAAAGAGTCAGTCATATAGATCTAGATATTGAGTCGAAGAAAAGTCGGAGCACTATGTAAATTCGCCGGAGCTCGGATTTTTGAAGTGCCTCTAAATCCGAGACGAAAGCCGTTGTATCTTGGGAGACAGTTGCTACTACCATAGGCACCATACCGGAGCGATTTGTCTTAAGGAAAGAGTAACTGCTCGCATCGGTTTGTCTTAGTCCTTTATTTTGTGCATACTACATTTATTGTCTATTGTTTGAATCAGATATGCATGATGATATTTATTTTGTTAGATCTACTAAATAATATGAATTGTACTATTCACATGATTTATTTTCTAGATTAATATTCCGTAATTTGATCCGTAAATTACGGATCTGTTCCGTAAATCACTTCACACACGATACACTATCCAACAAGCTTAAGACAAATCTAATGTAATGAGTTGTATCGTGTGTAAGATCACCTGTTGTGCTTAATTTCATAGGCGTTGTATGCAATTTTCTCTGCTTCTTTATAAGCAAACTTTTGGAAAAGGAAAAAACAAAACAGACATGCGTTTATGGCTAATTTGTATTATGTGGATCTTAGTCGATTTTATTGACCTTATTTCCCGAACTTGTTCAACTATTAATTTCCGAGTTCATACATATACTTTGGTTTCGGGTTAAATTGATGCTGGTGAGATTCGTATAAAAGTATATATTACAGTGGGTTTACCAGTTAATCGAATACTACTGCCACGTCTTTTAAGGGATCAAAAAGTTTTGTTGTTCTCTATATATCCCTCTAATTATGGACTCATATTTGACGGTAAAAATTTATTTGATCAAACTGTGCAATCAACTAATAGCTCGGACGAAGCTGTTTGAATGGAAGTTGCATCTACTTAATTGTGACTTTATTAATTTGTAGGGCTTGGTAATTGGTATGCGAACCAACCTGGTTAGTATTTTAATGACAAAAGCATTTGCCTAGGGTAACTGTGATAAGGAAAGGTGTTGTGTACCATATCTGTGTGAATTGATTGGCAGTAAAATACTTGTTGGAAAAATATATATTAACATGTGTTGGGTTCTTTGGTTGAATGCAGTAGTTACTAAAAGGTGTTGCAAGCTTCTGTTTTGCTTTGGTTGTACCTTATGTCAAATTGCTTTATATATGTGGAATTTGATATATGTAATCTGTGATTGTAAGATGATTTATAGACAACGAGTATGGTGGAATTATTTTAAGCAGTACCTACATGGAACTATTGTATTAATAAGATTTACTTTTTTGACATGATCAAAGAATGATTATTGATACTTCTATTGTGTATATGGATGGTGTGCTTTGCAGTAGTTCCATTTAGCTTATTGGGTTCACCCCACTTAATTTTACAATTGTTCATCTTCTGTCATTGAACATAAATGAAAGGATACACCGAGGTGAATCCAAACCGTGTCTTTTGTGACACAAGTGTACATGCAAGTTGTAGCACTAAACGTAGCACCAGTTCGGTAATGAACGAACAATGCTTTGAATGATCAAACCGGATTGATCAGTATAATGATAGTGAAAGTGTATGTTGAGCACAAAGTGATGCTCCGTGTATAGCCATTGAGATTGGCTTTAAGATATGCATACATTCTCGAGTAATCTTGCTTGTGACACTATGACTAAGACTTGCAAATTTCAAATTCGTTTCGTCCATTGATGAAAATGGTGTTGTTACCAAATTGAAATTTGATTCTAATCACAAGTGTGTAGTATGTGTTGAAGCCATGTTGGCTAACTCACCGATTGACCGGTAGAAAGGAACACAGGACCTCTAGATTCGTGTAACCTAGAGGTGATAGAAGTATTATGTTACTTTTATTGAGTATAGCACCAAAATATTTTGATAGTTGAATGCTGAAAAGCGAAGATAAGGCTCGTGATGCCTTGATGGTTATCAGAATGAATGTGATAATAAACATAGCAAACGGATGAGATGTATCCGTATGGATTGTGATGATGGATATGATGTATTGTTTCATGAGTCTTACTAAGGGCCCGGCATTATTCATCAAACAACTACACCATACACACCTCAGTCAAGCGATATGGCTACGTGCAAGAACCCAACTCTTAAAGAGTTGATGGATGCTATGTTGATAAGTTCGAGTTTACATCAGAACTTGTAGGGGGAAGATGTCCTCTCAGTGGAATTCATTCTGAACAACATCCCTTCAAAGAAGAAGGGTGCTACCCCATATGAACTGTGGTTTAACTACAGGTTCTTGGAAATGTGGGGGTGTTTGGCTAAAGTCGAAGTGCCTAAACCAAAGTGAGTGATAGGACCTAAAATCATTAGTGCCTATTGTTTTTGGTGCATAAATCAGACATCAATGATGTACATGAACATGTCATCATCATGTGGTGTTCCTTGCGGGTATCTTTCCTTGTAAGGAAAGTGATAAAGAAGAAGCAAGCATGACTAAGCGGACATATGAGTCTTAATTAGAGTGTGAACCTCAAGAAATTGAGGAGCCTCGTTGTAGTATAAGGGCTAGGACTTCCAAGTCCTTTGCTCCTGATTTTCTGACCTAGATGGTAGAAAACGAACCCAGGACATATGCTGAGGCAATGTCAACTCCTGAAGCCCATTCTGGAAAGAGACTATAAATAGAGAAATTAATCCATCATGCAAAACCACACTTGGGAGTTGGTTGATTTTCCATTGGGAAATAAACCACTCAAGTGCAAGTGGATCTTCAATGAGAAGTTAAAGGTTGATGGATTTATTGTAAGGCGTTGTTGGTAGCCCGAGGGCATCGATAGAAAGAAGGCCTTGACTTTTTACTCACCAGTTATGAGAATTACTTATATAAGGGTTCTCATCGATATAGCTGGAGTCTATAACCTGGAAATCCATCAAATGGATGGTTATGGTGAGTTGAAAGAAGAGATGTACTTGGAACAACCTGAGGGGTTCATAGTTCCAGGCTAAGAGAGTAAGGTGTGTAGACTTGTTAAGTCTCCGTGGCTCGAATAATAGCCAGAGCAACGGCATATCAAGTTTGACAATGTCATTTTGTCAAGTGGGTAGGACATATATATGTCTACATTGAGAACACACCTTTGTGATAGTATGTCTATGGCGTGCTGATAATGGGAAGTACTCATGAGAGTATCATGAATACGGAAAGGCTGCTGGCAAGGAACTTCGATGTGAAGGACATGGGAGTTGCCGATGTGATACTAGGGATTAAAGATCTCTAGTGTATCTGGTGGACTTGTGTTGTCACAAACTCATTATCATGAGTCTGTTTTAAAAGGACTTAATGTCTTTGATGAAAGTCCTGTGAGAACTCCACTTGACCTAAGTATGCACTTAGTCAAGAACAGAGATGAACCTGTGCATCAATTGAGCTATTCTCAAGTGATCGGAAGTCTGATGTACATAACCAACTGTACACGACCAAACTTAGCATGTTCAGTGAAGAAACTGAGTAGGTTCACGAGTAATCCAGATCATAATCATGGGAAAGCCTTAAATAGGTTGTTGAGGTACATGAAGTACACTATGAGTCTGAGACTACGATATACTAGATATCCATCAGTATTAGAAGGATACCGTGATGCCAACTGGATATAAGATATGAAAGATTCAAAGTCCACCAGTGGATACTTATCCACGATTGGTGGTGCTGCTGTGTCCTGGAAGTCTACAAGACAAACGTGCATAGCTCGTTCCACAATGGAAGCTGAGTTTATAGATTGGATAAGGCTGGAGAAGAAGCTGAATGGCTTAGGAATTTCCTAGAGGATATTCCGTGTTGGCCTAAGCATGTGGCTGCTATCAGCTTACACTGTGATAGTAAGTTGACTATAAGAAGGGCACAGAGTAGTGTGTATAATGGTAAGTCTCGACACATACGCCGTAGACACAATACCATTAAACAGTTGATCTCTAATGGAGTGATTTCCATCGATTATATAAGATCGAAGGAGAATCTTACGGATCCGCTTACAAAAGGTTTAGCTAGAGATCAGATGTCAGTTTTGACAACCGGAATAGGACTGAAGCCTGTTATGCATGTTTCCTTGTAGTGGCAACCCAACCATGTTGACTGGAGATCCCAAGATCATGGTTCAAAAGGGACAACTAAACTATAAGGAACAGTCTAGCACTTACCCATTCTGAGTGAATAAAAGTGCTGTCTGCAGAGGGTATGAGGTTAAGCGAAGCTTTTAATGATTCCTATATCTTGTTATTCAAGTGGGGTAGGACAGAATACCCTTGATAGGAGGTTGCCTATGTAAGTGCGAAGTGGGGCCGCTTCTGTGAGAATTTTGAGGCTTGAATTCTCTAAAGCACTTTCTGAAACCAAGTGTTGTCCAGGGCCAAGACGGACACAACCATGACAACCGAAAGGTGCTAGGGGAAATATTTTGTGAGTCCTATTGTCTTGGTTTACACTAAAGGCTGAACAGTTCAAGACATAGTTCACTGATTAGCCGAGTAAATCCAATAGTACTTCACTAAAGCAGGTTCAAGGCCAGAAGCTATCTTTCCTGATGCAATATTTTTCCGTCTGACTTCTCATCAGAGTTTGCATTTGCATTTGCATTAATTTTCATTCATGTGGGGGATTGTTGGAGAAAAAGCCCTTTTTGAAGGGTTGAATAGTCAACTTTAGCGCGATTTACGGATAGGCTCCGATGTATATCATCGAGAGTTAATGATATCATTAAATACTCCGTACGGAGTAGTTGATGATGGGCTTTTGAATCACTCGATTCGGATGTCGGGTGAATGAGAAATTAATGCCTAAAGTTGGTTGAAAATGTGTTGGAGATAAAGAGTTGAAGGGAGTACCTCAACTCAATATCCCACATTGGAAAGATGGGAGACTTGAGCACCATATATAAGAGCTAGTGTCCGATACTAGAGTGCTCAATGGAAGACACCTATACGGTCTTCTAGACCAAATCATGATACATGATACCGTAGCTTAGATCATAGAGAGATAACGTGAAGAACAGATTCCCCTAGCTTTATTTAGCAATAGGGTAATGGTTATCAAGAGTAGTACATTAGTGATACCACCATTCTAGTACTTCCAAAGCTACCTTCCGTGTACGACCTTCTGTGTACGTTGGTCGCCCTATCCAATTAAACTCTTCGATTCGATCAGCAATGACAATGTCATCACACAAGATAGCATACCTCTTACCTAATTCAACTGCTACCTTGATAAGGTAAACAACGAAGTCACTGAATCGCACCATCTGCTGGATCTGTTGGATACATCTGCATCGTTCATCTTGTGAGACGGTTGGTTACGACGATTGATCGGATCGAGAGGCGAAACGAAGAGATTGATTGAGTGGTGGAAATTGGGGAGGCCCTCTCTCCCTGTTGTCGACGGCCGGAGATGGTAATCAACAAGAACAAGGAAAATCAAAGAGACGGATAATGCTTTCTCTTTAGTTTTCCATGTGCTTTGATGGTAATAAGAAATTGAGAATAAGGCTAAAATTGTCCATAACAAAAAAAATTGTCCTTATTTAACTAAAAAATTAAGTGTGAATTAATGCTTAATTAAAGATGAAAAATTGGACTTATACCTAATTTTTCCAAAAAAAAATACACGTCTAAGAAGAAAAAGAACAGAAAACAACAACAACCTGTTCCCCCTTTTTTTTATTTTTGGGTATTTGTTTGTAAGACTGATTTGGAGACTTAATTAGGTACTTAGGAAACCTAAAAAAGATAATCGTTTATAAGGACACATTTTATTTAATTGGACTCAATTACCCTTCTTACACTAAAAGCGCTTCCTTCGTCATCAGATTCTTTTCTCGGAGGAGGACGATGACGATGGCTTCCGAGAATTCACTTTTCCCTTCCTTCCTACCGATAAACAACCTCGAATTCCCCATCAACCTAGGTACCACCACCCCGGCCCTCGGCCTTTCTGCCACGGTTCATGATAACGGTAAAGACGATTACGATGAATGGGCAATTTGATAAGTATAACCTTGACGAGCTCAATTATAGATAGGGTAGTAGAAACCATGTTTTCTGGATCAATTGGTTTTAGTTAACAGTGCTTTTAAAGTTATGATTCCTGTTTGATCCTTTTTTGATTGGTGGATATTTGTGATTCCATTAAAATGGTGAACGTTTTGGACTGTGACGATGACAAATTATGTCACATTAATAATCCGGGCCCTAATATGAATCTAATGAAGACCACTCAAGAACCCTAATGCCCAAAAGAACGTGGTGGTAGATTTTTGTGTTTGCGGCTGAGTCTAAGACTGTATCTTAGATTGCCTACGTATCCTGTTATATTCCAGGAATCAAGCCTTACGTAGTTCCTGGATTGGGGTATTTATAATGACAACACTTGCCTAAACTCTAAGGTTAAGTCGGCTTGTACTATTGTCAAACTTACCCTTATATGGGCCTTAAACCCTTGCCCAAACTATCGCTATTAATGGGCTTGGACAGCTGGTGCGGACCCTGTCCTCGAGTCGATACTTCCGACCTGCGGTGATCGACTCTAGACCCGTTGTCCTACACTGCTAGGTGGCGTGGACTCTGTCCTTATGGACTTTCCGTCTCACACTTCTCGATAGTCGATCGTCGTAGCCTGGCTTCCACTAGATGGCCTTAGCCTCGAGCCTGGGCATCGACATGGTTACCTTGGTGTTTTATCCATGATGTTGTTTTATGACCAATCGATAGACGACACGTGGAGGGAGTGAAACCCGGTATCGTCATAAGCCCCCCAGACTTGAGAGAGGCGACTCCCGTTGTCCGAGGTCGAGTCTGTCACATGAGTCGTCTTCGAGTCGGGTTTTCCTTTGGGCGGGAGAAAGCCCACCTTTTCACAACCCTAACCGTTTGTATCCTGATTGAGGTCAAGTTAAATTACTAACTCGATGCCTAAATAACCACTAGCAAGTGAACTAGGTTCAATCGCAGTATAGCTAGATAGAGTCGAGGTCGATCCCACAAAGAATCAATTTGTGGATCCTACTTAAATAGTCAACTAGTTACTTCGTTGAACAAATACGGTCTATGACCAACATAAAGTACGAGGAAAGAAAGACACACTCAAACATATAAACAACATGTAAACACATAACGTAATCAATCGCCCAATTATAACCATAATCATTTGGATCTAGACAATTTATATGACAACAAAACTCATCTACTATTAATCCGTTCATATCTCTTTATATTGGCTACGGGAGTCATCCTCTACAACTTGATGTAGCACCGGTAGGTCACTATATCACCGTGGTATTGTTACGTGACTTCGCCTTTTGGTGCCTCCATCTCATATAACTCACACGCTTACTACTCTAAGGATGCCGATATTAACCGTACACCTCGTCCGGGCAACATTCCTTTGGTTAGGCGTACTTCCTAGACGATCACTCAAACTCTCGTCCAACTAACAATTACCAAGTTATAGTCTCATGCTAGTTTACGATCTACGTGTATCAAGGTGCGCGCAATTCCCTAATATAAACCTACCTAGATAACGCCGAAAGTCCGAAGATCAATTCATAAGCCTACCTAAGAGTTTTATACCGGTATTTCCTTTTTACACGTTTTAATTAAATCAAGTGAGTGACGTAGCCATAGCCATACCTACCGACATAACAGATTCAATTAAGCTAACCTAATCATAAAGACGTGACTGATTAACGGATGAAAACAGGTTTGCTCACTCTCGGTCGACCGAATAGGTGCTCTCGGTCGACCGAGTGACACCTCTCGGTCACCCGAGAGTCCAACTCCCCAGATTTACATCCCCGAACATATTTCTCAGCGTTTCATATACAAATCGGATTATATAGCGAATTATCAGGACATCATATAAACTAATCTAAATACACGTAAATTAAACACACAGATTCATCCGTAGATGTTAGGTAGAGGACGTAGGGTTTGGGATCCTTATAGACAAGGTATCACCGGCGCTTCTAACGTCATATCCTAGATCTATATCATCTAGATATGAATACCTACTCAAATAATCAAAGCATAATTGGGAAATTGATTACTAAAAAGAAAACAAGAAGATAAACTAGGGCTTACATGTTGCAACCCTAGCAACCTCCACAAGCCTAAAGAATCCTTATTTGTTTATTTGTAAGTATGAAGTAATGTTGATGAATGCATAATAAAAAATACAAAGGACTTGTGTTTATATAGAGCCTCAGCCGTCATAGACAACCGACTTAAAAAATGCCGACATTCTGAACCCTAACCGACTCAATTAATGTGTGATAGGAACCAACTTTACAGTACATTTCTGTACAGTTCAGCCCACGATTATCACATTTCTGGCATGTTTCGGGTGAGTTTAGACCCTATTTTGAGTATTAAATGAGGTTTTATTGTACGTCGAGTGATTGTCGGTTTTCCGTAAACTCGACCTTATTTTAGCATTTTATACTCGTTTTTCCCGAGCACCCGTAGTTTGCGGGGTTATGCGTTTGCTTGTTGTTTTCATATGGATGCGGGACTAGGGTGTCTCGAGAACCCGGAAGGCGAAGATTTATGATGATAAGTGTGATCAAGGTGCAAGAATGAGCCAAGGAAGGAGAAAGAATAAGAAAAGGAAGAGAAATAGTTGTTGCTCTCACCATATGTTCACTTCATCAGCATTTTGACCGATTATGGAGGCATTTTCTGGTCATGGTGTCTTCATGAAAGTTGTAGATAATTCAAAGATCTTTCTACTGGTTTTTGAATCACCCCAATCAGAGGTCGGATGAAGAAGTTATGAAGTGTTTCTTGCGGAGAGCATCGTCGAAATGGAGCAATCCGGAGGCAAAACCGAGAGAGTTGTCCGTACGGATGACACATTTTGTCCGTACGGACGGCTGGAAAATGATGAAATATCCGTACGTATGGCCTTTTATCCGTACGGACAAGTGCCCTGGACTATAAAAACACCTCAAACATCGCAGCAGCAGCAGCAGGTTCAGTTTCCACCAGTCCGGTCCTTTGAGCTGCATTTTGACCCATCGGGGAAGCATTTTCTGGTCAAGTCGTCTTCATAAAAGTTGTAGGTAATTGAACGAGCTTTCCGACGCATCTTGAATCGTTCAATTCGGAGCTACACACAGGGAGATTTTAATGATTTACTGAAGACAGGTCAAACGAGCCGAGTTGGTCGGCCCACCAGCTCAAACTCGCGATTTTTGCTCTATATAAGAGGCTCCATAGAAAGAGAGCCTCATACTCTCACTTTTTTCGGCGTGGACTGAGCTCGAGGCCGGCTTAGGTGCTCAACCCAGCCGCTCCGGCGGCTGTTATGCAGGTTGACATCTAAATAGTCGGATCAAGGCTTGGGCCCATGCTTTTAGATTAGATTTTTGTATTTAGCGTCGAACGCGGTATTCGATTGATTGCTTGTGGATTTCGCGTCGTGGGTCACGATAGGGATTAAAGGCTTGGATCTTTTGTCGATTTGGGACATGGGCTTTCAGATCTAATGTATTTCGATGTCGATTTGGTGAGTTTCCTTTGTCGATTTGCTTTCTCTCGATTTTGCTTTGATTGTTTCGATCTTTTGTCGATGGGATTGCTTATTGTTGTTAGTTCATGCTTTAAATCCCTTTTTCGTGCCGTAGTTTAGTATGGGCTTCGATCGTTTATCCCGTTGGTGTGCTCTTTGTTCACCGATTTTAACACAGGTTTCGTATTCGACCCAATTTCCTCGTGGGATCGACCCCGTACTCTTTGCCATTCTACTACGATCGACCCGGTGTTTGGCCGGTTAGAGAGTGGTTTCACGGTATATGAGTTTCGTGGATTATAAATATTGTTTGGTTTTTGGATCGTGAAAAAATCCTCTCATCAAAATGGCGCCGTTGCCGGGGAAATTGTTTAAAAGTCGAATTTGTGTTTGGTCGTGAACGAAAAGAAAAAAAAAGAAAAATATGAAAACATGTTGATAATGTTGTGCTTAGACTAGGTTTGAATGCAATTTTGGTACTTAGCTTCTTCGGAGGTTGATATCTTGTAGGTTGTCCTAGAACTTGGGCCTAAGTGCTTATCATCTTGTTTTATTTAGATTTCGATAGGAGCCATGGGATGTTGAAGTGATGTTGTCTTGAACTCGGATTGAATACGACTTTGGTACTTAGTCTCTTCGGAGGTTGATATCGTCTAAGTCGCGCTAGAACTGGGGCTCAGGACCTTCGACTATCATGACTTTTTGAGGGGTTTAAAATATCGTGTGTGTGTGTGTTGTGAAAAAAAAATCGAAAAAAATAAATAAATAAATTCGAACTCGGTTTTCATGATGCTTGCTATTTGTATTCTTCTTGAGTTGTTGATCTTTTTGAGTTCGGATTTTGGTTGATGGTTTTGGTGATACTTGTTTGAAATGAAATATTTGAATTGTTGTTTTGAGTCTTTTATGGTTTGAGTCCGTTTTGGTGTCACTATGTCGAGCCAACGACATAAAATAAAGGCACTCGGTGGGAGGCAACCCATCATTTCCTGTGTTTTTGCTGGTTTTGAACTCGTGTTGCTGTGTTTTGGTGTTGAGGATTGAATCTAGATGATCCCGAGGGGCCTTCATGCTTAAAAATTCACTTTTCCTCTGTTTTTATTCTTGTCCGGACGGACACACACACCCATCCGTCCGGATGGATCACTGGTTTTTATCTTTCTGGTTTGTTTTGAGATGACTTTGTTGCTACTTTGCTTTTGATCCGTGGTTGTAAGCCGTAAGGCGCGTACTTTTTCACCCACTTTTCATCTTTTCATGCCTCATGTGACTTATCTTGGATTTGTGGATTTTGTGTTGGGCACGTTTGGACGTGATTGGTTGTTATTGTATGTTTGAATCATATTTGACTATCTTTGTGACATACTTGTTCAAGTTTTCTGACGTGACGAGGTCGTTTATTTTTATCACCCCCGGATTCCCCCCCATATTATATGCTTTGGCACGCGGACCATGTCCCGTGCATGTATTTCTTGGATGCTTTTCAATGACTAGGGATTCGGGATGGACTACTTTCACGACCGTTACGGGACTTGATCGCGCCGTTTTGCCGGGCTCATAAGCTAAGTCTTTCTTTTTCCTTCTCGTTCACACACCGAGGACGGTGCTTCACTTAAGTGGGGGGGAGACGACTTAGCTTATTCGCTTGTTCTTAAAAGTATTATGCCGTGATGTGATAAACTTGGTTTTTACTCGTTTCCGAGTCGATTTTTAGGCCGTTTTTCAAAATTTTCCAAGATTTTAACACCACGTTACATGCATGTTGTTCACAATTGAGTGGTGAAAGGTCTTTAGCTTTGTGAATGTCTCACAGTGAGTCTATATTGTCATGATACGGAACACTTTTTAGTACACGTTTGACGACGGTTATGCTTATCACGATTACTTTACACACCTGTACCCCTAGTTTCGAGGCGAAATAGAAGGATTGGCCTTGGTAGGAACACAGGATGACAAGTTTTGGCGTTCTTTTTTACCCTACTTTAGCCAAATAAGCCTGAGCCGAATGTTTGACCTTCGTAGCCCCTCTCAGCCTTGATAGAATGGTCTGACCACCATTCGCATTATTAGCCGTTTTGTTACTTAGTCAGAAACCTACCCTTGAGCCTTATTTTGGTCACATTCCCTTCATTTGACCCTACGAGTGGACTTAGTCTCTTGTTAAACCACACTTGCCAAGGCAAGTGTGGGGTGGGGGGAGATGTTGTCTTTGAGTCGGGTTGTTGTTTCCTCAGTTTTAGAGCTATAAAAAGGGGAGGAGCTCGGGTGATCTTTTTTTATAAGGCCTTTGGTTCAAAGAAGAAAAGAAAGAAAAGTTGAAAAAGAAAAAGAATGCAAAAAGAAAAATGGAAAAAAAAGGTGAAAAGAAAAGAAAAAGAAGTGAAATAAAAGTTTGAATAAAGTGAATAAGTGCTGAGTCAAAGAAAGCCTTGTGTGGACGTGTATTGTTTGTCCATATAATGTTGAGTTCGGAAGTTGTTTTGATTTGTGTGATGATCGGAGGAGTTTGGTGTTGATTTGTGTGGTTGCAAGGAGGAGATACACTTGTTGATTTGGTTCACTCGTATTTTCTCTTCTCCAGTTCCCAAATTATCCTTTCGGTTAGCCCCCTCCCGAGCCTAACGTTATAACCATTCAAGTCCTGCTGGACCGTGTTTAACCTTGGTTAGTCCCGATTAGTGGAGATTTTAGGAAGGGCAGGATTGTGTAAAGGCATTTGTCCGGTATTCCAAGCCCGAAATCGTATTAAGCATAAGTCGTCGTCATTCAACACACACTCACTCCGTGTCAAGATCTAGTAGAGTCAAAGTAATACATTCACTTAACTAAGTTCTTTTCACCTCGATATTTTGAAATGCATGCATGTACCGTAAAGTTGATTCCTTGGTATTGTTTGAACGCCTAACCGGTCAGACTACCTTTCAAGCCCAAAACTTCAACGGTCCCGAAACCCCGTTCCCACACGTCGCCGCAACATACATTTATAAGCTACGTGTGTGCAACAATGAACAAGGTTGTCAATCTCATTCAAAGCTATTAAAACAATCAAAACAAGTTTCGTGATGTGGATTATCGATTAGAACGTTAAATTACACGCTACACTACCTCCCGGTTCATCTCTCTAATGGTGTTTCACCCGCATTCACGTGGTTCGACCATACGACAAATCTAGCTACTCATAATCGAATCTAAACAACAAACAAGGTAGAAAAACATAGCAATAACCATAAAAGAACAAGAGAATAAACTTACTTGATTAAGAAATTAAGAGTACCAAATTCGTGCTCCAAAAGATCGAATTTTGGCAATCGAAATGTAACAAATCGAAGTTCTAAGTTAGATAATCAAAGAGAGGATCGAAAGACGATTCTAATGATATATAGCACTAATTCTAACTCCTAAGGATGAAGAAAATCGCCCAAAAGAGGCCCAAAGTCACCTAAAACCTCCTCCCCGACTACCTGCTGTTCTGAGGCTCTTTTTATAACCCAGAAAGCCGTCCGTACGGATAGGAAGGTTGTCCGTACGGACAGTTCTTCATTTTTTGAGTTTTTTCGCAACCAGAGAGTTGTCCGTACGGACAGAAACTCTTGTCCGTACGGACATATGCTCTGTTTTTCTGGGCTGCATTAAATCCTTCATAACTTCTTCATCCGAGCTCTGATTGGAGTGATTCAAGATGCCTTGGAAAGCTCTTTGAATTGTCTACAGCTTTCATGAAGAAACCATGACCAGCAAATGCCTCCATAATGGGTCAAAATGCTGCTGAACCGAACACACCACAAGGGTACCAACCATTCATCTCCCTTTTCTTCCTCTTTCTCCTTCATTGGCTCATTGTTGCACCTTGACCATGCTTCTCATCATAAATCTTTGCCTTCCGGGTTCTCGAGACACCAATACCCTACAACCTCATGAACAAACAAGACACACAAACGATTCCGGAGGGTAAAAGTGCTCGGAATGAGGTTAATATCAATAAAAAGAGGTAGTAAACCATCAAAGTGACGGAATTACTCCTCGTGCTATAAACTCAAGATATTACCCCAAAACGGTCTAGAAACAACAAGAAACATGCTAAAAATATGGTAAACGGGGGTAGAAAATGCACCGGAATCACGTAAAGTTGACTCCCATCACCACCCCACACTTAGCCTTTGCTCGCCCTCGAGCAAATTAGGCGTTTTAAAACAAACCAAGGGATTCAACTTTGTGATGTAGGTTCTACTAATCACACTCTCGAGGTAACCACAAAGTAAGAAACACGAACATAAACATACCGATACAACATTATCAAGAAAATGGGGTGTGTGTGGTGCCAAGCTAAAACCAAGCGCTCAAAATGATTGTCGGGGCTTGAATCCCAACCAAAAGTCTACCAACCGTCTCATACCCACTAGCCTCTCCACTAATCAAGGTCACTAAGTTTGGACACAATCGGGTAGGACTTGAAGGGTTATAACGTTAGGCTAGGGTAATTCCGGTTAATCGAAAAGGGTATTTTGGGACTTGGAGAAAAAGAAGTACAAGTGAACCTAATCAACACATGTACCACTTCATTTATATCAAACAAACCACCAAAACTCCTTTTTGATCATTTTTAACACTTTGGGAGCCATAGGATACTAACGCACCCGAACTCATTGCCAAACTCGACTATGTTTCAAGCGTCGTGAGGTGAGATCGAATACAATAGCACCTATCTAACTATCCCAACCCTAACATCATCATTAACTTTAAGCTCATTGCCCTTGACTCCAATCCTTTATTTCTATATACATCCAAGTTATTTGTTTGTTTTTCTCTTTTCTTTTTTTTTTTTTTTTTTTGAAAGAAGAAGAAATAAGTACATATTTTCTTTTCTTTTTGGGCCAAAACCGAGCAACCAAGACCAAAGGAGCTCCTCCTCTCCTTACAGCTCAAAACCGAGAAACCACCCACCCGACTAGTAACATCATTTCCCCCCACCCCACACTTGCCTTGGCAAGTGTGATCTAACAAGAGACTAAGTCCACTCGTAGGGTCGAACGAAGGGAATGTGACCATAATTAAGGCTCAAGGGTAGGTTTCTGGTTAAATAACGAAACGGCTATAAAATGAATGGTGGTCGGACCATTCTATCAAGGCTGAGAGGGGCTACGAAGGTCAAATGTTCGGCTTAGGCTTATTTGGCTAAAGTAGGGTCAAGAAGAACGCCAAAACCGTCATCCCGTGTCCTACTTAGGTGAACCTTTCTATTTCGTCTCGAGACTAGTGGTATGAGAGGTGGTAGTAATCAAATTGTGCACAAGGTGTAGCTTATGTGAAATTAATAAACTCCATTCTCAAGATAATATTAGACCGCAATGTACATGTTCGGGATCCTTACTAAGGTGATCACCACTCGAATGTGAAAATAACACACACAACATGGTGTTAAAAACCTTGAAAAATTTTAAAATTTACCCCAAAATCAACTCGAGCCCGGTCATAGGCTAAGCATACCACATATATAGCACATTTAACAACAAAAACAAGAAAACGGCTAAGTCTCTCACCCCACACTTAAACGAAACACTGTCCTCAGTGTGTGAGAGATAAAAAGAGTAAAAGACTTAGCTGTTTGATCAAAAACCCGGCAAAAAGGCGCACTCATAGCCCGCGTGACAACTTCTAGTAAGCTCCATCTCGAATATCTGAAACCATAGAAACAAAAACCAAGGCAAACACATGCACGGGAAAAGTCCACGTGCCAAAAGATGGTGATAGATACGAGATATATATAACAAATAGAATCCATGCCACAATCAAGGTATCAAAGCATATCAACCATACTAGACGGGAATTGCCTTTGGATGTAAAGATAATCAAAAGAAACACAGAGCATCCACGCATAAAACAAGGCCACGAGGCTCACATAAAAGCATCCCCGTCTCCGTACAAAAGCCATAGTCAAAAGGAAATTCTCACCCCCACGAAGTATATCCGGACGGATAGGCGAAGAACCGTCCGGACGGATGAAATGTATGTCCGGACGGACGGATGACCGCCAAAAACGAGTGAAAACCCGAGATCTATCCGGACGGATGGACTATCTTGTCCGTACGGACGGAGTGCAAATACAGGGGAAAAGTGCATTTCATGCAAATAAGGCACCTCGTGATCATCCGGATTCAACAGCAATACCAAAAACACAAAAGATGGACCTCAAAACAAGCAAAACACAACAAATGGTGGGTTGCCTCCCCCAAGCGCCTTTGTTTTACGTCGTTGGCTCGACAAAATGACTTATACAATGCCAAATTTTTCAAAGTTATACTATTGGCACAAGCGAGGAAAAGGTAGAAGTGCTTTGTTTAATGTCGTTAGCATCGACTTAACGGCACTAAACGGACTCATAACTCAAAAAGACTCAAAACAACAATTCAAATATTTTATTTCAAACAAGTATCACCAAAACCATCAACCAAAATCTGAACTCAAGAACATCAACAATTCAAGGAGAATGAACATAGCAAGCATAGGGGAAAACGAGTTCGCTAGAAACTTACCTCTCATAGCCCTTGATGTTACCTCTTGCCAACTCGGGAATCCTCTTTTGTCAAAATATCTCACTATCTTCTTCTTAAAATTGCCATTCCATGGTAGTTGTCCCTTTTTAAAAATTCTTTGAGCTCCATCTACCGGTGAGTACACAAAATCGATCGCGAAATACTCATCAACACAAAGTGGAAGAATGTAATAATCCGGGACCGGCGCGCTAATAATCTCCACTTCTCCCGGTAGCTCTACCATAGACGGCTTTTTAGTCTCATATGATTTCACGACACTCTTCATAATAACATCTTCATTCACTTCAATTTGGAGTGAGGGTGAAATGGGCGATCCCGAGTTTCTCTTTCGTCTCTAATTTCGTCTCATCAAATATTATGCTCAAATCTATCACACACCCCTCCACATCATTATTTTGCATTGCTTCGGGCGGCGGTGTAATAGATAGAATTTGCACATCTTCCATTTCCAAATCTGGAACTTCCTCTTCATCCCAAATTGAATCCGTGCCATCACCAAAACAGTCTTGCTCATTCCTATAAATGGTGGGTTGCACCACGGACTCTACCAAAACATCATCATTTTTAGCTCGCTGGTCGGAATTTCACTCGGTAGAACTTGGAAACTGATACTATCAAATACTACAATGGGGGATGGCGGTGATAAGGCCAACTCAACCACTGGATCCTCCATGACGAGCACCTCATTATAGCAACTTGACTCGTCAATATCACTATCTACCCGGACCGTTTCCATGGGGGTCACGTCACCAACCTCAATCCCCTTTTGTGCGCAAGACTTTTCTATTAGATCCGGCATCCGGGCCGTAATGAGAGACACGATATCCTGAGACATCCAACATAACTTGTATCTCATATGAGGCCAATCTTCATTAGTTGGGCACGTCCTATATTCCCCGCTGGAAAACTTGTCTTGAATCTCCCCAGCCCGTTCAAGAGCATCCGTGGCCTCTGCATATAACCCAAACATCCGCTTCAACCAATCGATCAATCGATGTGCCGACACTTCCTCATCCATAGCCATAGAAACCCTTTCCATCAGCTCCTGAATAATACCTACTTCTCGTTCCTCTTCGGCATAGGCGAGGTCAATCTGCTGCAAGTGCGGATTTTGAGAGCTCCAATTCCACGGTCTGTTCGAATCATAATTCTGCTCCTGCCCCCAACATTGATTGTTTTGGTTGCCTCCCCAATTTCCTGGCTGATTCTGGTTCCAATTGCCCCCAGAATTCTGTCCATTATAGTTCCCCTCATCATATCGATAATCGTCGTCGTCCATTCCACATCCCATGAACGCACCCTGCTCTTGGTCATAAGGTTGATAATACTGATTTTGACCAAGCTCAGGTGCCCAAGATTGATAGGTGGATTTTTCTTCATAAAAGTTGTATTGTTGAGAATATCCACCCATTTATGCTCAAGCTGCAAATCACAGAAAACAACAAGAAAACAATAAAAACGACCTAAGCCCAAGCTTTCGGTCAACTATTGTGATATCAAAGCATTGCCAATCCCCGGCAACGGCGCCAACTTGATAAGCGGATTTTCTAGGTCCGGTCGAACAAGTAAAAACTCGAAACCTTAGCAAAATCTACTTTCTAACCGGCAGTGGACCGGGTCGATTGTAGGATAGTGCTTTAGGAGTCCGAGGTCGAACCCACGAGAGATTGGTTTTTGAGTACCACGGTTGACTTAGCACTCGGTTCAGGTCAAACAGATAGATATGAAGTTATACTACTGCATAAAAGAAAGATTACACTACTCGGAATTCTAAACAATTAAAAGAGGTATGGCCGAACTACGTTTCAGCGGATTACTTTACCCTCAGAAAGATTGCCCCGGAAGTGTGCCTTACTCTACCTTGCCATCTAACGATAACTCATAGGACAAACCCCATATTGGAACTGGACTTGATGACTAGGGCGTCAATCTAGTACACGGGTAGGTGTCAGACTACCTTTCAAGCCCAAAACTTCAACGGTCCCGAAACCCCGTTCCCACACGTCGCCGCAACATACATTTATAAGCTACGTGTGTGCAACAATGAACAAGGTTGTCAATCTCATTCAAAGCTATTAAAACAATCAAAACAAGTTTCGTGATGTGGATTATCGATTAGAACGTTAAATTACACGCTACACTACCTCCCGGTTCATCTCTCTAATGGTGTTTCACCCGCATTCACGTGGTTCGACCATACGACAAATCTAGCTACTCATAATCGAATCTAAACAACAAACAAGGTAGAAAAACATAGCAATAACCATAAAAGAACAAGAGAATAAACTTACTTGATTAAGAAATTAAGAGTACCAAATTCATGCTCTAAAAGATCGAATTTTGGCAATCGAAATGTAACAAATCGAAGTTCTAAGTTAGATAATCAAAGAGAGGATCGAAAGACGATTCTAATGATATATAGCACTAATTCTAACTCCTAAGGATGAAGAAAATCGCCCAAAAGAGGCCCAAAGTCACCTAAAACCTCCTCCCCGACTACCTGCTGTTCTGAGGCTCTTTTTATAACCCAGAAAGCCGTCCGTACGGATAGGAAGGTTGTCCGTACGGACAGTTCTTCATTTTTTGAGTTTTTTCGCAACCAGAGAGTTGTCCGTACGGACAGAAACTCTTGTCCGTACGGACATATGCTCTGTTTTTCTAGGCTGCATTAAATCCTTCATAACTTCTTCATCCGAGCTCTGATTGGAGTGATTCAAGATGCCTTGGAAAGCTCTTTGAATTGTCTACAACTTTCATGAAGAAACCATGACCAGAAAATACCTCCATAATGGGTCAAAATGCTGCTGAACCGAACACACCACAAGGGTACCAACCATTCATCTCCCTTTTCTTCCTCTTTCTCCTTCATTGGCTCATTGTTGCACCTTGACCACGCTTCTCATCATAAATCTTTGCCTTCCGGGTTCTCGAGACACCAATACCCTACAACCTCATGAACAAACAAGACACACAAACGATTCCGGAGGGTAAAAGTGCTCGGAATGAGGTTAATATCAATAAAAAGAGGTAGTAAACCATCAAAGTGACGGAATTACTCCTCGTGCTATAAACTCAAGATATTACCCCAAAACGGTCTAGAAACAACAAGAAACATGCTAAAAATATGGTAAACGGGGGTAGAAAATGCACCGGAATCACGTAAAGTTGACTCCCATCAATGTGCCGAACTTCCTTTGGACTATAGGCCCACTCGGTCGACCGAATGCATGGGCTCGGTCGACCGAGCCTTACATGCTCCTGGCTTTCTCCTCTTTTCTGTCTTGGGCCTCCTGAACTTGTCTGTGATCCATCAAAGCTTTTCCGAAGTCCATCCATGTGCTCCCAAATGAGTTACTACAAATATAACGTGAAATACAGTCTGTAATATCAAATAATATAATAAAACCTCTTAATACATAATAATGAATCGTAACTCTCGACATATGTGAATTAAGCATATTACGACTTATTATTACTCTAATATAGCTCCTTTAAACTAGAATCGGGGATAAAGGTCATAGAATAATGGGCACAAAATGACCGTTATCATATCCATGTGGCGCGATACCCTGGCACACAGACGCTTCGTATCCCGCAAAACGCGTCATCGTCTTGATTATCGCGATTTCCAGGGGTTATAACTCCCCATTATCCCCTGTCTTTTCAAATCATTTGCGTATCTTTTGCAAGCATAAAAGGAGAGGAGATTGCAGCAGAGTCCATTCGCCACTTTCTTTTTAGAAACTTCAATTCCAAACACCAAGTAAGCTTCTTTCTTTTTCTTAGCGTTCTTCATCTTGTTCTTTGAATTATCCATGTCCCAAAGTAGTAGTGCTACTGAATCGGATAGGGGTAGTGAAACGCCAGTTCATAGCCAGTCTCCGGAACCTACTACCTCTGATCATCTTCTCCGGCAAGAGTCCGGTGAGCCCACAGCTTCCCCCCTCCTGTCCCTAACCAGCCTAAAAAACTAGTAACTAGGATGGATGGAAAAGGTGCTAAAGGGTGTCTTAGTGCACTTTCTCCTGAGGACGTCACCAAAATCTGCCGGAAATATAATATTGTTAGTCCTCCGTTCGAAGCTCGACTCCCTTCTGGCATTCATATGTTTGCCGACGAGCCCCCGAAGGGATTCTGTTCTGTCTACGAGAATCAACTCGCGAGTGGGTTAAGGTTTCCGCTTTGCCCGGCTGTTCTCGCGATTCTCGATCACTACGAGATCAGCGTTTCTCAAATCGCCCCGAATGATGTCAGGATCATAATGGGGTTTCTCATCGCTTGTCGAGTGGCTGGGGTCTGCTTCACGATTCCTCTATTTCGATACTACTATCAAATTTCTGCCACGCCAGATAAGCTATGGTATACTTTTCAGAGAAGGACGAACCGACATGAATTCGTGACAAAGGGGCCTTCTTCTCACGGGGAGTGGAAGCCTCGATTCTTTTTCCTTCGACATGGTCTAGAGAACCCTTACATAGGTCAGTGGAGGTCGAGGGGCTCAAAGAAGGACAAGTGGGGAAGTGCTCCCATTCCAGAGGAGGCCCGCCAGTTGGGTAGACACAATTTCGAGGTGGTCACTCGAGATTTGAGTCTCCTCTATGACCTGGCCCATCTAGGGGAAGTGGGGCCGATCCCCTATGTCGGCCTTCATCTTCAAGATCTCGAGAACCGTAGGAAACTTTCTTATTTGTTTACTTTTTACATATACTATTTGTCGAGTTTGGCAACTTGTCGTTTATTGATTAAAAACTAACTTTTTCCCTTCGTTTTTTGCAGTAGGCAGGTTCACCAAGGTCACCGATCCCACACGTATTCCTGGATCGGAAATTGTGGCTGCTCCACCTACCGGGGGTCGGGCTACCTCTGAATTGGCTGTGCCTGAAGTCAGGGCGCCTTCTTCTTCCCGAGAGGGAGGTGCTGCTCCACCTGAAACAGTCCCTGCTGCAGTCGAGTCGTCTGTCCCTGTTGGATCGACTGAACTACCTCCGACTACCAGTAGTTTAACAGTTCATTTTGGCTCTCTTCGAGATGAGGACAAGGAGGAGCTTGTCGATTTGACCCCGGCCGTTGAGGTCGATGTCGAGGAACAAGTGCCATCGACAAAAAAGAGACCAACAGTTACGGAGTTGGTAAGGGAACAGCACCGACAGTCGAAAAAGAAAAAGGTTGCTAAAACCTCTACCGAGTCTGAAGTCGATGTGGATTGGGTTGCCGACGACTATGCTGGTGCAGATGACAAGGCTCTGGGCCATGCCCTGCGGAAGTTAAATCGCCTCGTAAGTCGATTATACAATCCTTTTTTAAATGCTAATTTCTCTCGAGGCCCATGTCTTGTCCATTCCTTGACCTTTCTTTATCTTTTGTAGAGCACCATTATCAACCGAGAAGCTGCCCGACGGCTGGCCAAGACGGGAGAGTCGGCGGATGATCTGCGTAACGAAAATGGCAAGCTGTTACGGGACCTCGTTGCAAAGAATGCCGCCATCTCCGCCATGGATATTTAGTTTGAGACGTTAAAGCATGAGTCGGTTGCTGAGTGCCAAAAGTTGCAAGATAAGCTGGTGGCGGCTGAGGCAAAACTGATAACTGCCGAGAAGGAGCTGACTCGACTGCGGGCTGAAAGGCAAGATCAGGGCAAGGAGCTGCTCAGGCTGGCTCAAGACTATGAGAAGGTACAAGGGTGGCACAAGGCTGCATTAAAAAATGCTGCGACGGCTCGGGAGGACAGAGATGCGCTACGAGCTGAATTGGATCAGGCGCGCGCGCGTCTCGAGACGGCAGCAACTGATGCGATTGCAGAGTATCGAAAATCGGCTAACCTTGACGCTGATCTCGAGGTGATCATGCGCGCCTCGATGATGGGTGGCTATACTCTGGCAGTGGATCAAGTAAAGGCTGTCATCCCGGAACTCGACCTCTCGACCCTCGAGACACCGGTATTTTATAATCCCGACTCGGAGGTCTTATATGATCGATATATGGAAGAGTTCCAACAGGGAGAGTCTTTGGCCATCAAGTATGGTCCTTCTACTTCTGTCCCTGCTGCTGACCCGACTGCAGTCGATCCAACCCCTGCCATGTCTGAGCCGACTCCGGAGACCGACCCTTGACCATTTATCTTCCAAAGTCTTTCTTTTGTTGTCCTTGAAGCTTTGTAACTTGATTTGTAATAACATTTATTGCTTTTAATTAACTTTGGCTGGTCTTTTCGACCTGGCCTTGTTTTTGTAATAACTTTGTTTTGAATTTGCTTTGATTTTGCAATTATCAACTTGATCTTTCTTTTCTTTCGTATTGTTTCGCTTGTCTTTTCAATGTTTTATAGTCTTTCGCTTGTCAAGCCTCTGGCTCTGTTTGCTGCTCGCTATTCGTTTTATCTGCTATTCGCTTTGTTGATATTGTGTTGCCCCCCCAAGTGTATTATGAACCTTTGGTTCTTATTGCACTTGAGGTCGACTCGCTTGCCTTATCTTTCTGCCTCTTAGGCTTATTTGGCCTTAGGCTAAGCACTTCGATGTGAACTGTCCCTGGTCTTGGTTTTTTTTGCCACTTAGGCTTTTTCGACCATCGACTGGGACAGGTGGCCCGACTATGCAAACCGTCCTTTGTCCAGGCCTCTTTCGCCTCTTAGGCTCATTCAGCTTTCGACTGGGACATTTGGCCCGACCATGCGAACCGTCCTTTGCTTTAGCCTCGTTCGCCACTTTGGCTCGTTCGGATTTTAGCTTGGACCTGTGGCCCGACCCTGCGAACCGTCTTTGAGCCTTGGCATTTGTTGCCCATTAGGCTAACTTTGCTTTTGGCTTTATCAAGATGTCCGACCTGCGGATCTCTCTTCTCGTCGACAACTGTTTTGCCTTAACATTTTCTATCACATTAGACTTGTATTGGCTATAAATCCTAATAAACACAGAAAACATCTCGAGGAAACACAAGCTTACCTTTAGCGACACTTTCTTTGTGGCAGTTTGATAAATGTTGTAAATTTGCCGGCATAAGGTACTAATTGCCGTAAAAGTACAGCGTTTTGGCGACATATTATTTTGTGTAGTGAATTCCCGACATTTAACCGGCAATCATTGTTACTGTCACAAATTTGTCGCATTTTTTGTGGCGGATTATTTTTATGTCGTATAGAATACGTCACATTTACGACACACTGGATATATGTCAAAAATGTTATGAAAATATCGTGGCATTTGAACATAATGCCACCAAATACCCGACATTTCTCAAATTGCCACTTGTTATGCATTTAAAAAACGACGCTAGCTATGGTGTTTTTTATTTTGCAATAATATAAAGCGTTTTCATAACACTATATCAAAATGCGCTATAAATTAAAAATGATGTTATTATAAGAAATAATATGTATCTTATCATGGTATTTCATCATAAATTCAAACTAAACACACGCACACACACAAAAATAAATCATAACAATATATATCTTCATCTATCATTTTTTCCAGTGGGGGGCCAAATTCAAAAAAAAAATAAATCATAACAATATATATCTTCATCTATCATTTTTTCCAGTGGGGGGCCAAATTCAAAAAAAAATGTTAAAAAACATGCAGCAGCCAAGTTTTGAACAAATGACCTTAAGTATAGTAGTAATATTTCTAACCAGTTGAACTAAATAAGAAATTACACTAGAATTTGTCTGAAATAATATACATACACAATCTTTAAAATTATTAAAGGGGTATTTTAGTAATTTCGCACGAAAAGTTGAGTGGGGTCCGTGCACCCCCCCCCCCCCTCTCCCCCTTAACACGTTGGGTCCGTCCCTGTATGCATACCATAAGTAGATGGCCGAAAACCCCACGTCAATAGGCTTTTCTCATATAAAGGTGCACGCTTGTGCATTTGTGTAAATGAAAAGAGGGGTTATAGCTGGGCAAGTGGATCGATCATTGGTGGGTTGTTAGTGTGTGTTCAACGGATGCGATGTTATTAAACGACTTCATCTTTGTTATGGTTGTAAGTTAACCAAGCTACTCGTACTCCACTCGAAGAGAAGTTTGACTCGATTCGTTTTTTTTTAGTTCAAGCTCGAGTCGTGCAACTCAAATAGTTACTCGAGCCATTTTCAAGCTTCAAACTATAGTAACCAAGTAGCTCACTGGTTAATCGATCTACATTAAATAATGGTAAATAGTATTGTATAACTTGATAAGTGATTATGGTTCGATTCTTGTTAGAGGTAAAAACAATATATATTTTTTTTGTTAACGCTTTTTTAGAAGTGCCTAAAACAATATTTGGCATTTTGAGCCTAAATTTGGACACGACGCCCCCGGTGGAGTACCAATAGGGCCATGGCCCCGAGCCCCCCAAAATCTTTGAATTTAAGAGCCCCGCAAAATTTAACTTAATAGTATATATATATATATATATTGCATTTTTGAAAATAAATAATGTATTGTTTTAATGGTAAAGTTAAAGATATAGTATAACTTCGTAAGTGACTAGAGTTCGATTCTTGTTAGAGGCAAAAACAATTTTTTTTTTTGTTAACATTTTTTTAGAAAAGTCTAAAACAATATTTGGTCTCGCTCATTTCTAAATTTGGACGTGACGCCCCGCTTAAATATTAGTAATATTAATATAATTATAAAAAATTTAAGAAAAATCAATTTTTTTTTTAAATTTGAGGTGGTGCTGAGACCACCCCACCATGTACATGTGATTTAGATGACAAAATGAAAAAAAAATTAGATTGCAGTAATCTTTGGGGATAAAAGATGGAAGTCTGGCGCAAAAAAATGTGAGATTAAATATCATGAAAATGTTTTTTTTTTTTTAATATCAGGAAAATGTGTTTGAAAAGTTTAAAGTTTTTTTTAATCTTTAAATAGTTTCATTTCTAATGGGATTTCTTTTTTCTTTTTAGAGCTCTCAAATCTTTGGTGGGAATAAAAAATTGCACTTTATCCAGAAAAAAAAAAAAAACAAACAAACAAACAGTTACGCTAACCGTGTAGTGTCCGAAGTGTGTATGTGTATTTTATTTTGAATTATTATAAATCAGTTGTGGTTTCTTTTCTTTTATTCTTTTTACTAACAAAAGACTTTTTTTCAAATAAACAATATTTTTATTAATGCACTTTAAGAAATTTTTATTTATCATAACCCAACGTTTTTTTTCTTTATTAACCATATTTGAGATATAAAGCATGAGTTTATAATTACATATTTTATATTTTGTATAATTTTCTCCACAAAGAAATAAATACGTAAAAAATCACAATTCATGCTGTCACATTAACTTATCTTTAAAAATATATTAGTTTTTATACAACTCTTAGAGCACTTGCAGTAAATGCTGTAAATCCCTTAACAACAGTATTTTAGAGATTTCAACATTCAGATTTAGGAAAATTAGCACTGCAGTAGATACTATACATTTTACCGTAAACTAGAGATTCTGTAAAATTTACTTTACATCTACCGCATTTATCCAGATTCTGTAAAATTTTCTTTATATATAACTAATTATGTAAAATAAAGAATCTGATTCATTTTATCTTAAATAGAGTTTCTGTAAACTAGAAAATGTGTATTTAAAACTATAAAATAGTGTATTCTCTTAGAGTATCTGATGCAAGTGCTCTTATATACTTTGAATTTTTTTTTTTTTTTTTTGAGTAAATATACATTGAAAATTTGTCACGGTTATATATTTGATAACATTAATGTTGTTGTCCTTAATAAATTTATTACACCTATATTGGCAATAAGGATTATAAATTGTTATGTTTGTGTCAGTTCTTATATATATATATATATAATGCCTGTTTGATGGTTTTTGTCGGTGACCCACTGGTCCGTGGATACCTGGTTCATGAACCAACAGTTCGTTGCGGTAAAATCCCACATCGGTAAAGTAAAATCCGCTCACCCCCATATAAGTGTAAGACATAAATGTCTTGTCAACTACGGTTAGCCCTTTTAGACCAAGTGACGATGGCGGTCTAAGAAGTTGACCGGACCATTTATGACTCATTTAGCGCTACCGGGCCCGAGGTGCAGGGTGTTACGAGAATGATATTCGAGCCGACTATCGGTCGGACCTAATTATGTGCCACACTTTGTTGTGTGTCCGTAGGGGCCACCTCAGAAATCCTCGTAGTAGGGACGAAAGCGGGACAAGTCTTGTCCATCCGGCGAGAACGCCGTCCCATATAAGGGGGATTGTAAAGTCCACAACGGTAAAGTAACTCCCGATCACCACATATCGGTGTGAGACATAAAGGTCTTATCAACTTGGGTTAGCCTTTTTAGACCAAGCGAGGACGGCGGTCTAAGCGGTTGACCGTACCATTTATGGCTCATTTAGCACTTATCGGGCCTGGGGTGCGGGGGCGTTACGATTGCGGATTCGGATCACGGTTAAGGTCGTTGGTCAAGTAATACTTTTTTTACCCGTTTAAAATTAATTTCACTTATAAATAATTGATCGAATCAAACTTCAAATAATATCAAATTAGCTAAAGTTTTAATTACATTTTCTTTAAGAGATCCGGAGTTTGTATTCGTAGAACACGTCGAATAAGAAAAAACGAGTTGAATAGACCCCGTACTCGTTCGTGGATCAAACACCTACCGACCAAAACTTTTATCTTCCGAATATAGTATCGGAAAAACATCACTTTAATAAACTTTTTTTTGATATGTTTGAAAATTGATAAAATGAACACTTTTAAGGAATGTGGATAGTAATTATACAGTTGAAATATAGATATGAAATTATAATAAATCTTTAATCCCACTATCATCTCTTAACCCCAATAATCCATTATCCATGTGTATTGTAATTCGATGACCAAATAGCTACTTGATGTTAATTGATGATCGATTCCATTATAAACATTAATTGATATTATTTTTAGTTTGATTCGATTAATTATTTATAAAACAAACTATTTTTAAAAGTGTAAAAAAGGATAATATTAGACCAATGACATGAACCGTGATCTAAACTGTAGGGAAACATGACTGAACCGTCAATTCATGAATTAACCATTCATGAACACGTGGGTCACTGATCAAAACTGTCAAATTGGCGCTTCAATCGAATTTTGAATATAGTTGATGTTCATATCATTTAAATATAAATATGACGTTACAATAAATTGTTTATCCCTTATCCCCTTTTAACGCCATATAACCCATACTTATTTTACAACTTTCATTTTAGGGATTATTTTAATTTTCATTTGATTAATTATTTATAAAATTAATATATTTAAGTGTGAAAAAATATTATTTGTCCAATGATCTAAAACGTGATACGTATCATATCGAACCGTGATTAGACCATCTATTCATAAACTTTCGGGTCACCAACTAAAGCCGTAAATCTAGCGAATCAATCAATGTTTAATTATAGTTGATTTTTATATTATTAAAATGCATGATATATGACATTCCAATAAATCATTTACCTCTTATCCATTTTTAACCCAATTTTCTACCTATAAATTGGTATTATTTTTACTTCTATTTGATTAATTTTTTATAAAACAAGCTATTTTAAATGTGTGAAATAATAGAATATCATTTGAGTAATAATCGAACCGTGATTGTAGCAAAATGGTGACGAACCATCGGTTCATGGTCACCGACCAAAACCAACAACCGGCCGGCGGTTCGGTCGAATTTTGTGTATAGTTGATGTTTATATCATTAAAATACATATATGTCATTACAATAAATCCTTTACCCCTTACTCATTTTAAACCCCGTAATCCATACTTATTATAATTTTATGACCAAATAACAAGTTGATGCCAATTTAAGTTCAATTCGATTACAAACACCAAATGGATATTATTTTCAGTTTGATTCAATTAATTTTTTAAATTATTTTTTATGTGTTTGAAAATAAATAATAGATGTTTTTTTTGAAATGAAATAATAGATGTTGACTTATGACTTGAAACGTGATATGTAATGTATCGAACCATGACCGAACCGTCTATTCATGGCCCAATGGGTCACCAACCAAAACCGTCACTCTGGCAGTTTAGTGGTTTTGTATGTGTAATTGATGTTTATATAATTGAAATACAAATATGACATTACAATAAATCCACTACCCCTTTATCCTCTTTAAACCCCCTATAATCCATACCTATTATAATTCAATGACCAAATACCAACTTGATGTTAATTGAAGTTCAATTCGAGTACAAACATCAAACAATTTCAAGTTCGATTTGATTAATATCAAGTGTGTGAAAAAAAAGATACTTGACAAACGACCCAAATTTTAACTTGAACCGTTGGTTCATGAACCACTATTTATAATGAAGCATTTGAGAACTGACCAAAACCATTGAATTGGCGGGTTAATCAATTATTGAACTATGAGATGAAGATTTGAACTCGTGGTCGGATGTACGCGAATAATTGTTGACCTATAATACGATGTTGGAATTCAACGACACGGGTTGAAAATTGAGAGCGGCACATTGTATTACAAATTTATAAGCAATAATTCTAAAAATATAAGGGTCAATGGTTAATATTAAAAAATTAGGGGTTAATTAGTGCATATTAGTATTTAATATTTTTTAATAGTATAAAAAATACCTAGAATATTTTTTGCAGTCAAGTGACCCATATACACCCTCTTTGACGCCGTCCCCGTGTGCGTGCATATATATATATATATATATATATATATATATATATATATATATATATATATATATATATATATATATATATATATATATATATATATATATATATATATATATATATATATATATGTGTGCACCCAGTTAGTTAACAAGTTATTATAGTTATTCCTAATTTAAATGTAATAATGTTATCCTAATTATCAATAATATCACAATGACAATATTTTCAAAGATCTACAATTTTAGGCATAAATTAATATGACACAAATTTTGTAGAATAACTAACCAAATAAAAAAAGGTTTTTTTTTTCTTGATATGAAAAACAAAAATAGCTTGAAGTGTATTTGTTAAAAAAAAAAAAACACGTTCTTCATTTTTTTTAGTGGAACGTAGAACTTAATTTTTTTTTTTTTAAAAACACACACATGTTCTTGACAAGATATAAAAAATAAAAATAAAAAATAAAAATAAAAATTAAAAAGAGGATACTGCTTGACTTAGCATTAGTTTAGGGTTTTATATTTCTTTTTGTAGCGCCTTCTTTCATTTTTTTTTTAGAAATGAGCGCCTTCTTTTTTCACGCTTTTCTTTCCCACAAAAACTGAAAACACCAAATTTTTTTGTAGCACCAAATTTTCACGCTTTTCTTTCCCACAAAAACTGAAAACACACATTCCCACTTATAATTAAACTCCTTAAATGTGATAAGTAAAAAAATTCAACTCTAAAATTATAACACAATATGATCGAAACAGTAATCTTTACAGAGATAATCACCTTCAAACACCCTTTCAAAGCACGGTTCTCCTAGAAAAGTTCTACAAACTTTCGAACATCCTTTCAAAGTATGGTTCTCCTAGAAAATTTCCACAATTGTTGCAGATAACAAGGAACTCGAGCGCATTTCAAGGGTGAATTGCATTTGATCTTCGTCAAGGTAACACATGAATACAAACAACTGTTAATCAAGGTAAATATCGATTTTTCCCAAAAACTATCCCCAGTTGATCCACCTTCAATGTCCGATTAAAAAAAACACAGCTCATACCACCAAAATTACATGATTTCCTACCATGATTATGCAAAACGAGGGTGAAAAAACATATGTGCGAATACACCATCACTGCAATACCCGAAAACTTTCGATTTCCACCAAGAAAAATGCGAAATCGATGCACCAAAGCATTTCTTGGCTAAAAAAAACACAAGATTTCCTATTACAATGATGTATTTAGAGGGGAATATGTGCAAATCTGAAGGAAAAAAAAAAATCTGAATTTGATCTAGAATTTTAACTATATATTTCGTGCTTGGCCCGTAAAGATTCAGACTTGCTCATTGTTTTCGCTTCTTCTTCCTCTAGCCATTTCTTAGACGCCACACTTCACTTCCATTATCCTTCTTTTCTGCAAATTTACTTATATTTTTTGAAAGAGAAATTGGATTGTTTTGGAAGCCTTGTTGTTTGAGTGCTGTTCCATAGCCTTATTTCGTTGTGTTTCTTCAGATTGATAATGCAGATGGTTAATTTGCATAAAGTTTGTTTTTGGGTTTTTTTTCTTCGAAAAAGATTGACGGTTTTGCTTGATTTTCTGTTGAATTTTTAGAACAATTTCAGGAAATCAAGTCGTGCCAGTTAACTACATGTTCCGTACATTTTTTATTTCAGGGTAATTTGGTAGATATATTGTGCATTTGTCCTCAAGAACATTGCAAAATTAAAATTGTCCTATTTTTCTATTTTAGTACTTTATGTCTCCTTTCGTTCCTTTCTTCCTACTTTTTTTTCCCTTTCTGTTTCCCTTTTTCACATGTGTTTAATTAAATCAAAATTATCAATAATTATCGAGATTTGTTTTTTTTATATTAATTTTCAACACCATAAGTTAATGATAATTATATTAAAAAAATTGATTGCATTCTAAAAGGTTTCACAAATTTCCTGATAACAAAATGATCAAGTTATGTTACTTGTATTATAATAAAAGGTTTCAATGTTGTAAGTTGGAAAAAAATAAATTGTTGAAGATAAAGTGACACCGCTGCAAGTTAGAGATTTTTTTTCACTTAAAGAAGGTTTAAATTGTATCAAATTGTTATGTTATGGTATTTTGAGTTTGGGAAGGTTTTAAAGTATGTCTTAAATAAACCAATTTGTATGGTGATTTTTATTTCTCTTGTTTATGTCATTTCTTGTTTTGATGGTTGAATGCCTGGCCACATTATACGATTCTTCGCTCAAACGTTAAGCTCACTTGTATTTTTATTTTATTTCATATTCTTTTGGTGATATTTCATAAAATTAATTTTTATTGATATGTGTTGTTGTGAATACTTGTTTGTTTTCTTCTGAATAGATGCAGGATAAAGCAATGAAGAGGAAAAAGAGACGGAAGAGTTGCATTTTGAAAGGTAAAATATACATTCATATCATACATATTACAATATTTTTCTAATAAATTCTACAAATTTTCATACCATTCAACTTGCCTTCTGCAGGACATACTCATGTTATTGGGATTGAAAGTTATTGAGATTGGACGCTTGTTCTTTTTCAGGAGGAAAATAGTTGCGTTTTTTAGTATTGGACGCATTAATCTCTTAAAGATCGTTTCGTTTTCGTTTTTCTAGTTAATTTCAACTTACTGTCGGATTGAATGTTTGGAAAATAATCGTTCTTTGGTGTTTAGTATTCATTTCCTTCATTTCAACATCAACCTATATGTTCAATATTCTGAATAATTTTATTTCCTCCCATGTCTTTGTTCAAATGTGGATTATTATTATATATGAATGTCATGTAAGAATATTAGTAGTTCAGTCGTATATTGATAAAAAAAAGACATAAACATGGTGAACAATTCAGTTACTTTAAGACAATGCACACAAAGACTCTTAATAAATTTTTGACAAGCATATTACATGTCACGAAAGTGCCATTAAAGCAAAACCGATATTTTCAAAATGTGACATACAATGTTCCATACAAATTTTGTGAGATTACTGACAATAAAAATTAGTGTCGGTAAACTACCATTTAAAAAACCACGTCAAATGGAACGAATGCCGGTTTAGTGCCAAAAACATGTGTCCCTCTAAATGAAAAGTGTCGGCGAGATTTGCCACAAAGTACGTGTGACAATTAAAATAAGCGTCGTGAAAATGCCACAAAGATATGTTGGTCACATTAATCAAGTGCCGGAAAAAGCGTCGTAAAATATTTCGACATATTACAAAAGCGTCAACAAAGTGCCACAAATAAAACAAGCGTCATTTTGACTATATGCCATATAATCGCCGCAAAAACTTCCCGGCAAAACAACAAACTGCCGCAAAATATTGCCGACATCACTATTGACGACATTTAAATAACCGCCATTTTAAGTGCCGGGATTGCTTTTTACGGCACTTATTTTCAATTTCCCGGCATTTATAATGCGCCGTAAAAAGCCAAAAATGTTGTAGTGTTATTAGAATACTCATAAAATTGTCTCATGGACTTATTACAAGATTTAAAACTGAAAAGTAAACAAGTTCATCAAAGCTTATCTCAAACATAATATTTCCTCAGATTGTTGGCATGCCAATGTCGAGGAACCGTGGTTCCATCTGCTCGCCCAAGTTGATATGACCCTTTGGGGTGAACTTTCAAGATCTGATATGGGCCTTCCCAATTCGGGGTCAACTTTCCAACTGCTTCCTGTCGACTTGCTTCGTTCTTCCTCAAAACCAGATCTCCGACTTTGAAGTATCTGTGTCTGACTCTTGAGTTGTAGTACTGAGAAATTTTCTGCTTATACCTTGCCATTCGGGCTGAGGCTATCTCTCTTCGCTCCTCAACATTATCCCTTTCCTGTCGGAGTTCGGGGTCATTTGTCTCAACGTTATATGCTAGAACTCGAGGAGAAGGAACACCGATCTCGGCGGGTATCACCGCTTCGCAACCATATACCAAAGAGAAAGGAGTTTCTCCTGTTGATGAATTAGGAGCTGTCCTATACGACCATAGGATGCTCGGGAGCTGCATTGCCCAATCTCGACCTTCTGCCTCTAGTCTCTTCTTTAACCCCAGCTTGATCTGTCGATTAGTTTGCTCAACTTGACCGTTTGCCTACGGGTGAGCCACTGAGGTGAATCGTTGGTCGATATGGTATTCGCTGCACCATTCTATAACTTTTCGATCTTCGAACTGGGTACCATTATCCGAGATCAGAGCCTTCGGAATTTCGTACCTGCATAGAATATCGACCCACAGAAATTTTTTGATGGTTGCAGCTCGAATATCGGGCAAAGCCTTAGCTTCTACCCATTTCGTGAAGTAGCCGACTGCAACGACCACGAATTTGAGATTTCCCGGGGCTCGGGATAGAGGTCCGACAATGTCGACTCCCCACTGATCAAAAGGCCATGCTGACGAGATGACATTCATGTCTTGTGCTTGTTGATGAGAAAGATTATCATGAATCTGACAAGAGTTGCATTTCTGGACGAGATTACTCGCATCTCGTTGCATCGACGGCCAAAAGTACCCAGCTAACTTGCATTTTCGAGCTAACATTCTGGCCCCACAGTGATTCCCACAGGCCCCTCTGTGAATCTCTTCTAAGAGGTATTCGCCTTCACTTTTTGAAACACATCTCAACCATGGGCTCACAAAAGATTTCCGATAGAGGATGTCGTCGAAGAACGCATATCGAGCCGATTGGAGTCGAATTTTTTTGGCTTGTATCTTGCCTGATGGTAGAATTCTGTCTTTGAGGTAAAGGGCGATTGGGTCCATCCAGGTGGCCTGCTGAGTGATCGGTTGTGCCTCTGTCTCGATGTAACTCCTTTCGGTCAATAACTCGACTAGAACCTTCTTACTAGACATGAAGTTCGAGGCAAGCTTTGAGAGGGCATCGGCTCTTTTGTTCTGACTTCGAGGAATATGTTCAAATTGAACTGTCTTGAACTTAGGTATGAGACCTTGGACAACTGCTAAGTAGTTTTTCATAGTTTCTTCCTTAGCCTCATACTCCCCTTTCACGTGATATACCACCTACTGCGAGTCGCTATACACCAACAAATCCTCGACACCTAGCTTCAGAGCAAGTTTCAGACCAGTTATCATAGCTTCATACTCGGCCTCGTTGTTCGTTGCTTTAAAATCGAATCGAAGGGCGTATGGGAATTCTTCGCCTTTTGGGCTTACTAGAAGGAGCCCTGCTCCTGCCCCTTCCTTGCTCGACGCTCCATCAACTTGGAGAGTCCATTTCTCTTTCGGACTTTGCTTTTCTTGGTCGAGCTGGATGGAGATCCCTTCCGCTAAAAAATCTGCCAAGGCCTGTGCTTTTATCGCAGTTCGAGGGATGAACTCGATGTCGTACCGGGCCATTTCTACTACCCATTTCGCCAGTCGACCTGAGGTGTCGGGCTTCGCCAAAATCTGCTTTAAGGGTTGGTCTATGACTACCGCAATAGGATGAGCCTGAAAATAGGGCCTCAATTTTCTCGATGCGTGAACCAAAGATAGTGCTAACTTCTCAGCTGGTGAATACCGGATCTCGGGGCCATGCAATGCCTTGCTGACAAAATATATTGGCACCTGGCCATGTACCCCTTCTCTGACTAGAACCGCACTCACTGCCTCCTCGCACACGGCCAAATAAACTAACAACTTCTCCCCTTCTCGAGGTGAAGTGAGGGTGGGTAACTCTGACAAATATACTTTCAGTTCTTCGAAGGCTGTCTGACATGCATCATCCCAATGAAAAGGACTGGCCTTGCGAAGTATCTTGAAGAATGGTAGTGCACGCTGGGCGGATCTCAATAGGAATCTGTTGAGAGCGTCCATTCGGCCGGTGAGCCTTTGTACTTCCTTTATGTTCCTGGGTGCGGGCATATTCTTCAGAGTGTCGATCTTGTCCGGGTTCGCTCAAATCCCGTCCTTCGAAATCATGTAGCCCAAGAACTTACCCGACCTGACTCCAAAAGTACATTTCTTCGGGTTCAACCTCATCTGCGTCTCCCTCAACACTTCAAAAACCTTTCGAGCATCGACCAAGTACTGACTCATAGATCGACTCTTAATAAGCAGGTCGTCTACATAAACCTCCATACACCTACCAATTTGCTTTGCAAAGATCTTATTGACTGCCCTCTGGTACGTTGCCCCAGCATTCTTTAATCCGAATGGCATGGTCACATAGCAGAAGGTGCCGAATTCCGTGATAAACGCTGTTTTCTCCACGTCTCGAGGGTCCATTAGAATTTGATGATATCCTTTATACGCGTCTAAAAAACCAAAAACTTCAAAGTCGATAGTCGAGTCTACTAACCTGTCAATTTTAGGAAGCGGATAGGAGTCTTTCGGGCATGCTTTGTTCAAGTCCGTGAAGTCCACACACATGCGCCAACTGCCATCGGGCTTCTTGACTAATACCGGATTAGCTAGCCACTATGGATAAAATACCTCTTTCACTATCTGGGTTGTTAGTAACTTGCCGACCTCCAACTCAATAGCCTCAAGTCGATCCGACGCAAAATTTCTCTTCTTCTGCTTGACTGGCTTCTTAGCCTGGTCAATTTCGAGCCTATGAACTGCGATGTCTGTGGAAAACCCCGGCATGTCAGTGGCCTTCCAGGCAAAAATATCCTTGAACTCGATCAATAACTCGATCAGTAGCTGTTTTTCCTTCTCTGGGATCCAAATCCCGACTTGTACACATTGTTCGTCCTCTCCCTCCCAGAGTCGGATGTTTTCAACTGCATCACTAGAGACCCAATTCTTCTCTTCCTCTTCCTCTGAATCAGTTCCTCGACTAAAACTTGTTGAACCGCCATCTTCCCATTCATGACGACAGAGTTACAACTCCGAGCGACTTCAACATCTCCTTTTACTTCGTGGGAACCGTTCCTAGTTGGAAACTTCATGCAATTATAGAAAGTCGATATGATAGCTCGAAGATCGAAGAGGGCTGGTCGTCCCAAGATAACATTATAAGCAGAGGGAGCTTTGACCACCACATAGCTTAATTCAAGTGTTCTTCCTTTTTCTCCGTCCCCAACTGTCGTGAGTAACTTTATAGAGCCCATAGGATGAACTGCTTGCCCCGTGAATCCAAACAGAGGGGATGCTATGGGAGCTAAGTCTTTCTCTTTCAACTTCATCGCCTGAAACGCCGAGTAATATATAATGTTCACTGCACTCCCGTTATCGATACATACTCTCGATACACGGGCTTGGCTAATTACGGCCTCGATAACTAACCCTTCGCTATGACTCCTAGACTTTGGGATATCATCGCGAGGGCCGTATCCGACTTCTGTCGTGAATCTGAGTTGCTTGCGCTCTCTCGAGCCACTAGCTGGCTCTTCACAGGTCTGGTCTTTATCACTCTCCCCAGGACCGAAGATCGTATTAACGTAGTTCACTGGTTGATTATCTTCATATCTGTCTCGACCAAAATTATCTCTGTTGTTTCCATCCCGACCTGGAGATCGGTTCCTCTGAGGTGATCGATCTCTTCGTCTTTGGGCGTCTCGGCCTCGATTCCTATCTTGATCAGAGTTCTTTCTCTTATACTCTCCGCGCCCCCTGGGCCCATCATACCGAGATCTGTCAACAACTTCGTCTAGCTTTCCTTCCTGGATGCAAACGTCGATATCTTTTTTCAAGTCGATACAGTCCTCTGTCGTATGACCTATATCTTCATGAAAATCGCAGTACTTACTTGCATTCCTCTTCTCTCGAGGTTTCTTCAACGGTGGCGGTTTTCTTGCCAGGTTCTTTGAGAGCATGATCGATAACACCTCGGCTCGAGATCGATTGAGTGGAATAAAATCTTTATCACGCGTGGGTCCCTTCTTGCCCCCACGGTCTGAGGCGGATGTTTCGATACGGTCCCAGACGGACGGCTTACTGTCGATGTCATGTCTCTTGGATTGGTTCCGGTTCGGACCTCGGTTGTCCTTTTTGGAATCCATCCAATCGGATTGGGTGTGCCTTCGCACTGCCTCCTCCCCTTGACAGAATCGATGTACCACATTAACACATTCGTCCATCGTGTGGGGGACATCTCTGCTCAACTTCACGTATAACTTTGTATTACGCAGCCCCCCCACGAATGACGTGATCAGAAGTCGGTCATCTGCATCTTTGACCTGCATGGCCTCGAGATTAAACCTCTTCAAATATTCCATTATTGTTTCGTCCTTTTGCTGCCTCACGTTCATGAGGTGCGTGGCACTTAGATGAAACTTCTTATTTACTATGAACGCATCTCGAAATTTGCGAGCGAGCATGGCAAAGCGGAGATCGACCCACGGTCGTAGCTTCGTGAACCACTCTCTTGCTCGACCTACGAGTAGCGTCTCAAACGCCCGACATCGCATCGCGTCGGGTGCTCCATCCAATCTCATCCGCGATAGATACTGTGGAGATGGTCCTGCGGGTCGGTGGTACCATCGTACGGCTCTATCTTCGGTATCTTAAACCCTTGGGTTTAGGAAAGCTCTCGATCTCCTTAGTGAAGGAGACTCTAACCATAACGAAACCTGGTTCTTTCCCAGAATAACATTCAACTCCTCCCTGACGCTATCATCATCCATTTTCTGGTGTTTTTGATGGATCTCATGCCTCTTCCTCTCCACTGAGCTAGAGGACGCACTGACTTCGTCTCCAGGAGTCTGTTTAGGTTTATTTACCGCATCTTTCCGACAGTCTTCCGCCGTGGCGTCTTTCTAGGCGGCGGCCGCTTGCCTTTGTGCTGTAACTGCCTCTGCAATAATCCGAGACATTACTTCCAGGTTCACCCCTGCTAATTGATCTACAAGCGCTCGATATTCTGGAGCAAGTCCTTGCTTTTCGTGCTGGGGATTTTCCTGGGTAGGATCCAAGACTGATCTTTCCCTCCCTGCTTTTGCTGAGGATCTTGCTGGACGAGATCCAAGACGGATCTTTCTCCCCTTGCGTATCGGGATCGGACGGCTCGTTGATCTGGGAGCCTTGATCGGAAGCTTTAGATGCAGCTTTTCTGGGAGGCATCGCGTTCTTGTGTATCCGATCAATAGATGCCCTCCTTCTAGCGCCAATGACGATGACAAATTATGTCACCTTAATAATCCGGGCCCTAATATGAATCTAATGAAGAACACTCAAGAACCCTAATGCCCAAAAGAACGTGGTGGTAGATTTTTGTGTTTGCGGCTGAGTCTAAGACTGTATCTTAGATTGCCTACGTATCCTGTTATATTCCAGGAATCAAGCCTTACGTAGTTCCTGGATTGGGGTATTTATAATGACAACACTTGCCTAAACCCTAAGGTTAAGTCGGCTTGTACTATTGTCAAACTTACCCTTATATGGGCCTTAAACCCTTGCCCAAGCTATCGCTATTAATGGGCTTGGACAGCTGGTGCGGACCCTGTCCTCGAGTCGATACTTCCGACCTGCGGTGATCGACTCTAGACCCGTTGTCCTACACTGCTAGGTGTTAAGGGTCAAATTGTAGTGCTTTTAAGGATATATTTCACCTCAATTTCCCCCATATACGTATGATTTTCATAGAATTCGAGGTTTATAGTGAAATATTGAGTGAATGGTGATTTAAAGAGTTAAATATGAAAACGTATCAATTTATACGATTATTTGATTGTTTTATATGGTTTTGGATATTGTTACATTTTTGTGGTGTTTGGATGCAATGTAGATACATGTTTTTGACTTGGAAGAGGATAAAGATGGAGATAAAGCTTGGAATGAAGCTTTCAAGCAGCCGAACTTCCGATGCAGTTCTTGATATGATATACACTGATTTGACTCTCGACCTCAAGAGAAGATTTGTAGGTCTTGAAGAGAGGATTCTACAGGATCTTGAATCACTTCATTCCGACTTACGAGGCCCGAGATATGAGCGTTACAAGTTTGGATAATGATGCTGAATTCAAGTAGAAAATCCCGAAAAATACTCGGAATACGACGGGCTAGTCAAAGGCGTTTTCTGAAGAAGAGTCCTTAATGAAAGTTGTAGAGTTTTCCGAGAGCTTAATTATGACATTCGGATCATAATTTTTGGAGGTCTACAACTCAAGATATAAATTTTAGAAGTTTTCCATGCAAGGAATTTGGTTCGAGTCTCAAGACACTCTTGAACGAGCGTCCTACAAATTAGACGGGCGTCCGAGACCATTATTGCCACAGCCGACATACTTTATTCCTTAATGAATTAGGATTCTCCCAGCCGCCTTATTTTCTTTTATGCAATATCCTAATTGAAATAACAAATATTCGGCCGCAATTCAAAAGGAGAAAGCGACCGACATTAATACCTATATATATATGTCTTTGCATTCGCTCAAACCCTATATCGCATAATTCGATCAAATTAATTCGGCGGCACATTACGAGCGGCAAAAACGGTGTTTTGAGTTTTGAGGCCGGCCGGTCACCCGAGCCTTGTGCTCGGGTGATCCGGGGTTAGATTAGATGTAGTTTTTTCTGTTATTTTCGTTACTCGATTCATGGTGTTCAACCTTTGTGCAAAACTATGTGAGTTTGATCTCTTTTCAATTAATTCAGTCCTTTATTTACTTTTGTGATCTTTAATTCGTTTTGTATCTTTTCTATGCGACTATGATGCTATTATGTGAATTATATCGGAAGATTGTTCGCTTATTGATAGTTTACAAAATACGGAAGTTGCGTAGACTAGATCACCATAGAAAGATAGGATTTTTAATCATTAATTATGTGACAAATTAATTGGTTAATTATCTAGGTTGTTAGATTCTAAAATACGAGAGTTAACCTGAATCTACACCGAGTTTTGTTTGGTAAATCGATCTCAACATTCGGAAGATGAGAGATTGATAAATTGGACTCACTAAGGAATTAGGAATCCATAGCTTTAGATTAAATTCACTAAGGAATTAGGGATTTGTGTCTCGTGTAAAGGTGAAACCACAATTTGAATTAAACTCATGAGATGAACTAGGATTGAAATCACTTGGTTTGTGCACTGTTTGATCCCATGTATCTTTAGTTTATGTTTTTATTATTTGTTATAGGTTAGATTTATTGTAGTTGATTTATTTGTTCTTTCGTTTATTCGTTTTCCTAAGTAACAATCGAAAGGAATTAGTGAAATTAGATTCAACATCCCAATTCCCTGTGGATCGACCCTGTACTTACCCTACTATGCTATCATTATCAACTACCCGATATTTGGTCGGTTAGGAGTTAGTTTGCATGTTAAGTATAGGTTTATAAATTTTCTTTTGTTTTTATGATGCAAAATCCTCCCAACAAAAGTGGCGCCGTTGCCGGGGAATCGGTGTTTTGTTGAATCTAATTGAATTAATTTTTCTATTTCGTTACGTGTTTTTTGTTTTTGTTTTTCAATAAAAGTAGCGTTGAATAAATTGAGGTTTTTTTATTTTGCCGTGTTTCGATAACCGTTGGGTTAAGAATGTGCAAAAGTTTTTTTACTCGATTTATGACACGTGAATTACATGTTTGTGTTATCTAATCTGACCCTCTGTGCTTTAATGTGATAAGGCTGCTGTGATGATTTTGTTTAGGATAATTAGGGTTTCTGTGTTTTTCCTGCTGTTTTCTGTGCAAATTCGATGACTGAACGAGCGTTCACGTAAGTGAACGCCCGTCCAGTACCCTAACATGCAGGTAACCGAGCGTCTGGTTGGATGGACGTTCGTTCGTCCAGAAAGTTTCAATCCTGCTCTGATTTGAAGAATCAGACGGGCGTCTGTAATTCTAAACGGCCGTCCGGTCGGTTTTCAAGGCAGACGAGCGTCTGAAAAGTGGAACGCCCGTCCAGTGCTGAGATTTCCTTTGAACGTTCGTCCGGAATGCAGTCCAGGTTCTGTTTTTCTTGATGCTTTAATTTAACTTGGATTACTTTCATTTGAGCTTCTGTGGCTGATTAATTTTACGTAGATGTTCTGAACTTGCATATTCATATCTTTCCATCTACGAATCCATGTTAAATAATTGATTAATCTAATATACATGATTCATCTATGCAAGTTATAGTCACTGTCGGTTCTCGTAAGCTATAACTGTTCTTATAGTTAATTAGTAGCTAATGTCGGTTTCCGTATGCTACATACCGCTGTGATGAATCTTTTAAGCTTTGAGACTTATGTGCTTCCTTGTTGTTTATGTAACTCATATGGGTAGCTACTGTCGGTTTTCCGTTGCTACGATGGAAACCTTATGAGTTATATCTGTTTAGTATAGCTAACTGTTGGGTTTCCATAATGCTATCACTTTTTAGGAGTCTTAAAGCGCGTCTACACTGCATGTAATGAACAGCACTGTCGTTTATCGTAACCTGTCATTATTTGGTAGACGTTTATTTTATATATGCCGTGTTGCAAATGAGTGGGCTAGTTTTCTTTCTTTTATTTTCTTTTATTTTTGCATATCATTTAGATGCATATCATTTAGTTGCATGTCATCTAGTTGCATTGTTTTTCTATTTTTCTTTTATTTTTCTTGAGTGTAGTTAACTGTCGGTTTCCGTAATACTACCTCGTTTTTTTTATGATGGTTACTGTTGGTTTTCCATATGCCATCATTATTTTAGTATTGCATATCACGTAGGTTGCATTGTAATTTTTATCCATTTAGATTTCACCTAGCCTACTATTATTCATATGTGCTTTATTGTGAGTAACTGTCGGTTTCCGTCGCTCACATTTTTATTGATGAACTTTATAAGCTTCTGTGGCTTATGCTTAGATGTCCTGTGTTTTACCTGGTTGGTAATTTTTCCATCTGAGCTATTCTATCATGTGCTTATATCTTCTCTTTCACTCTCCTGTTGTTATCTTTCTCCCCTATCCCCGAGGTATTTCATGTTTGTCAAGTGTGCAGGGTATTTGCATTAGCGATTGTGTGCTTTAGACGATTTCAGTTTTCCGGTGGATGGTCCACGCCCTCATTGGATTCGTTGAGCATTTGCGTGAGGTCGACCCACTTCCGAATAGCTCCCTTTCGGCATACAATCGGCTAAGTTTTCTTTTTCTTTTTTTCATTCGCACAACTTGAGGACAAGTTGCAATTTAAGTGTGGGGGAAGGGGTGGTTTATGTGTATCTACTTTCATTTGCTCATATTAGTTATAATTTTCTATGAAAAGTGCAAAATTTTCAAAATTTTGTTTCGTCCCGAGTAACATTTCAATTGCATGCTAGTTTTATAATCTGGCACCCTTTAGTTGTTATCAGTAGTCATATCATGTTCTGAGAATAGGTTTAGTAAGTCGATACTCACTTGAACTTCATTTCACGAACCTATTAGATGAAGAGCCAAATATAGAATAGTTTCCGGTTAGTTAAAGGAAAGTTAATTCTTGATACAGATAACACTTATTTAGCATTAATGAAAGTTAAGAACTTGTGCTATACTCACAGTTAGAATCTCAGTACCTTAATGTTCTTGAGAACTTTGAGAGTCTTGAATGTGTTAGAAATATATTTGACCGAGAGTTTCCAAAGAGTTTGAAAAATATAAAAATATATATATCTATAAATAATAAATGAATAGAATTTCTTTGCGGGAATTTTGTTTGTAACTATCACCTCGAGTCCATTTGGATACTGCCCCAATTGGGGAGTGTGGTTTACCTTGGACAGTAAGGGATTGAGTGATCTCGGGGTGATTTCGCCTCTAATGTAGGGGAGTGTGTTATACTTTTGAGACGCGACGATAGGAAATATAAAATATACGTTTTTTTGGAATTCTAAGTCAAGTTGATCTAAACCCGGTAGAGACCCGAAAGGTATTTTCTTGGTACTAAGCAAAGGAATTTAGTTGTGAGTTAGTTACTATGTTCTTGGTAATTAGTTTTTGTTAGGTAAGTCTTGTAGATAGAATGAAGTTTTCGTTTAGTTGACCGGATAAGCTGTTAGTGCTTGATGTATTATATCAAGAGAGGATCGGTGGAAGTTTAGTAGGTTCGCACACACATCACCGAGTGAGGTCGATTTGCTGAATACTAGCTTATCATGATTTTGACTGTATCTCGTGTCAGGTTATGTGGATTCTTGATAGTATGTTCTTGTTTTGTCTTGCTCGGGACGAGCAAGGTTTAAGTGTGGGGGAGTTGTTAAGGGTCAAATTGTAGTGCTTTTAAGGATATATTTCACCTCAATTTCCCCCATATACGTATGATTTTCATAGAATTCGAGGTTTATAGTGAAATATTGAGTGAATGGTGATTTAAAGAGTTAAATATGAAAACGTATCAATTTATACGATTATTTGATTGTTTTATATGGTTTTGGATATTGTTATGTTTTTGTGGTGTTTGGATGCAATGTAGATACATGTTTTTGACTTGGAAGAGGATAAAGATGGAGATAAAGCTTGGAATGAAGCTTTCAAGCAGCCGAACTTCCGATGCAGTTCTTGATATGATATACACTGATTTGACTCTCGACCTCAAGAGAAGATTTGTAGGGCTTGAAGAGAGGATTCTACAGGATCTTGAATCACTTCATTCCGACTTACGAGGCCCGAGATATGAGCGTTACAAGTTTGGATAATGATGCTGAATTCAAGTAGAAAATCCCGAAAAATACTCGGAATACGACGGGCTAGTCAAAAAGGCGTTTTCGAAGAAGAGTCCTTAATGAAAGTTGTAGAGTTTTCCGAGAGCTTAATTATGACATTCGGATCATAATTTTTGGAGGTCTACAACTCAAGATATAAATTTTAGAAGTTTTCCATGCAAGGAATTTGGTTCGAGTCTTCAAGACTTTCTTGAACGAGCGTCCTACAAATTAGACGGGCGTCCGACCATTATTGCCACGGCCGACATACTTTATTCCTTAATGAATTAGGATTCTCCCGGCCGCCTTATTTTCTTTTATGCAATATCCTAATTGAAATAACAAATATTCGGCCGCAATTCAAAAGGAGAAAGCGACCGACATTAATACCTATATATATGTGTCTTTGCTCAAACCCTATATCGCATAATTCGATCAAATTAATTCAGCGGCATATTACAGCAGCAAAGCAGCGGCTGTTTTGAGGTTCAAGGCCGGTCACCCGAGCCTTGTGCTCGGGTGATCCGGGGTTAGATTAGATGTAGTTTTTTCTGTTATTTTCGTTACTCGATTCATGGTGTTCAACCTTTGTGCAAAACTATGTGAGTTTGATCTCTTTTCAATTAATTCAGTCCTTTATTTACTTTTGTGATCTTTAATTCGTTTTGTATCTTTTCTATGCGACTATGATGCTATTATGTGAATTATATCGGAAGATTGTTCGCTTATTGACAGTTTACAAAATACGGAAGTTGCGTAGACTAGATCACCATAGAAAGATAGGATTTTTAATCATTAATTATGTGACAAATTAATTGGTTAATTATCTAGGTTGTTAGATTCTAAAATACGAGAGTTAACCTGAATCTACACCGAGTTTTGTTTGGTAAATCGATCTCAACATTCGGAAGATGAGAGATTGATAAATTGGACTCACTAAGGAATTAGGAATCCATAGCTTTAGATTAAATTCACTAAGGAATTAGGGATTTGTGTCTCGTGTAAAGGTGAAACCACAATTTGAATTAAACTCATGAGATGAACTAGGATTGAAATCACTTGGTTTGTGCACTGTTTGATCCCATGTATCTTTAGTTTATGTTTTTATTATTTGTTATAGGTTAGATTTATTGTAGTTGATTTATTTGTTCTTTCGTTTATTCGTTTTCCTAAGTAACAATCGAAAGGAATTAGTGAAATTAGATTCAACATCCCAATTCCCTGTGGATCGACCCTGTACTTACCCTACTATGCTATCAACTACCCGATATTTGGTCGGTTAGGAGTTAGTTTGCATGTTAAGTATAGGTTTATAAATTTTCTTTTGTTTTTATGATGCAAAATCCTCCCAACACTAGGTGGCGTGGACTCTGTCCTTATGGACTTGCCGTCTCACACTTCTCGATAGTCGATCGTCGTAGCCTGGCTTCCACTAGATGGCCTTAGCCTCGAGCCTGGGCATCGACATGGTTACCTTGGTGTTTTATCCATGATATTGTTTTATGACCAATCGATAGACGACACGTGGAGGGAGTGAAACCCGGTATCGTCAGACTGCAATTCAGTATGTTATTTCCCTTTGTGTTGTGCTTTTGTTTTACCTTTCTTCTTTTTGATCTTGACTTTCTGGATTTTGCACAATTGAGTGGCACATGAATTGGTCCCATTCTTGATGTTTTACCCTTTATACATTATAAAACTAGCCATGAAGAACTGCACAACCTTTTTGCTGAGCTGATTGTTGTTCTTTATAGAGCCATTGCTTCTGCCGCTATCGGTGGTTGCCTCTTTTAACATCTTTGTTGACTTGGATTATTTCCTGGTTTCAGTTGTGTTGGAACTTCTTTTACCGAGCTTTGGAGCTACTTTTTCTTAGGCCTACTGAATGTGGGGTTTTTTTTTTTCATTTCAAAGTATAGGTTCATCTTCTTAGAGTGTTTTTTAATTGTAGTGTCGTTTGTCACTTGTTAATTAGTTGTATACCTGCTTGTGTTGTCTGATGGTTTCTTAGGTTTAATCGAGTCTCACTCGATATATATGCTAAATTGTTCCTTGATGTATTTAAAAAGGAGGTAATTGGACAAGAACACGAGGTTTGTTCTGCTCTCTACATCGCAGTTGCTGTAGTTATGTTTCGTGGCGAGATGCTACATTTACAAGTAATTAAAGCACCAAGTTATGGTTTATCTGGGATTCATTCATTGATGTCATCTGCTTACTTATTTCCATGCCTTCTTTATTAGGCTCCCCACACGTCGGGGGATAAGGGAAAGTTTGAATATAAAAATTGCTCAACTAGTAATCTGAATAAAATCTTTACATGGCATTGCAGGGGATGAACTTTCTTATTTAATTCAATCGAAGGCTACTACTACTGTTAGGAGGAAGCATTTGCATTTCAACTTTTGCTACTGTCAAACCGGAAAAAAGACGAGATTAGATACTTATTTTAGTAATTTCTGCTGCCTAAATTGCTCCCCATAAAAAACAAGGCTAAGTTCTCTCTTGTTCAAGTACAAGAAAACTTGTGGTTCTCTGTTTTTAGCTATAATGATGCATTTTGTTGAAATTTGACAACTTTTTTACTATCTGTCTCTGGTGAATGGGTGTTCCAAATTGTTTTTTTCTCTCCCTTTTTGGATAATTTGATGTAATTAATGCAACCGTGAACATGTTTTCCTAACATGTGTATGAATGATTGGTTGAATTTCGAATGGGCTAATCTTTCTGCATTAGCTAAATTGTATTGCTTGCTAATAAATTTGAGTGATTTCCGCATAGCTAAACGAGTGCACACGTACGTAAGCAGTGTTCTGAAATTTTGTGATGGGGTATAAACAGTGAGTGAAGCTGTCTTTTCTTGGCTTTTATAATCATGCAGACGTTCTTCCTCTGCTTAAACTTGATTCAGATGATTACATTTATTGATGGATCACTTAGTGAAGAAATGGGAGGGCTGATGCTTGCGCCAACAAAGATAAATTTTTATGTAGCATGATTCTCTGTTGTAATTATTTTACCTTGCTTCTATACTTTATTGACTGCTTTAACTTTATTTTCCTTATGGTAGACATTAGGAACTGGATTAGAAACATTGAGCAGCATGCAAAAGGATTTGGAAGGACAATTAACTCCAATCCTGGTTTGTGGCTTTGGCTTGAAGGAGACAAGTTCGGGCAGGCCGTCGATCTGATGAGAGCAAAACCACACTCTGGAAACTCTGCAAACGTTTTTGACATTATTACACTTGTTGTTTCATCTTATGTTTGTGTTGTAACATTATGACATTGACTATATATTTGAATTGATGCAGTGACATCAAATGTCAGTGCATATACAATATGATACATAAATTTGATAACTTTATAAAATAAGTGTAGTGTCATTCACATTAAGGGTGTAATCGAGCCGAGTCAAGTCGATACTTCCTAGGGCTCAAGCTCAACTCGACTAAAAAAGTTCGGGCTTGGAACTCGGCTCGAGCTCAATCGAGCCATAAACTGGCAAGATCGAACTCGACTCGCTAAGTACTTGATATAGCTTGACTCAGCTTGTAAACTCGATTTTTTCTTAGAGATCATTTAATCTTTAATAAAATATAAAAATATCGAGCTTGACTCGTCTAATAATTGACTCGAATAATACTTTTTTGAATTATAAATAAATATTTTATAATAAATATAATTAATTAAATATTTATTTAATGAACCCCGATTACCTCATGAAGTACTCGGTCACTGTATTTTGATACTCGTGATCGGCTCGGTTAGTTATTTGAGTAGCTTGACTCGAGCTTGAACTCAAAAAAAATCGAATAGAGTCAAACTCTCTTGCGAGTCGAGTATAAGTAGCTCACGAGTAGCCCGGCTCACTTACAACCCTAATTGACATGTCAATTTATCATCAAATGTCACTACATCGCGGTGTCTCTGCACCTTCAAATGTTATAACATCGCGGTGTCTCTGCATCGCAGTGTCTCTGCATCGGGGGTGGTCACTGCATCACGGTGTCTCTGCATTTGGGGTGGTCACTGCATTGCGGTGTCTCTGCATCGAAGGTGGCCACTGCATCGAGGTGGTCAATAGATCTGGGGTGGTTAATGCATCGCGGTGTCACTTCATCGAGGCGTCTCTGTATCGCGGCGATCAATGCATCAAGGTGTCACTTCATCGTGGTGTCTCTGCATCGCGGTGTCACTTCACCGCGGTGTCTCTGCATCACGGTGTCACTGCATCGGGTGTCTCTGCATCGCGGTGTCACTTCATCGTGGTGTCTCTGCATCGGGGTGGCCACTGCATCGCGGTGGTCAATAGATCGGGAGTGGTCAATGCATCGTGGTGGTCACTGTATCGCGGTGTCTCTGCATCGGGGGTGTCTCTGCATCGGGGGTGGTCACTGCATTGCGGTGTCACTTCATCGCGGTGTCTCTGCATCGCGGTGTCTCTGTATTGCGGTGTCACTTCATCGTGGTGTCTCTGCAATGCGGTGTCACTTCATCACGGTGTCTCTGCATCGCGGTTTCTCTTAATCGCGATGTTTTTGCATCGCGGTGTCTCTGCATCGTCAATTGTTACAACATCGCGATGTCTCTGCAATGCGGCGTCTCTGCATAGCGGTGTCTCTGCATCGCGGTGTCTCTACAATGCGGTGTCACTTCATTGCGGTGTCTCTGCATCGCGATGTCTCTTGAGTGTCACTGCATAATGTGCCACTTCATAAAATGTTGGTATCATTGGATGTCACTGCATAAAGTGTCGTTGCATAAGGTGGGTGTCACTAAATAAATTGTTGCATAAGGTGTCGCTGCATAAATCGGTGCATAATGTGGGTGTCACCGCATCGCGTCGATTTTAATGAAGAAAATTTCGATTTTCAGAAATTAAGTCGGGAAAATATCAAATGAAGCCTACAATCCTTTCAAAGAAAAATGAATTCTTGAAAATTTGTCCGGGCTCATGAGTCGAGTCGAGTCGACTATTAAACTAGTCGAGCCGAGTTTTATCGACTATTAAACGAGTCAACCCGAGTTTTATTGAATATTGAACGAGTCGAATTTGAACTTTTCTATTTATAACTCGATCGGCTTCAAGTTGGTTTTTTCTAGTCGAGACGAGCTTGAGGCTCAGGGAGTAACGACTTGGCTCGGCTCGGTTACACCCCTATTAACTCGATTCACATCATTGAGGATGAAAACATATGAAATACGGTAAAAGAATTATGTGGTGGTCGATGCGTCGCGGTGGTCGATGTATCGAGGTGGTCACAGCATCGCGATGGTCAATGCATCCGGATGGTCAATGCATCGCGATGATCACCAGAAAAAAAACCTTTTCGCATCCAGAAAATAAAAAATAAAAAAAACATAAAATTTTAGCATCCAGAAAATTAAAAGAATCAACTCAAAAAAAAGCCACAACAAATTGCAGCGCCTGTTATATTCTGCCGAGATTTCGGCGCCTATTTTACTATATATTAATTAAGGTAGATTGGTCCGTATATTAATTTTATGTTCTTATATAAATAAATAAGATTTAAATGTGTCTTATTTGCCTAATTAAGTCTAATATGTGTCATTTTGGACAATTGCCGCTTTTATTTTTTATTCATTAAAGATATTTGCGTTTATCTAATTAATTTGTGTCCTTATAACTAAGTATTTGTTTTGTATATTCTTTTTGACTAATTAAATTCAATATGTGTTATTTTGGATAATTGTCCCTAAATTTATTTCGTTCCGTTTCATTTTTACGATTTTATTTCATTAATGGGTAGCAAACCTGAACTAAATCTGTCAATTAACTGAATGAATTAATCTATATATAATAAAAAGGGAAGCAAAGTGATAAGAATGATCCACGTCCCCCTTTCTGTTGAGTTTCCTGTTTTGTAATGTGCTGACACGTGGCAGGCTACCAGAACGACACGTGTCACCCCCCCCTTTTTTTTTTTTTTTTTTTTTTTTTAAATATTTTTTTCCCTTTGTAATTTTTTTTTTTTTTTTGGAAAAGGTCCTTTGTAATTGTTGGATAATTCAAATTCTCTTCCCCACGTACCCCTTTTATTTTTTTTACTTGGTATATATTAGAATACAATAATATTTTTTTCCTTTGTAATTGCAGGATAATTCAAATTGTCATCCCCACGTCCCCCTTTTTTTTTGTTTTACTTTGTATATTACACGGAAATTTTATCGTTCTTCTGTCTATGAAATGTATACGATAATAAATATATGTTATGGTTATAAGTTTTTTAGAGGAAAAGAAAAATTTTGTTAATCTAAATCTAAATATATTTTCGTCACGGGGTTATTGAATATTTAATGGGTTTAAAAATTTATGTTTATATCTAATAGTAGATATATAAAAATAATTGCTTATAATTATGCTTGTTATATATGCTTGACATTATATTGTCAGGCTTTATGTATTTTATATTATAGGTTTAGTAATACCACGTGGTTTATACAAATCGATTTTTCATTTTTGTTTAGACTCATATGTAAGCATATAATTATCGTACATCGTACGTTTACATTTAATACACTCTTCTGATGTCGTTAAAATATATACGATGATAAAAAATTGTTTACGTTATTATTTTTTTAGAGAGAAATTAAATTCTTATTTATCTAATTCCTAATTAATGTGAACAAAAAAAAGGGGTCATGAGGAGGCAAATACATATACAGCAGCCACGTGTGATACTCTTTGTGTGAAAGTGTGCAGACAGCTGTAGGACACGTAACGTGTTTATGTTGAGAAGGATTTTTGCATCATTTAAACAAAAGAAAATTTATAAACCCTAACTTAGATGCAAAACTAACTCCTAACCGGCCAAACACCGGGTAGTTGATAGTATAGCGAGATAAGTAAGGGGTCGATCCACGAGGAATTGGGATGTTGAATCTAATTTCGTTAATCTTTCCAATTGTTACTACTAGTTATTACTAAAACTAAAACGGACAAGTAAAGCTGGACGAGAGGACTATTAATCCAAAGCCAGGAAACAATAATTGCGAACCAACATAAATAAAACTACAACTACGAAAAACAAGTAAAACTAACGAACCCATGATAACGACTAAAGCAATATAACATAGAACAAACATGATCCACCATCCCGCAACCCTTAATTCTTCCCTAGATTATCTTATGATGATTTTAATTCAAGTTGTGGTTCACCTCTCTTAAGTAATCTTCTATCTCTCGATTTTAAAGATTAACACATCATAAAACGAGGTGCAAGATCTCTCAATCTAACAACCTAGAGATTCAACCTATCAACTTTCGTTATGTCAAGGTTAAAAATCTCATCTTTCCTATGGTGATCTAAGGTTTACACCGACTTTCGTCATACGGTAAACATCAATAGCAATACAACTTTCGTTATCGATTGCATAACACATAATCAAAGGAAAGAAAACAACTTTAAAATTAAACTCACAAGATCATCCATGGACAAGAAATAGAAGGCTTCTTGAAGAGTATTACATGGCTTGCTCCAAGTTCAAAGCTTCGAGAGATCATCATGGTGATCGAACAAGAAAAGGAAAACAAAAGAAGTAAAACCTAATCTAACCCGGATCACCCAAGCACAAGGCTTGGGTGATCGGCCTTGGAAGCCAAGAAGGAGCGGATGCTCTGTGTTTTTGGTGTGTGGAAGAAAATCTGATCTGTAATGTCTCTCCAAATGAATTGGGAGCTGCTGTATTTATAGGGAATTAGTGGCAGAGATCTTGAACGCCAGTTTCAGAGTTTGAACTCCGGTTCGGGCATGTAGTAACGCCGCCGTGGAACGCCGGTTCGGGCGTGGAACGCCGGTTCCCGTTGTCTTCCGAGCTCTCGCATCTTGCTTTTCGGCCACTGGAACGCCGGTTCTATAATGGAACGCAGTTCCATCTTCAAAACGCCGATTCGGCTTTTGAACTCCGATTCCACTGTCTTTGAGCTAATCCGATGACTCTTTGTCCTTATCTCTTAACACCCCATCCTTATCCATTGTAACAAACCTTATCTCTTGGATATTCTAGATGATTCATGACTTGTCCTCCTTGATCTTATCCTTTTGCCACTTGTCAATTCCAAACTTCAACACTTGTGAGCTCTAATTAATCAATGAATAACACCAAAATGTAATACAATTCCAAATTAATAATAAATCATCAATTATGCACATAATTCGCTACGTTTTGGAATTAACTCATTAAAAATATCATTTGCTCAATATTTAAATATAAGGCTCGATTTCTATGAAAATAATACGAATATGGGGGAATTTTATATAAAATAAATCGTTATAAATCATACAATTTGACCCTTAACAACTCCCCCATACTTAGCTTTTTGCTCGTCCCGAGCAAAACAAAACAAAAACATACTATCAAGAATCCACATAACCTGACACTAGATGTAGTCGTGCTCACGACAAGCTAGTATTCAGCAAATCGAAGTCACTCGGTGATTGTGTGTGCAGAACCTACTAAACTTCCACCAATCCTCTCTTGATGTATTAAATCAAGCACTAACGATCATCCGGTTAAATAAACGAAAGTTTCATTACGTCTACTGACACTTACCCTACAAAAATTACTTGTCAAGAATAAAGTAACTAACTCACATTTAAATTCTTTTACTTGGTGTCAAGAAAATACCTTTCGAGTCTCTCTTGGGTTTAGATCAACTCGACTCGAGTTCTAAAAACACAAACTTCTCGCGTCTCAAAAGTATAACACTCCCCTACTTTAGAGGCGGTCATCCTGAGATCACTCAAACCCGTACTGTCCAAGGTAAACCACACTCCCCAATTGGGGCAGTATCCAAATGGACTCGAGGTGAAATTTATCATATAAATATAAGATATTATATTCTCGCCCAAACTCTTTGGAAACTCTTGATCAGGTATCTTTTCTAACACATTCAAGACTTTTAAGGTTCTCAAGAACACTAAGGTACTGAGATTCTAACTGCGAGTATAGTACGAATTCTTAACTTTCATCAATGCTAAATAAGTGTTATCTGCATCGAGAGTTGGCTATCATTTAACTAACCGGAGACTATTTTATATTTGGTTCTTCATCTAATAGGTTCGTGAAATGAAATTCAAGTGAGTGTCGATCTACTAAATCTATTCTTATAACATGACACGACTACTGAAAACAACTAAAGGTGCCAGATTATAAAACTAGCATGCAAGTGAAATGACATTACTCGGGACAAAAACAAAAATTTTGAAAAATTTAGCATTTTTCATAGAAATATGACTAATATGGCAAAAGAATGTAGATACTAATCCCTTCCCCCACACTTAGATTGCAACTTGTCCTCAAGTTGTACAGAAATAAAAAGTTTAGGAACTTAGGCGATTGTATTTCCAAGGCGGCAATTACGGAAAGAACCCCGAAGAACCAAAATTGCTTGACTATCCTTGGAAATGTGGAGCATCACGGATCCAAGTAAGCTTGAATAGATCGGTAGACTTGTGGAGCATCACGGGAATGCGACATCGACGTGAAAGCGCACAACGGCTATCAAAAGTGTCTGCATACTTGATCGGTGCAAAAAGAGTCTACGGGGAAAAAAAATTATACATTGAAAACACAAGGAGAATAAATCATAGAGATGTTTCAGATTAAGCTCAGATAAGGATGGAACATATACATGGACATTGCAAAATAGTAGGCTAGGTGCAACTACATTACAATGCAAACTACATGATATGTAATCCTAATAAAAGAAAACGCAAACAGGCTCAGGCTGAGCAGGTTGTGAAGACAACCCTACAGTGACTACGGCCCTTAAAGAAAAGAAAACAATGCAACTAGATGACATGCAACTAAATGAGATGCACAAATAAAAGAAAATAAAAGGAAGAAAACTAGCCCACTCATTTGCAACATGACATGTATAAAATAAACGTCTACCAAATAATGACAGGTTACGATAAACGACAGTGCTGTCCATTACAATGCAGTGTAGACGCGCCTTAAGACTCATCAAAAGTGATAGCATTATGGAAAACCAACGAGTTAGCTATACTAAACGAGATGTAACTCGTAAGACGCGATGGTAGCATACGGAAAACCGACGGTAGCTACCCATATGAGTTACAAAATAACAAGAAAGCACATAAGTCTCAAAGCTTAAAAGATTCATCACGGCGGTATGTAGCATACGGAAACCGACATTAGCTACTAATAACAATAAGACCGAGTTATAGCTTACGAGAACCGACGATCACTATAACTTGCATAGATGAATCAAGTAAAAGAGATAAGATCAATTATTTAACATGGATTCGTAGATGGGAGATAAACATGCAAGTTCGGGACATCTACGTAAAAATAAAAAGCCACGAAGCTCATATTAAAAACATCCAAGTCAAATAAAGCGTTATAAATCAAGACGGGGAAGAAATTGGAACCTGGACTCGGGGTTGGACGCCCGTCCAACTATTTGAACGTGCGTTCCATCTTCAAGACGGGCGTTCGGTGAAAATTTCACACCGAACGGGCGTTTCAGCACTCAACCGGGCGTTCCACCTGCATATTATAAACTTGGACGGGCGTTCAGATGCCTTGAACGCTCGTCCATTTCCAAAAATGCACAGATAGGCAGGAAAAATAACAGCAACCCAAAACTAATCATAAACTCAACACACATATAGCACAGACAACAGCCACAGATAAATTTTTAGCACAGGGGGTTAGATTACACCTAAACATATAATTCACGTTTCATAAATTGAGTAAAAAAACTTTTTGCACCTTCTTAACCTAACGGTCATCGAAACATGGCAAAAATAAAAACTCTCAATTTATTAAACGCTACTTTTATTGAACACAGTAAATTGTAACAAAATCAAGAATTAACTCAAGTAGATTCAACAAAACACCGATTCCCCGGCAACGGCGCCACTTTTGTTGAGAAGGATTTTTGCATCATTTAAACAAAAGAAAATTTATAAACCCTAACTTAGATGCAAAACTAACTCCTAACCGGCCAAACACCGGGTAGTTGATAGTATAGCGAGATAAGTAAGGGGTCGATCCACAAGGAATTGGGATGTTGAATCTAATTTCGTTAATCTTTCCAATTGTTACTACTAGTTATTACTAAAACTAAAACGAGACAAGTAAGCTGGACGAGAGGACTATTAATCCAAAGCCGGGAAACAATAATTGCGAACCAACATAAATAAAACTACAACTACGAAAAACGAGTAAAACTAACGAACCCATGATAACGACTAAAGCAATATAACATAGAACAAACATGATCCACCATCCCGCAACCCTTAATTCTTCCCTAGATTATCTTATGATGATTTTAATTCAAGTTGTGGTTCACCTCTCTTAAGTAATCTTCTATCTCTCGATTTTAAAGATTAACACATCATAAAACGAGGTGCAAGATCTCTCAATCTAACAACCTAGAGATTCAACCTATCAACTTTCGTTATGTCAAGGTTAAAAATCTCATCTTTCCTATGGTGATCTAAGGTTTACACCGACTTTCGTCATACGGTAAACATCAATAGCAATACAACTTTCGTTATCGATTGCATAACACATAATCAAAGGAAAGAAAACAACTTTAAAATTAAACTCACAAGATCATCCATGGACAAGAAATAGAAGGCTTTTTGAAGAGTATTACATGACTGCTCCAAGTTCAAAGCTTCGAGAGATCATCATGGTGATCGAACAAGAAAAGGAAAACAAAAGAAGTAAAACCTAATCTAACCCGGATCACCCAAGCACAAGGCTTGGGTGATCGGCCTTGGAAGCCAAGAAGGAGCGGCTGCTCTGTGTTTTTGGTGTGTGGAAGAAAATCTGATCTGTAATGTCTCTCCGAATGAATTGGGAGCTGCTGTATTTATAGGGAATTAGTGGCAGAGATCTTGAACGCCAGTTTCAGAGTTTGAACTCCAGTTCAGGCATGTAGAACGCCAGTTCTGGTTGTGGAACGCCGCCGGTTCCGTGGAATGCCGATTCCATGTCTTACGAGCTCTCGTCTTGCTTTTCGGCCCACGGAACGCCAGTTCTATAATGGAACGCCAGTTCCATCTTCAAAACGCCAGTTCTGGCTTTTGAACTCCAGTTCCACCTGTGCTGAGCTAATCCGATGACTCTTTGTCCTTATCTCTTAACACCCCATCCTTATCCATTGTAACAAACCTTATCTCTTGGATATTCTAGATGATTCATGACTTGTCCTCCTTGATCTTATCCTTTTGCCACTTGTCAATTCCAAACTTCAACACTTGTGAGCTCCTAATTAATCAATGAATAACACCAAAATGTAATACAATTCCAAATTAATAATAAATCATCAATTATGCACATAATTCGCTACGTTTTGGAATTAACTCATTAAAAATATCATTTGCTCAATATTTAAATATAAGGCTCGATTTCTATGAAAATAATACGAATATGGGGGAATTTTATATAAAATAAATCGTTATAAATCATACAATTTGACCCTTAACAGTTTATTACAATGGAGGTGAGTGGGGAGGGGAGGGGGAGGGGGAGGGGGAGAGGGGGTTATGAAGAAAATAGAGTAGTGGGTGGGTAGTCGAACGGTTAGATTTTTGATATCTCATCCCCACATTTTGCTCTGAAAATTTTTTCGCTTAGATTTAGTTTAATAAAGAAGAAGAAATGGCGGTTTCGATTTTGATTGATTGAAGATTATTTTTGTCAATCAGTTCGTTCTTGGCGGAATTTGGCTTCATGAGATTTCAAATCTGACATCTTGAGCCTCCAAATTAGCAGATTTGTGCCTTTAGACCGCTGGATTTTCCATGGTGTTTGAAAAGATGATAGCTTTTACAATTTTATCCATCGGTTTGTTTCGTTCGCTGAAAGATGACTGGTTCTTCACTTTGCTTTTTCCGATCGAAGAGAAAAAAATTGATTTGCTGTGGGGTTTATCATTATCCAGTAGATTAAGATTTGCAAGCCACTTATATCCAGGTAAAAATTTCTCTTTTACTTTTACATCTCTCACTTTCTGCCTATATAAACTAATTACGCATATCTCTGTCTCTTACCGTTTTGTTCTTCTACTGCACAGGGAGAAAAAGTTATCAGCTCCTCATTTTATTGTAAGCTTCATCTCTTCTTTGTCTTTTGTAATAAATGGTGTATTAATTTCTTTTGCATGTGTCCTTATATTAGTAGTATTCCACTCGGTATTATTCCATTCGGCTCTCTGCTTAGTGTGTTTTTCTTTCCCGTTTACGGATGCGACTGGAGCTTTTAAGTCATTTCATTTATTTCAATTAACGAGAATGTGCATGTGTTATTCTAAGTATTAAATGCAAATTAGGTTGAATGGACATTCGTCTCTACCGGCTATTATTCTTTATACTTATTACGTCCGGCAAAAGTACGCTCATGTATATATATTACGTAAGCGAGATGAAAATCGAGTAGAGAAATGTAAACTAAACTGTGAAAATTAAGCGATTTCAAACTCGTTAAATATTCATATGCATGTATATATCAAATTATTGGTTTGTCCGTAATCTTAAGTTGTATATCTTTGTTTTTTTACATGTTATGTACGATCTACCCTCTAAGTACATTAGCTATTATGTCTTTGCGCAATGAAACCTTGCTACGGGGTGGATCTAAGATTTTTACACAAACTTGTCTTACTTGGTAGTATGAATCTAGACCATTTTAAGTTCTATATTTGTTATCACTTTTTTTCGTGTAAGAAGTGAGGTCTTGATTCAACCTTGTCTTTTTCCCATGTTTCGTAGTTCATTTGCTTGCCATGTCATTTACCCTACAAGGTATTATATAGCATCTACTTCGTTCGTATAGTTTAGGATAACAACATCTTTCTTCTATGCCTTTCGAAGCGAGTTTAGGTTCTCTTATGCATAAGTGAAAGAAGAAGATTGTTCGTTCATTGGTTTCTCTTCATCTGCTTTGATGGCACTTCAACGGGTATGCTTCAAAGGTGCAATTTGTTTTCATTACTCTTCTCTTGTTTTAGTGCTAATTGTATGTTGCTCTTTCGCGTGCAAAAACATCAAATCTTTGTCAAAGTTTTTATTGTTCCTACTTTCTTTGATTCTACTAAAAACAATTTTACACGGAATGTGGTATATAAAGAAGTCCTTACCGATGCCTGAAATTTTAAAAAAATGGTTCGATTCTCATCATGCCATGAAATTGTTATTTCTTTCATCACAGACATAATATTCTTTGTATTCTGTATATTCTGCGGTATGATGTAAAATAATATATGCAATTTTTTTCATGTTCATTATATAGATAACAGAAGATCGAAAACTATACAATGCAATGCAAATTTCATTATCGAGTAAAGATTGGACTGTCATTGTTCAAGTCGTTGAAAAGCATAAAACTGATGAGTCACGAAACAAAGCAACAAGGTTCAAGAAGTACGTGTTAACAGATATGCAGGTAAATACTGAAAATACATTAGAACGTATTCTATTCTATGATAAAATACATGCCGAATGATATGTTTAATCCGTTTGCACTTATTTCATTGCCTAGGGCACAAAGATAGCAGCTGTCACTTTTAACGCAAGTATTGTGCCTTTGGATAAACTGTTGATTCCATTTAAGAGATACAAGATCACTGATGCTGGGTTGAAACTGACAAATCCAAAATACAGAATAGGGGAATATGCTTACGAATGGATCTTATCCATGAACAATTTGATTGAGCCACTACATGATGAAGTTCCTTACACTTTGCCATGCTCATTCAATTTTACTAAGTTCTCAGAACTGTACCGATTTGCTGAACGCAATGAATATGTTGGTAAGTTCTAAAACCATAACTTCACTATTGATAAATATTAATAATAAATTCTGTATGATGAAAAACTAAAGATATGTCTAAGAATCGTGATGTTTCACCTTCATTCTCATCCTTGTATGATGACCGATAAGTACGAGTGCCGTATAATATTTACTCGGCGTGATTTTTTCAAATCGATCGATATTAATCCTTTTGTCGTATTTCTTTTCGAAAAATTATGCCGTTGTATTTTGCCGAAATACCGTTGTGTTTCACATCTTCCATCTATTATAACTTCTTCCCTTAATAATTATGCTTGCTTTGAATTCATGTTTTTTTGTTGAACTTTAAATTATCCTTAACCTACCCTTTAAATTACTTCTCTTGAAGTGGTTGAATATCGTTTACTACATTCATATACAATTTGCATATATAAAAATTATTTAATACTTGATCTATTTTAGTCTGTTGGCTATGAATGACACTATTTTTTCCCTGTTACATATAATCATTATGTTCTTATTCGAGTCTAAATTAGTGCCGTGTACTTTATATTTGATATCACATCATTTGTTAAAGCATTAGTCATCCATTCAAATGCCGTTCATGGTTCGGCGACTCAATGAAGAGACTATATCTTAATTGATGAAGAGTAAGCGTTGTATTTCTATTGTTTTACATATTGATTTGACATTGAACTTAAAAAATAAGAAAAATTATCTTTCTCGCTTGAAAATTCTTAACTAGGAAAATTCCACTTGTTACGAGGGTTTGGGAAGATTTTTTGGATAATGAAGAAATAAAAGTTTCGATAGGCTTCCAAAGTACCAACATTGGTGGCCGGTTTCACTTTGAGAGTAACCACATACCACGGTAAGCGAATTTAAACATACATAATAAAAATACTTGCTTAAAATGCATTAATTTTCATTTATCATGTGTATTCTTAATATTTAGGTATATCACTTAGCACACCAATGTTCAATGCCTATTTTATGGTGGATCCCCCACCGCCGGATGCCGCACATATGTATGAATGGTATGTAAAAAGAATATCCTATACATGCTTCTACATGTATCTTAAATATATATCGTGAAGACATATTCCGACTATGTTTACTTTTAATTAATGAGTTGTCTCACCCTTGTACTCAATCGTTTATTAAATAAATTAAATGTCAATGATAACCCTTGTACTCAATCGTTTATACTATGTTATCATTGACAGTTAATTTCTTTGACCACTTTGTCGATTATACTGAAATAGCACAGTTTTTTACATTACTGTTTTAGTTCCAATTAATAAAATTACTGATCAAGATTAACTACCAATATAACTTGTTTTCCCACCGTACATAGTCAAAATAAATGCATCCCTATAATGGATCTATACACAGTACAAGGAAAACAATATGGAGATCATTTGAATTATTGAAGAATAAAGCTTATGATGATGTTGAAATATTGCTACGACCACCAACAACTTCAGATGTGCATAGGATTAAGGATGTAACTACCAAAGTTGAAGAGGTATATAGACAGAAATCCATAGTATAAAAATAATTGATGAAGATCACAAAATTTAGCAGCAGATTCTATTATCTATATGTTATTCTACTTTGAAATTATGTTACCTATATGTTTTCTACATTCTGCTTTGAAATTATTTGGTTAAATATTCTGCTTTGAAATTATATCGCTTTATCTCAGGATTCCAAATGATGTTTAATTTTTTCTTTTGAATAGTTCAAAGCAGCCTGGGTTACAGGAAAATTGCAATTGATACCTGGGCAAGATAAGCTATGGCAGAGCGTATGTGGAAACTGCAAAAAATACATCAAAGCAAGAGTGAACCTAGGCTTTACATGTAATTCTTGCGGTCAAAATACAGTGATCATTCCACGGTAAATATTTTGATTTTAAATATTTTCTGGGAATTTCAACAATAAATTCATGCTTAATATTATGTTATCAATCTCAATTTTGGCGGCCGTATGGAAGTCTACTTGATCGATGATTCGGGACAATTAGCGCCACGGTGTTTTCTCCGCTTTTCGAAAAACTCACCGCATTCACAGGAAATCGCTTTTTGAAGCGGATAATAAGGTACATTATTTACGCATAGTTAATTGTTTAGTTTTACATCTCGCTACCTATTACTTGTGTTTCTCTTCATGTAGTTTAGGTTACAAGTAATCGTATGTTGTTTGCCATGAAAATCGACCCCGTGAAAATCATATGTTCATTCCTTTTTTGGCCAATCTCTCTATAGTACACGCCCGCACTCACATTCGTCTATTTCATTCTTATCTATGTAGATTGATTGCTAAAATAGCAAACTTATTTTACGGGGGCATATTATGTAACAACATATTCTGTTATCTAACATCACCATTTGAAAATCATGTAGATATAAGAGGGAAATATACATTCATGTACATAGAAATCAATATAATCTTATGAGGATTAAAAATTAGTCTACATAGGCATAACAGGATCTGCTGCTTTTGACTAATAAATGTCATTTATTCTGTTAGTAGTCAAAATCAAATTAAATAACAGCAGCTACATAGAAATATGCTATTGTGATTTTTAAAGTGGACTCATCGCACTACTAACAAATTCCTCACAAGAATAGATTAACTTTAGCAGCATATTCTGTTAGTTTTATGTAGATTGATTACTAAAATCATGTTGTTTTATATTTCATTCTATTTTATGCTTTTACATCTGAATTTATTTTACAGAATATGTGATTTATTCTGTTGTTAGTGGAATAACAGCATCTACAGAGAAATATCTTCGTTTCCGATTTTAGCAGATAGATTCATTTCACTAATAATAGATTCCTCGAAGAGTACATTGATTTTAGAAGCATATTCTCGTAAGTACTATGTCCATTGATTACTAAAATCATTATGTTTTATATTTCGATCCGTGTTATGTTTTTACATCCGCATTTATTTTACGGGGGCAACCATTGATGAAAGAAGTAGAGCGCCTATATCCGGAAAGAAAATTTTCTCGTTTTTCCGAAGTTTTTCAAGTCCGAGAAGAACTACACGGCTACGGTTGTACACGAAGAAACCATTGTTGACTCTAAAGCTATTGAAGTGCACACAAACTGATAATCAATCACTAATGGATGTGGCACAACAAACCGACAAAGCAAACAACCCGGTTTTTAGCCCCAACACCAAAGTCGTCCTCGAAGAAATTGCGGATACAGTTGAGTTAAAAGAGAACACATGCATCCAGCCTCCACAAATTCAAAAGAATCTTAATGTTTGGTTCTATACCTACAACAATTCCAACAACTACTTCGAGAAAAAGGGGCCGCATCGGTTGAGCTTCCACCTATGCCTCATGAGGTTGAAAATCCTATCAAAAAGTGAAGAACCAAGAAGAGAAGAAGGAAAAGGCAAGTTAGAAGTTGGTGTATCTTTATGTATTAATAATGCAATCATGGTTGTTTTGTATGCTTTTTAAAAGCAAAACTTTAATGTAGTCTGCAACATAATTAGTATATTACCACCATTATCTTTTGTCATCAATAATATTTAATGGTAGTAATATACTAGACTAGAAGTGCTTAGAACAATTTTATTTCACTACCTTTTGTAACCTATGATAGCCAAACTAATGTGGCTTTTAAATTATATGGCTTCGTATTAATAAAAATCCATGATTGTATCATCTCTATAGTTATAAAAATTTCATTCATTCTTATGTAGATCGTTTTATCGGGCACGCCGTGCCTTGCACGGCGTACCATCACCACTAGTTATTGTTGATTAATTTTGTTCTAGCTCTATCCCGGGAAAAAAAAATCCTACTTTATTCAAAATAGAATTAAAAAAAAAATTTACATCGACTAAAAAAAGAAATCGAACTTTATTCTTTATTCAAAATAGAATCCAAAAAAAGAAATTTACATCGACAATCGGACCTTTATTCTTTATTCAAAACAGAATCAAAAAAAGAAATTTACATCGACTAAAAAAAAAAGAAAACACAGAGAAACGTTGACTGACGAAGACTGGACTGTCCCAAGCTGCAAGAAGAGCTGAGAAACCGGCGACGACCCGAATCCTATGGACTATCCCACGCTGACTCGTAATAGGGTAGAATTCCTCCGACGGTGGCAAAGAAGGCGGCGGAAGCGCCGTACACCTGCACATTATAGTGATGATTAGCGACGTATCCGAGAGCAACGAACTTGTAAATCACGACGGCGGCTGCACAGAATAACCCAATCCTGGACCAATTGTTTGTCTTGTACCGTTGAAGATAAAATGGAATGAAGATGTTAGACTGATGTTAGAATAATGCAGGAGTTCTCTCTCGGACATTTCATCGAACACATGAGGTGAAAAGCGGTTAAGTTTGTTAGGGATTCGTTAGACAGTTGTAACTAACTTGTATGTTAATTAGATACTTAGGAAGTCTATATAAAGGCTCAATTGCATTCTGGATATTTTACTTCTTGTAATCATCATCAATTCAATGAAAAGGAATTTTCCCGCCTGTTTTATTTTCGAATTTGTTCATCTTCTTCATGGTTAATTTTCCAGTTTCGTTTTCATTTTCAACATGGTATCGGAGCAATAGCTTTCAGCTGTACTCTTCTTGATCGATTACGGTGTGGAATCGTGATCTTGATTTGTAGTGTGGAACTACATTTTCTCTTTCATCGTTTTTTTTTCTTGGTCGTTTTTCTTCATTTCTTGGCAATGGCTGAAGAAGGAGATATTGCAGCAGTCAATCCTTATCATATTCATCCTGGTGAGAATCCATCAGCTGTGATTGTTCAACCTGTATTGAAAGGAGCTGAAAATTATCATTGTTGGAAAAGAGCTATATCCATGGTGCTCTCAATGAAAGGCAAGCTGAAATTCATTGATGGTTCCTTGCCCAACCGCCTGAAACACATAGGCATTATGAAATCTGGTGTCAATGCAACGATATGGTTTCGAATTGGCTTGTCAATTCTGTAGATGTTTCGATTCAGCAGAGCATTTTCTGGTTAGAAACAACAAGAGAGATTTGGGTTGATCTTGATCATAGATTTGGAGTTGGTAATGCCTATCGTCTGTCAAACCTTCAAGAAGAAATATATGCAACAAAACAAGGGGCATTATCAGTGGTACAATACTTCACAAGATTAAAGAGTTTGTGGGATCAATTGGTAGTCTTGAGACCTGCTCCACCCTGCACTTGTACGGCCAAACCAATTTACAAGGAACAAGATGAAACTGACAAGATCATTAGGTTCTTGAAAGGGCTAAATGATTCATACAGCAATGTGAAATCACAAGTTTTGATGGCTAAACCTATTCCAGACCTCTCCACAGTGTTCAATATGGCCTTGCAACATGAAAGCCAAATCAATTATGCTGATCTAGGAACAGATAAGACAGTTTTAACTGCACAAACAGTTGGATTCAAGCAAGATGGTCAAATTTCTCAGACTGGTGTTTCATATGGAAGAGGTGGAGGAAGAGGTAGTGGAAGAGGTTACATTGCACATAGCAAAAGGCCACAATGTACATATTGTGGAAAAGAAGGCCATACTATTGACAAGTGTTACAAGAAGTATGGTTATCCTATTGGTTCAAAAGGCAGGGGAAGAGGTCAGATACAAGCTAATCATATTAGTATGGATCAAGGTTTCTTACCTAATATGGAAGATACAAGTGTAGATACTTATCGGGATGCAATTTCACATAACTCGAAATGGGAGTTTTCGCTTCTAGTTCAAACACAATGTCTAGGTCTCAATATGATACAATCATGAATATGCTAAAAATGTGTAAAGTTGATCGATGACCCTGGACAAGTTGTGGCTCTTATCGCAAACACTACATACCGTGGCAGATCCATCAGGTACTATCTATGAATGGATAGTAGACTCAGGTGCCACTGATCATGTTATATATTCATTCTCATTATTGTTATCTCCTAAACCTGTTTTTGGAGTCAGTGTCACATTACCAAATGGATCATGTGCACCAGTAACACACATAGGACAAGTTAGAATTAATAAAAGTCTGATATTAGATAATGTCCTTTGTGTACCACAGTTCACATATAATCTGATGTCTGTTGGTAAACTAACCAGTAATAAGAGATATTCTCTGTGTTTTGGAGCTAATGGTTGTACCTTGCAGGACAATATATTGAAGAGAATGATTGGTTCAGCTGATTTGGTCAAGGGCTTATACATATTGAAGGCTGATCCTAATGATATGTTTTTGGATCATCAAGTTTCTTGTCAATCTGTCATGTTACCAGAATCCTTGTTATGGCACTATAGGCTTGGACATCCTTCTAAACAAAGAATGAGTATTATACACAAGTCTAATAGTGATATTAAAGCATGTATAGATACTGATTGTCCTGTATGTCCCTTAGCAAAGCAAAAGAAACTTAGTTTTTCATCCAGTGAATCTGATACTGAACATGTTTTTGATCTTTTGCATGTGGATATATGGGGTCCAAATAGATTCTGTACTTTTAATGGAGAATATTATCTTTTGACGATTGTTGATGATCATTCTAGATTTCTTTGGGTTCATTTAATGAAAAACAAGTCTGAAACTAGAACTTTATTGCAAAAATTCTGTAATGTTGTTTCTACGCAGTTTAGTAAACAGGTAAAGAAAGTCAGATCTGATAATGGTCAAGAGTTCAAGATGGACACCTATTATGCACAAAAAGGCATAGTGCATGAAACATCTTGCACTCATACACCACAGCAAAATGGTGTGGTAGAAAGAAAGCATCAACATTTGTTAAATGTGGCCAGGGCACTCAGGTTTCAGGCTGGTTTTCCTATGTCATATTGGGGACTATGTATTAAACATGCTACGATGCTTATTAATGTCACCCCTACTTCATTATTAAAGAATCAAACACCTTATTTTATTTTGTATGGTAAACAACCTGTTTATAATGATTTGAAGGTATTTGGTTGTTTGGCATATGCAAGTACAATTGCTCAAGGAAGAAGCAAGTTTGATAGTAGAACCAGAAAGTGTGTCTATATAGGGAACCCTCCACACACAAAGGGTTTCAACTTACTAGATCTTCAAACCAGGGAGTTTCTTATTTCAAGAGATGTAGTTTTTCATGAGAATTCTTTTCCTTTCTTGTCTAATACACTGCCAAGTAATACTGAGTGTGTATTACCGTGCCAAATCTTCAAAATATTGATTCTGATGTTTTTAATCATAATGATGTGCAAGCAGGCATAGAATTTAATGATCAGAATGGTGAGGATCTAGATAGTGAAAGCTCACTACAAACAGGAGATGCAGGGGATGCTGATTATGATGCTTCACAGATCATACAACCAAATTTAAGGAGGTCAATAAGAGAAAGAAAGCTGCCTGCACATTTGAAGGACTATCATACTGTGATAGGGACAACTACTAAAACTCCTCATACACTTGACAAGGTATTAACCTTTGATAACCTGTCAAAACCCTATAGGGTTTTTTTCCTGCAACTTGGATGCTGAACAAGAGCCTACAAGTTATATAGAAGCTGCCAAGGATGAAAACTGGCAGAAGGCTATGCAAGAGGAGTTATTGGCATTACATAAGACAAAAACTTGGAAGCTAGTTGATTTACCCCCAGGCAAGAAGCCAATAGGCTGCAAATGGGTATATAAGATAAAGAGAAAAGCAGATGGAAGCATTGATAGATACAAAGCAAGATTAGTGGCAAAAGGATATACACAGACTGAAGGCATAGATTTTTTAGACACTTTTTCTCCTGTTGCAAAATTGTCTACTATCAGACTTTTCCTCAGTTTAGCATCTTTGAATAAATGGCATTTACATCAGTTAGATGTAAACACAGCCTTCTTACATGGAGACTTAGATGAAGAGGTCTATATGAGGCCACCCTCAGGTCTTCAACTCACAAATAAAGGTCAAGTATGCAGATTAATTAAATCCTTATATGGATTGAGGCAAGCAAGTAGGCAATGGAATGCTAAGTTGACTGATGCCCTAATAACAGCAGGATATATTCAATCCAAGCATGACACTTGTCTTTTCACAAAAGGCCAAGGATGTAACTTTATAGCTTTCCTAGTATATGTGGATGATATAGTAGTGGCTAGTCCTGATTTACAGCAAATTCAGAGGCTTAAAGACTTATTACATGAGGCATTCACCATCAAGGATTTGGGACAGCTAAGGTATTTTCTAGGTTATGAGATTGCCAGATCAGAGTCTGGAATATTAATGAATCAGAGGAAGTATTGTCTTGATTTACTCAAGGAATTTGGATACCTAGGAGCCAAACCTTCCAGCACACCTATGGATTCCAAGATCAAACTAGAGGCAGCAGATTCACCACAACTTAAAGATAATACTCACTACAGAAGTCTAGTTGGTAAACTCCTTTATCTTAGCAACACCAGACCTGACATTGCTTTTTCAGTACAGCAATTGAGTCAATTCTTAGATAAACCTACAGAGAATCATCTAGCTGCTGCTCATAGATTGTTAAGATATCTTAAAGCAGCACCTGGACAAGGTCTTTTCTTTCCCTCCAGTGGTGATCTTATATTAAGAGCTTATAGTGACTCTGACTGGGCTGGCTGTACTCAAACCAGAAGATCCATCAGTGGTTACATTGTTTTTCTTGGTGAATCTTTGATATCATGGAAAAGCAAGAAACAAACAACAGCCAGTAGGAGTAGTTCAGAAGCTGAATATAGATCAATGGCCTTAACAGCATGTGAAATACAGTGGTTACTATACTTGCTGTCTGATTTCAACATACAGCATTCTCAACCAGTACCTTTGTTTTGTGACAATCAAAGTGCAACATATATTGTAGAGAATCCTGTTTTTCATGAAAGAACTAAGCACATTGAGATTGATTGTCACTTTGTGAGAGAAAAGTATCAACAGAAAACTCTGATTCCTATGCCTGTCAGAACTGAAGACAACCTGGCTGACATTCTAACTAAACCAGTTGAAAAGGCAGTTCTTACAAGACTGATGCCTAAATTTCCAACTAAAGACATCTACAATCCATCTTCAGGTTGATAAACTAACTACACAAATGGAATGAAGATGTTAGACTGATGTCAAGCTGAAATTATCCTAATTACAGCTTGAGGGGGGATGTTGAAGATAAAATGGAATGAAGATGTTAGACTGATGTTAGAATAATGCAGGAGTTCTCTCTCGGACATTTCATCGAACACATGAGGTGAAAAGCGGTTAAGTTTGTTAGGGATTCGTTAGACAGTTGTAACTAACTTGTATGTTAATTAGATACTTAGGAAGTCTATATAAAGGCTCAATTGCATTCTGGATATTTTACTTCTTGTAATCATCATCAATTCAATGAAAAGGAATTTTCCCGCCTGTTTTATTTTCGAATTTGTTCATCTTCTTCATGGTTAATTTTCCAGTTTCGTTTTCATTTTCAACATGTACCACCATTGTAGCCCTGCCATGACTCCCAACCCCACAGCAACAATGGCTTCCATGATCGCCACAGCAAGGTGCCCCGAGTGAATTGGTTGCTCTTTCTGTCCAAGATAGGTGGACAGAGTATTGAGCAGCGACATAGCTAAAAGGCAGATGCCTATCCCGATAACCTTACATGCATGGTAGAACCTTCTCATACTTTCTGCATCGGTAGGAACACGGAACCAATCCATAGATGCCTTCCCCCAAAATGGCCATGTGCCTCCGATCAAATAGGCAATGGCAGCTACGATAATGAAGCTCGTAGCAAAACCATCATCTGAAAGTTCACTCATTGTGCTTGCAAATGGTGGAACGGAAATAGGTAGATGTGTAAAAGTTTCTGCTGAAGTTGGAAATGGCGGAAATAGGTAGATGTGTAAAAGCTTCTGCTGAATGTTGGGAGAAGAATAGTATATATGGCTGAGATAACTGTCAAGGGGGCGGTTACCTTAGCTGAAATAACTGTCAAGGGGGCGGTTACCTTGGGTTTAACCGCTTCTTGATTAGTTATATATATTTTTTTTGGGGAATTTTCTTTTAAATTTGTTTACTTTCTTGTGTACCTGTACGTCATTCATTCTAAGTCTGGGCTGTGAGCTGAATATGTGATTGACTGGTGCATTTCTTTGGTCAGAGTTACAGATGCTGCTCTTTTGAGTTACATACTTACTCCTAATAGTGTCCATGAACCCTGCTATAAAAAATTAAAAAAAATGGGAGGTAAGACTCTTGATCGATGCTTCCTCCTTGAATTTCTGGTGAATGTGTTGTTTTTGGAATTGCATGGGTGCGTATTCCCCTGAGTTTGTCAGAAGTCTTGATCTTCTATTCTATTATGTGGCAATGCTTTCAACCATTGTTCTTCTAACTATGTGCTTGACTTGATGTTTGAAACTGATCATCTACTTGCTCTATTACTATTAGTGAACAACGTAGCAAAATCTTTGTGGGTTATTGTTTTTTCTTGGATCTTCCCTTTCATGAAAATACACAAAGTTGTTATTGCCGCCTGATCTGTGAATAAGAAACTTATATATTTTTATATATATATATATATTATAGTTCACCTCACTTTTCCAAGATTAAGGCTGACACTCTTTACGCTTTCTGTATTTTTGTAGGGATTAATTAAGATTTAATGCCAACTCTATTATTTAATGCTTTGCAAATATGTAGCCATTATTTATTCAGATTGAGCAAACTCTGAAGAACATCAGTTGTATACAAATTTTGAAATCTCTTGGCATCTACTTTGTATAGTTGAAATTTTTTTTTCTTTTGGAATATTTTCTTCTTCTTCTTTTGCCTCTTGAAGTTTCATTAAAATTGTATTATGGATGATCAGATTTTATGGAGGAGCCTGGGGCTGATCTATATGAAGAAAATGTTGAAAGGCAGGTTCATAGTCCATTGGCGTATCAATTTGTGGATGATCAAGAGGTAGATATATATATATATGATGAGTATATATCTTGAGAGTATGATTGCCAAAAGATACGGCCAGAGCAGAGAGATGATGAATACAATGATAATGATGACGAAATAAATTTGTACATTGGTACGTGTTTCTGTATATAATTAGTATTTTTTTGCATCCTTTGTTGTCTTGTATTTCTAGCATGCCTTGATTATTAAAAGCCCCAAGAATTCTTTGTTTTGATTTGTTGAAAAACACTTTTAGTTCCATGAAAGGAGTTTCCTGCTTTTCTATTCTTTTATTTGCTATATCAAATGCCAAGAACTTTTAGCCACGTACTTTTTTTTTACCTTCAATGAACTATAATATGATAGCAATTAAGTTTCTTCTGTGTGATACTGTAGTCTTAAAAGGGTGTTGCTCTTTTTATGTTCCCACCTCCACTGAGAAAGATATTATGAGATATTTAAGTCTTTTGAGATTTATTTGATTATGCTCATCAACTCAAGACAACTTTTGTGCTAATTTCGTACATTACATTCTTCAGGAAGGCCAAGAAGTTAAAAAAGAACGACGCATTCATTCCTCCGCCACGATTGATGAATAGTGATGAAGCTAGGTAAATTTATGTGGGTATTTGTATACCTTTTTATTTTATTTTATTTCTAACGGTGTATTAGTATACTGAACAGCGGAACGTTGCAGGGTTGATCCAAAAGTTCATATTTAAACTAGTTGTGTTTTTGTGCAGAGAAATGTTCATTCAGGTGCATCGTAGATTTGATCCTAACACTCGTTGCTATTTTGAAATCATTGGGGGAATGAAGTTTAAGGCTGGGCTCTTGTACAAAAATGTTTCCATGAAATCTACCAGTATTCACAACATCCAACCAACATTTGATGAAGTCGAAATGTTTAGGCATGGGAATGAGGATCTTGCTAGTCTATCAAGTCCCTAAAAGAAGAGAAATAAGGAACACTTGATGAAAGGGTGATCGAGTGGTTTTAGTGAAAGGTGATCTAAAGAACTTGAATGGAACTGTGGAGAAAGTTGAGAAAGAAATTGTGTACATCAAGCCAAATGAGATCAGTATTCTGGGAAGTTTGAATATGCTTCTAACTATTTAGTCATAGTCGATTCATCTAACCACACACACACACACACACCTTATTAGGAGAAATCATTTTGATTCTTGGGACTCTTGAGTTGCAAGGTTATAGCTGGTGTCAGCAAAGGGGCAATTGGTATGGTTGTTTCGGTTGAGGGGTGTGTGGTGTGGTACACGTATTTTCAGACGCTACCAAAGAGCTTGTGAGACATTCTTTCCTGTTGTTGTGTGATCCCTTTTTAATACCATGTTCTGGAAGGAGTAACTGGTCATTTCAGCTCCGTGAGTTCGTTGATTCCATTGTTAAGACCACTGGCCTTTTTATATAGTAACCAACTTTGACCGGCAGAGTACCGAGTCGGTTGTAATATAAACTGGCAAGCAAGGTCGTATCCCTCAGGGACACGAGTTAAGTACCTAGCCGACTTCATCCCTCTTCCAAATTCTACGAGATAGACGTTAAAATTCTAAAACTTGTCTATGCATTCGTTCATGATTTGCCTATTAATCCGGCTGTGGAGATTCGGTCAAAGCTTGAATCTTTTCTTAGCAATTTGAAGCCAAATTTGATTTTCCTTAGACTCATAATAGAGATGGCACGTGCCAAGGGCATTCGGGAATTGCCCAGTGATATTCTGGTTGCTCCCAAAATCTACTCTTTGGTACGGAAATCAAATTTAGCCCGTCGTAGACCGCAATCTCAACAAGGCCCACCACCACCACAACCCCGACAACCCAATAGGATGGATTACAATGACCAATTTCAGGCTTTGTTTCAATCTATGGGTCAAGTTCGAGATTGGTTTGAGCATAATCGACAGTTTCAACAATCTCGTGAGCCGGTTTATGATCACATTGCGAACAAAGCCGGTATACCAACCGACAATTGCTTTCGAATGCCGACTCAACGTCTAGTGGGGTTGGGGGTGGTCAGGGTCAGGGAGGTGGTGGAGTAGAGTGTTTTGGTGGAGGAGGGAGTGGTGGAGATGTCACAGGTACTTCAGGGGTGCGGATGTCGATTGATGCACAGCTTGAAGAAACCTTGGGATTCGTTGCGGAAGATTTTGTTAATTTCAGTCCAAGTGCACAACAGCCGCACGAAGATGCTCATATGGAAGAAGAAGGGGAAGACGGGTAGAAGACTTGGAGGGGCTGTTTCAACGACAAGACCGACATATTTTTGCGAATTCTTTTTCATTTTTGTAATCTTACAATGTCGGTACTTAGTTTTTCTAAGAACTTCAGGAGTACTTTGTTTTCATTTTCATTTTCTACCATGAATGATGTACTTTGTTTTTATTTCATTTCGGTTAGCCCGGAGGGGCATTAGAATACTCTTTTGGACATACGATTAGACTTTTTCGGATATTAGTTATTTTCATTTCCTTTTCTAATTTATAGCTCTTTTCTTTTTTTTGTGTATATATATATATATATATATATATATATATATATATATATATATATATATATATATATATATATATATATATATATATATATATATTTTTTTCCGTGTGGCATCCCCGGTATCGTCAAACGTACCCGTTACCTCTGTGTTGTTTTTGTAGTGTATATACTAACCATACAGGTACCTTGGAAGTAATATTACGGATGTCACGATCCGGAAAACACGCCTTTTGCCGGATTTAAAGTTAAGCCTTTCTCCCTCCTTTGTATTTATTTAGACACCGAGGACGGTGTCAATTTTTAAGTAGGGGGTGGAGGCTTGCCCGTATAGCGCCTTTTATTTTATTTTTTTGTATATATATATTTACGGGGTGAAGGCTTGCCCTATTACACCTTTTGTTTGTTATTCCCGGTATTTAAATTTCTTCGAGTCGTTACTTAGTTTTGATCGCCCCTTAGGTGAAATACGAGCCGTTTTTCAAATTTTTGTAGTGCCAATGTTGTCAATATTCTCGTATTGCGTAATTAGACATGTGTTAATACTCGAGTGCATTTTACGTTATAGCTTTTATCGTGTGTTGAGAAAAATGAACCGTCACAACTTCACATATAGCTTCGACGCCTTCGATAACTCGACTAGTGATCGATTATAGTTGTTGTATGACCTATCTACCTAGAACTTATATTAGTAACTTCGAGGCGAAATAGAAAGGTCGACCGGTAGTTTGGTATGGTATGACGGTTTTGGCGCTTCTTTTGACCCGACCATTGCCATATATAGCCATCATGTACATTATCCATCGTACCCCCTCTAAGCCTTGTTAGGGTGGTTAGATCCCCACCCGAAACGGCCATTTTGTTACTAGCCCATATTTACCGAACCCTAAAGCTCTTTGTGATCTACATTTCCTTTTTCACCCTACTATTTGAGCTTTATGTTGAATATGTAAAATTTTGGGTTGTGAAAAGTTATTTTTGAATATGTTCGGGAAGTACGAGTTTAGTGGGGTATTGATTGGAGTTGAGTAAATATTGTGAGTTTGTTGATATTTTATTTTTTAGAAGCCTCGGTTGGTTATTAACCATTCATTTGTGCCAGATGGCTTAAGCCGTGGTTCTGCCCTTAAAAGGCATTACTACACGGTGTCCTCGTTTCGACAGAATCTTCGGCTGTGGTACACCCTCGATTGTGTGGAATCCTCCCAAGAGACTGTCGAGGCGTTGGGAATGGAATAGATAATCAACTTCGGCTTTCTGGGTCTCTTAAAAAAAAGTATAATTTGGTTGGAGCATCGTTTGTAATCGGGGTTGTACAGTTGTGGTTTCTGAAGTTGATGAAATGGTAGACGGGAGTCGTGTTAAGTAAGCTCAATAGTACTTCTCTTTCTCCAGCCAAATTCCATTTCGTTACCCCCGACCCTAGCCAAACGTTATAACCGTACAAGTCCTGCCTGACCGTACTGAACATCGGTTGACCTAGATTAGTGGAGATGTTTACGAGTTATAAGCTTATGGTGTAGTTTTGGTTCGTTACTTGTCTATAATCTAAACCAGTTGTAGTAATCGATGTCGAAAAGGCTATTCTTTAACACACATTCATTGCTCAACACAAGGTAGAACTAACGTTTTATGATACTCGCGTTTCGACTAGTGTATTAACTGAGTAATACGTAGTCTCGTTGTATATATTTATAATATTGACTCTACTTCTGTTTAGAACGCTCAGTTTTGCTCGGGGGCGAGCAAACGCTAAGTAGGGGGTAGTTGATAAGAGTCAATTTGACTAAGTTTATATATACATTTTGTGCCTCGAAACGACTCATTTAGGTTATTTCCGGGAGTAATCGGCTTAGTTTTGATATAGGTTATATATTTTGTGGATCTCGAGATCTAGATATATATTCCGTGATTAACGGGGTTATTCCGGTAATTTTGTACACTTTCGGTCATTTTCGGTCACCCCAAAGTCCCGTGGGGGTTATATTCAGGGCCGGCCCAATAAGGAAGCAAAGGAAGCGTGGGCTTAAGGCCCAACTATCCCGGGGGACCGAAAATACTTGTTTAGCAAACAAACGATAATTAACAACAATAAATATTATATGCTCTAATATTTTTTAATTATCTATTGTAGTCCGGTTGGTTAAGGTGTTTTGTATTTCTTTAAGAGACCTGACTTCAATTCCCGGCAATGACATTTTTTTTTTGACTCATTTAAAACACTTTGAGCCTTTTTTTTTTTTTTGTTCGATTTTTTTTTTGACTTCCGGCAACAAATCACTTTGGGTCTTTTTTTTTTGTCCCGGCAACATCAGATTTTTTTTTTTTGGACTTCTTTTGACTTCTTTAAATCACTTTGGGTCTTTTTTTTGTCCCGGCAATTCCAATTAATTTATTGATTCCCTTAAACAACTTTGATTCTTTTGAACCCTGATATATTAGAACCCTCCAATATATATGTGTTTCTATTGCCACCACATAAAAACTACTCACACCGTTTTTTATTTTGTATTTATTATTCCAGCTAATCATTAACTCGTTTAAATATCTTTTGAGTCTTTTGGGTCTATTTTATAGGTATGTTTTGAGTCTATCAATGAATTGAATTTTGTATCTACGGATGTTTAAAACGCGATAATGAAGTAATATTTTATAAATATGTTTTTTCAGAAAGAAAAAAACCTTCGAACTAGAAGGCCTAATTCACCGATTCGCCGAAGGCCGAAAAATTTCCAGGACCGGCCTTGGTTATATTTGGTATGTTTTTGATCCATTTTCAGGTCTTAGGTGCTCGAGAATGTCGTGGAATGTAAACCGGAGCTTCGGGATCAAGAAATCAAGTCTTTGGTGAAAAAAAAGATGACAGGCGGCCGCCTGTCACCATAGGCGCCCGCCTGTGATACGGCCCTTGGCTCAGAATATTGCTGATACATTTTGTGAAGGAAAAAATCTGACAGGCGCCCGCCTGTGGGAACCTATAAAAACTCTCCACTTAGTGGAGAGTTAGATCATCATGCATTTCTTAGTTTCTTTCAGCACTTTTGTATCTCGTTTTTCAGACTTTGATAAGTTGTAAGAACTTGGATTTCATGCTTTTGGATTAATTTCAAGTACAAATTGTTCGTTGATCGTTGTATATTGTACGGATCTGAAGACGGTTTTCTATTTCGTTGATTTTCGGTTATTTTCATCAATAAGAGGTATTTCTAATCTTCATATCTAGCTCAATTACTTATGTTTAACTTGTTTTCTAGTGTTTTCATGGATAGAATGATTAGCTAATTTCCCTATAGCCGAGTTATGCGATGAGTGTTTAAATCGTTCCTTAGTTCGGATATTGGGAGAATTTGTGATGTGTTGTAGTTCATATTGACATTGATTGTTGTCCTAAAACTTATGCCTATTGACGATTGTTGAATTCGCGACTTAATAATCGTATTTTACGTATTCTCTTTACATATGTATTTTGCGAGAGGGTGCGGGAAAAGGGGTTTTAGGATTGCCGTGTAAAACCGACTAAGTGTTTAGATTCGGTTTCGTGTGTAAGGTTTATATTGTTGTTACAAGCGTCTCATTCGAGCGTAGACCGTATCGAGTCAGTTAAATCCGGTTTGCGGACTGTTGAACTCGATATAGGAAGCTAGGTTGTTGAAATTGGCGCCTAGGTTCGGAATTAGGAGATGACATCCTTCGATCAATATCAATAAAGGTTTGTAGTCCAAAGTTCTCCCAGGAATGAGCTAATTAAGGTTCGAGAGTAAGCATTCGGAACATCTCTCGGCTATCTCTTTTAATCGTTTAAGCCTCGTAGTGTGATAGAACCGTGATAGTATAGTGTATTAATTTGATAAATTTGGCAAGAGTTAGTATTGATCTATGTTAAACAAATTGAAAGGCTATCGATCTAAACTCGAGATGAAGCTAGCCGAGGTACTTAACTCGTGTCCCTAAGGGATACGACCTTGCTTGCCAGTTTATATTACAACCGACTCGGTACTCTGCCGGTCAAAGTTGGTTACTATATAAAAAGGCCATCAAGAACAATGCTGACAAGAGGAAGAATTCACAAATCATTCTTGCCAGAAGCAGTCCTGTGGAGCACTCATATTTTGAATAGATGCCCTACTTCAGCTGTTCAAAATATGACCCCTGAAGAAGCTTGGAGTGGAAGAAAGCCAACAGTAAATTATTTCAGGGTATTTGGATGTCTGGCATATGCTCACATTCCAGATCCAAAGAGAACAAAGTTGGAGGACAAAGCTGAAAAAGGCATTTTCATTGGGGTAAGTGAGAACTCTAAGGCTTACAAGATTTACAATCCTGTAACCAAAAAGGTGATTACCAGCAGGGATGTGATATTTGATGAAGACACTACATGGGAATGGGGATCAAAACCACAGGAGATTTTTGTAAATCTTGAAGTAACAGAAGAGCAAGAAAGCAGTCAAACAGCAAAAACTCATTCAAAGTCACTGATCCGCCTCAAGATGATACTGATTCTGCCATCCAAACATCTCCAAGAGGCAGTCAATCTGCCATTCAAGTGTCTCATAGGGGCAGTCAATCTGAAGGGAGGAACAGGAGAAGACCAACATGGATGAATGACTATGAGGTAACAGGTTTAAGTAATTTCACCTATTATGCTTTATTGACAGATTGTGATATATCCTACCTCTTATGAGTGTGCATCAAAAGAAGAGAAATGGAGAAAGGCAATGGATGAAGAAATTGATGCCATTGAAAGGAATGACACATGTGAAATGTGTGATCTTCCTACTGGACACAAAACAATTGGTGTTAAGTGGATCTTCAAGACAAAACTGAACAAGGATGGAGGCATAGACAAGCATAAAGCCAGATTGGTAGCAAAGGGGTACAAACAGGAACATGGAGTAGACTACAGTGAAGTTTTTGCTCCAGTAGCAAGGCATGATACAATCAGACTTATAGTTGCAATGGCTGCTCAAAATTCATGGCCTATTCACCAACTAGATGTTAAATCTGCCTTTTTACATGGTGAAATACAGGAGCAAGTGTTTGTTGATCAACCACCAGGCTATGAGAAAGATCCTAAGAAGGTATACAGACTCAAAAAGGCTCTATATGGACTTAAGCAAGCTCCTAGAGCTTGGTACAGTCGTATAGAAGCTTATTTTGTCAAAGATGGCTTTCAGAAGTGCCCCTATGAACATACACTTTTTACCAAGGTAGGGAAAAATGGTAAAGTTCTTATGGTCTGTCTGTATGTTGATGATCTTATATTTACTGGCAATTGTGCATCTATGTTTGAAAACTTTAAGATGTCCATGATGAATGAATTTGACATGTCTGATCTTGGAAAGATGAGTTACTTCTTAGGTATTGAAGTTGTGCAAAATTCAGATGGAATCTCCATGAGTCAAAGGAAGTATGTGCAGGAAATATTAAAGAAGTTCAACATGGAAAATTGCAATGCTGTCAATACTCCATCTGATGTAAGTATAAAGTTAACTAAGGATTCAGATGGAAAAGATGTGGACAGTACCATGTTTAAACAAATTGTGGGAAGTCTTATGTATTTAACTGCTACAAGGCCAGATATTATGCATTCTGTTAGTGTCATAAGCAGGTACATGGAATGTCCAAAAGAGAGTCATCTGTTGGCTGCTAAGAGAATTATGAGATACTTGCAGGGGACTGTGAATTATGGACTGCTTTACAAAAGGGGTGAAAAGATAAGACTGATTGGATACACTGACAGTGATTATGCCGGTGATCTGTGTTAAAGTGACGTAGTATTAATAAGGGTATTTATGGTATTGTGGTGTGTATTGGGTCGGCTAGGTCAAGTGTGTTATAGCCGACTTATGTGACTTGGAGTAATGGAAAAGTAGAGCCCAATAGGGTTAGGAGTTGTCTTATTGTTTACTATATATACTTGAATAATAAAGGGTGGAGAGATCACAAGTTGATGATCTCAGTTTTACGGTACTGTGTTAACATATTCAACATGGTATCGGAGCCTAAACACTCTCTTTCTCTTAACCAAATCCGCCCTAATTTCTCCTAAACCCTAGTTTACGAAAAAAAAAAAAAACCGTCCAGTACTGTCATGGAGGCCAAAGGTGAAACCTCCAATGTCTTGGCCAATTCCGGCTCTAGTTTGTTCTCGCCGGCAGTGTCCCTTCCGGCAATCACATCAGTCAAGTTAAACGGGAAAAACTACACTTTGTGGTCCCGTTCTGTTGAAATCTTCCTCACAGGAAGAGGGTTAGATCACCATCTAGAACAAGATCAGGCCGACGCTAAGGATCCACGGGCTGCATCATGGAAGCAAGATGATGCACGATTATGGCTCTCATCGTTAAACGGCATTGAGCGAATATAAGCTCAACTCGTTGTATACGAAATCGCCCAAGGCTATGTGGGCTCGTTTGAAACATATGTATTCCGGTTCGGAAAATCTTACTCGAATTTACGACATGTGCAAGCAGTACTTCCAATTGGAGCAAGGTCAACTAAGTTTGGAGGAGTATTATTCCCAGATAATGAGTGTGTGTGAGGAGAGAAATCTCTATCAACCATTGACCGATGATGTGACGAAGATGGAGAAACAACGAACAAATGAATATGGATGTTATTCGGTTTTTATTTGGCCTTAAACAAAGAATTTGAACCTGGTTCGGGGCCCGGTATTCTTGGCGGCAACGGCCTCCCCACGCTTCCCGAGGTGTTTTCTCGGCTTCGAGATTGCCATCCAGAGCCTCTATGGATGTTCGTAGCTTCGAAAAACAGGAAAAACAAGAAACGCAAGAGTTCAGTGGGGAAAAATCAGCCATGTTGGCTGGAAGTCGAATTATGCAGGGAACTTCTCATACCGTGGGGGTGGCCGAGGTGGTAGGAATTCACGCGGTGGCAGAAGCAACCGAGGTGGCAGATCGGGCCGTGGATCAGTCCAATGTGAACATTGTGGTCGAACAAATCATACGGTTGACAATTGTTGGGATCTTCATGGCAAACCCCCCAGGGGTAACTCTGCTCAAGCCATGACTGCAGAACGCAGCATGATGGAGACCGAACAGCACCAAATATGGAAGAGTACCGGCAGAATGGTAAGGCAGAAAACTCGTCCTCCATGGCTAGTCTTGTCCAATCTACACAGCCATCAACATGTCTCCTCACGTCTAAACGAAATCCTTGGATCATCGATTCCGGAGCTACTGAGCACATGACCGGTTTGTTTAAACTTTTGCATGATTACACCCCATTAACTCACAAATCAGTCACACTGGCTAATGGTGGTTCAGCCAAAGTTAGTGGGATTGGCACCACACAAATTACTCCCACGATCAGTCTTCCACAAACACTTCACATACCTGATTTCCCGTTTAGTCTACTGTCAGTTAGTAAACTTACCAAAGACCTTAATTGCTCTATAACCTTTTTGCCTGATTATTGTGTTGTACAGGATCTTCATACGAAGAGGACGATTGGTACGGGTCATGAGTGAAACGGCCTCTATCTCTTTGATGAAATCCCATCTGCTGGTCTTCACACCGATGTCTCTCCGATGGAATGGCATAGCCGTCTTGGCCATCCGTCCTTGGCTATTCTCAAACAGCAAGTCGAAACTTTAGGTTCTTTGGAGTCTTTACCTTGTGAAACGTGTCAAATAAGTAAACATTGTCGTTCCTCCTTCAAAAGGAGTAGTACTCGTAGGAGTCTATGTTTGAAGCTGGTTCATTCGGATGTTTGGGGTCCGTTTCATATTTTATCCAATAAATTTCGTTATTTTGTCACGTTTATTGATGATCATTCCCGTATGACGTGGGTTTTCTTGATGAAATCGCGAACTGAACTTGTCTCTTGTTTTCATCTGTTCCAAAAAGAAGTTGAAACGCAATTTGCAACTAATATCCGCACTGTACGTTCTGATAATGCACGAGAATATCAAAGTGACCTTGTTGGATTGTCAAACTATCTAGCTCAGAATGGTATTATTCATCAAACCTCGTGTCCCTACACACCCCAACAGAATGGGGTGGCGGAACGTAAAAACCGCCACCTCATTGATGTAGCTCGTACCCTTATGATACATATGAATGTTCCAAAATACCTTTGGGGTGATGCCGTTTTGACAGCCTGTTATCTTATTAATAGAATGCCTACTAAGACCCTACAAGGTTCGTCTCCCTTCTCTATATTGTTTCCCCAGAAAACCCCGTTTACTGTTCCTCCTAAAGTCTTTGGTTGTGTCTGCTACGTTCAGAATCTTGCTCCAGGTCACGATAAATTTGACCCTCGTGCCACAAAATGTGTCTTTCTTGGTTATTCTCGCACTCAAAAAGGTTACCGCCGCTATAGTCCCGTTCTCTCGAAAATCGTTTGTCTCTCGCCGATGTCACTTTTGATGAGTCTACCCCATATTACACCGATCGTTTAACTGATACAACCTTCCTTGACCCGGTTCCTAGTGGTGAACCGAAGAGTGTTAGCCCCGAGTGTCCTTTACTGGTTGTCGACTCGGTTGACCCCCTTGATCTCCGTCCGCCGATCGTTTATACTTATCAACGCAAGCGGTCCCGAACTCATGACTCGTCCTTGGCAACTCTTCATATGGAGCCTCCTGATCCGCGTCCTATTGCCCAACGCAAAGCAACCCGAACATGTGTCACTAAGCATCCTATTGGTAATGTTGTATCCTATGATCGTGTGTCTCCCCGTTACTCTTGTTTTCTCACCCATTTGTCAAGTACAGGTGTTCCCAAAACTGTGCCGGAAGCCCTTAGTCACCCTGGATGGAGACAAGCCATGGTAGATGAGGTTGATGCCCTTCATTCCAATGGTACATGGGACTTGGTGCTTCCCCCACCTAATGCACATATTGTTGGGTGCAAATGGGTGTATACAGTAAAATTTCTTCCTGATGGATCGGTGGATCGGTTGAAGGCCAGATTGGTGGCCAAAGGTTACACACAAGTCTATGGAGTCGATTATGAGGAGACCTTTTCTCCGGTTGCCAAAATGCCCTCCATTCGTATTTTGATTTCTATTGCTACTAACAATCATTGGCCGTTGTTTCAGCTAGATGTCAAGAATGCTTTTCTCAACGGGGACTTGCAGGAGGATATTTTTATGGAGCAACCTCCTGGGTTTGTTGCTCAAGGGGAGAAACGTCTGGTGTGTAAGTTGCGAAAGGCGCTGTATGGCCTTAAGCAGTCCCCAAAGGCATGGTTCGGTAAATTTTCAGATGTGGTAAGATCGTTTGGTTTGAAGCAATGTCAGACAGATCACTCAGTTTTCCACATGCACTCCGAGTATGTTTATATATTTTTGGTTGTCTATGTAGATGACATTGTTATTACAGGAAGTGATCGTGCAGGCATAGATAAGTTGAAGCAGTTTCTGGGCAAGCAATTTCAGACCAAAGATCTGGGTAGACTCCGGTATTTTCTTGGCATAGAGGTTGCTAGATCGCAAGAGGGCACGTTCTTAAGTCAGAGAAAGTATGTACTCGATTTATTGCAGGAGACTGGATTACTTGGGGGACGTCCAGTTGATACCCCAATGGATCCAAATGTGAAGTTGTTAAGAGACGAAGGAGACCTGTTGGCAGATCCAGGAAAGTATAGGCGTCTTGTGGGCAAACTCAACTACTTGACTATCACAAGACCCGATATATCATATGCTGTGAGTACGGTCAGCCAGTTTCTGGAGTCACCAAGGGTACCACATTGGGATGCAGTGGTCCGAATACTGAGATTCTTGAAGAAGGCCCCAGGCCGTGGGGTAATGTTTAAACCGAATGGCCATTTGAAGGTTGAAGGCTATTCAGATGCTGATTGGGCTGGTTCACCATCAGACAGGAAATCTACTACGGGGTACTGTACCTTTCTTGGAGGAAACTTAGTGAGTTGGAAAAGTAAGAAGCAAACAGTGGTTGCACGGTCAAGTGCGGAAGCAGAATATCGAGCAATGGCTCACACATGTAGCGAGTTGACATGGATAAGGTATTTCTTAGAAGAAATCGGAGTCAAGGTTGATATGCCAATCCCCCTCCATTGTGATAATCAAGCAACATTATACATTGCGTCTAATCCGGTATTCCACGAGAGAACCAAACACATCGAAGTGGATTGCCATTTTATTCGAGAGAAGATCGTTCGAGAAGAGATAAACTACTAAAAAACCACTTTGTAGTGACCAAAATTTCATGACCGGTTGAAAAAATAGACACTAAAAGATGAACTTTATAGTTTTTAGTGACCGTAAATAAATTGCATAGCTAAAAACCAAATTATTAGTGATTAATTCTTAATCCCATCACAACTTTCCCTAAAAATTTATCACTACTTAATCATCCACGTCAACTCTCCCCGTAAATTCAATCATATACCTAGTTAAAAAAACTAAGAAAACAAACTAGTCAATGCCCCTGCTATCGGCTAAATCCATCCCACTTCTCTTCTTTCTAATCTAATCATCTATGCAGCAGCAACTCTCGCAATATCGACGGCTGAATCTCCGAGACAGATTTGTAGGCCATGCCATTTCACTGTGACGACTTTTCCAATTTACGATGACACCACTCCTAATTTGCAGTAGTGACTTCGCAATTTGTGACAACGACGCTCCCGAAACGCGAGCTTTGAAGGATGATTTTCATAGCAACCAAAATTTGAAGGTCGATTTTCTGTCTATAATCTCTGAAATTTATAATTTTCTATTCTATATATGTTGAATCGGATGGTTTTTTTTCTTATTAGGATTCGTGTGCCCTTTAATGTAGTACTATGCTAGGTTTTCAAAATTATTATCGAAAGGACCCAAGAGAAAGAACAACGATAGCTACTTCTGCAATTGCTGCCCTTGTGGTGCTCTCTTTTGGTGTTGATTTTACTTATGATTAATTTCTTTTAGGCTGCCTGTTATAAAAAATTCCTCAAAGGAACAATGGAGTGAGGTTGTTGTGGAGTTGTATAGCTTCGTACTGCTATTAGTATATGTGTATACATTTTATTGAAAATAAGGGTAGTTATTAGTAGTTCAATTCAAAGCGCTGCTGAACTTTTCACATTGGATTTATGGTCACAAAAATAACCTAGAAACATAAAAGAACATGTATTGTTTAGCAAATAGATAAATAGCATATGTATGTTTTATACATGTTCTTTTCTAGGAAAAGAATTCTATCTATGTGTTCTCTAATGACTTTTTTTCTTTTTGGTGTTAATTTCTTCTTAATGATAGTTGGCTTCTACGAATACTTTAGTTTGTATTTTTAATTTTGGCAACCTTATTCGGTTCATGCAGTTTCTGAAGCTGTTAAAAGTTCATTTCAGGTTTGTCTATATTCATTATATTTTTCTCGACCTTACTCAGTGCTCATCCAAACCATTTAACAATCTTAACTGTTTTAGATGCTTTTGTAGGCTGCTCATCTCTTCTCATGTGTGTCAAGTTATATCATGCATTTTAAAGTACGCTGACAAGAATCTTGAAAAGGTTTTTGAGGCTGTTAAAGTCTGGTTCGCCCCATCAGACTAGGTATATTTTCTGTCAAAAATTGCGTCTTTGTATAAGCGTTGAGATATATGTTGTAGCAAGTCCATGTAATTTGCAAGAGCATGAATTATTATATGGTTTGGTTTTGTTAAAAAATCTCTTAGACCACGTCTAACCGAACCATGATAACTACCAGCGCCGCAGAATTGTTGATGTTTGCTGCTACTAATTTTAGCTATTTTGTTGGCTGAAATGAGGTTCTTTTGTATTTCCTATGTTTTTCAAGGTGAAGAAAATGGTTCTCCCAAGGGCCAACAGATTAAAAAGGAAGTGGGGTGATATATTCTTGGTCCAGACCAACAACTCGTAGGGCATTACACTTCTGTCGAGTTGCTCGGTGAGTTTATACCTGACAAGTTGTTTTCTTAAGCCATGATTAATTAATATCAGGCCTATAGTGATTATTGATACTGGTTTCTAATAATAACTTTGTGATGTTCTGTTGTACTCTTCAAGCCTGTCAATTTCCATTTTTTTTTTAGAACCTTCATATTGTTTTTAGTATCCTTTATGTTTTTTATGCACATACTGTTATTTAGCCATTTTTTATTATGTTGCTTTCTGTATTACTAGTAATGGTGTGATTGGTATTGGTCATTGGTTTGTCGGTGTAAAATCTCAAGAGAACTAATGTTGCATGGATGTGTCACAGGACATTATGCGAATGAGTACCTTATAGACAGTACATTAGTGTGGTACAAAGGAGCTAATGAATGGCAGCCTATTTGTTCAGTTCCTGGATTGTTATCTAATATCACCAAGCCTGGTATTGAAGATCATAGTACGAGTGGACGGTTCTTCATTCATCTTGGTTAAGAGATCTGATAGGGGAGTGTTTTAATCTTTTCTGATTGTTCACTTTCCACATCAAATCATAGGCTTGAGGATGAATTTCAGAATTGGCAGAGGGAAGTAAAGAAAGCTGAGGAAGAGGGTGAGCATAAGGCTAATGATATTGATGAAAGGCCTTCAACACCACCAGAGGGTGAGGATGAATTTACTGATGATGATGGCACGGTGTACAAGTGGGATCGGGCTCTTAGAGCTTGGGTTCCTCAGGTAGTCTTTTAGTTATGTTCTTCTTTTCGTAAGTTGATGTCTCTCGTTATTCCCTGAAACAATTGTAATTTTCTTTTGTAGTAACATGATTTCTGTTTATTTGAAGTTTATGATTTCTGCTTATTTTGAAAAGTTGATTAATATAGGAAAATAATCCGGAATCAGCTGAAGATTATCATGTGGAGGATATGACTTTTGTCAAGAAGATGAAGTTTTTCCTACTATCCCAGAAGGTAATTATTGCATTTGAAGGAAGCCAATGACTCACTTTTGATGCCTTGCTCGCTCTGTTGTTTTTTCTTCTTCTAAGGAATTAGTCATATGAAAATTTTGGTTTGTCGTTGGTACTAGACAATAAAAAAGTAAAATGAAAGGATGTGAAAAATTAGAATGAGAACTAGGTACTTATATTGTTGTTGTTTTCTTGAAAGTTGTGATTCGTTTTATTGATTTTTGTGTCGAAATTATTGGCTAGATTAGATGCGAAGAATGCTAACAAGCAAGATGCACGAAGGTCAAAGCCTTTGCCGACAGCGACGCACAAGGAGCAAGATTGAGGTGCGAGGTCTCACAGACATCAGTTTCGTTACCATTTTGCTCTATGTTTTATTTGAGGCGTGGGCTTCTTTACTAATTGTATGTATGTGTTTCCTTTGGAATGGTCAAATGTAAATATGCAATTCAAAAAGACCAGGTGGTACGAGCTTTGTTCGTGTTTATTTATGTATAGAAATGATATTCTTTAGGGATTTCTTTATTGTTAAGAACAACATATTTGATCTGGTTTAGGGGTGAGTGTGTTTTGTGTAGTTGTCCAACATTTTATTGTCTTTCACAAAAAAAAGGTTAAAAGATGAATGGAGCACCGTTTATTTTGTTGAACACTGGTTACTTCACTTTTTGCTTACTTCACGTTTTTCACTTTTTGGTTCCTTTACTTATATTCTGCTAAATTCTTTCCATTTGCAGGCTTGTATGTTGTTGTTGTGCGACTGTATCACTGAAGATCAAGATGAGGTGATTTCATGACCGTCATTTCAACACGAAATTGATATCTTTTGATGTTTTGAAAAAATTAGAGTAGCTGTCCCTGGTTTTGTTATCTTAGATACCTGAAGAGCCCGCTTAGTTCCACTTCTCCTCAGTGTATTAATATCTTTGTTAATTAGTATCACATTTGATTTAGCGTGTCGTTTGAGGTTGAAATCGTTTCTTAGATGATTGAGCATTTGAAAGTACTATGAACATCATGTTAACGTTCATTTCAATAAAATATATAATATCTTTAATGTTTGTGTATCTGTATTTATGGTTTTAATATATATATATAATCCTGAATGGTATTTAATGTTCTGATGGAACATCATAGTATTGCATAATTAAGTTTATAATGAGGGATTAATGACGGTATAATAATTGATGAGAAGTAAATTTTGGTGGTAAAAGGACTTATAATGATGGAAACATTGATAATATAATGATGGGGTACATTGTTTGTAATTGTTTATAATGAGGGGAGAATGAAGCAATAACAGTGGAAATAACTTCATTAATATGAACTTTTAGTGAGAGTATAACATCGTCATAACTAATATAACAAGAATAATGACAGGACACTTTACGGTCATTAATAACTTTTAGCTAGGAAGGCAGTAGTGACGGGCCACGACGGGAAATTTCCCATCATCGAATGTCTTTAATGATGGGAAATTGACATTTAATGACCATTTTTCCCGACGTTAAAAACCAAATTTCTTGTAGCACACCGTTCGTTCGTTCAGAAGAACAACTAGCTGATGTCTTTACTAAAGCTTTGTTTGGGAATCGTTTGGGGTTTGTTTGTAACAAGTTAGGCATGCATGATATATATGCGCCAACTTGAGGGGGAGTGTTAAAGTGACGTAGTATTAATAAGGGTATTTATGGTATTGTGGTGTGTATTGGGTCGGCTAGGTCAAGTGTGTTATAGCCGACTTATGTGACTTGGAGTAATGGAAAAGTAGAGCCCAATAGGGTTAGGAGTTGTCTTATTGTTTACTATATATACTTGAATAATAAAGGGTGGAGAGATCACAAGTTGATGATCTCAGTTTTACGGTACTGTGTTAACATATTCAACAATCTGGATGATAGGAAAAGTACATCTGGTTACATATTCATGATTGGTTCAACTGCTATTTCTTGGTGTTCCAAGAAACAACCAATAGTTACTATATCTTCAACAGAAGCTGAATATGTAGCTGCTGCAACTGGTGCTTGTCAAGCAATCTGGTTAAGGAATTTGTTGGAGGAACTGCAAATATTTCAGAGTGATACTACTCCTATCTACTGTGATAACAACTCAACAATTCAATTAACCAAAGATCATGTTCACCATGGAAGGAGTAAGCACATTGATGTAAGATTTCACTTTCTGAGAGATCTTACAAGAGATGAAATTGTGGAGTTTGTGTACTGCAGAACAGAAGAACAAATTGCAGACATCATGACAAAACCTTTGATGGTGGTGCTGTTTCAGAAACTCAGAAGGATGCTTGGTGTATATGATTTATTTCATGGATAAACTGAAACTTCATCAACTTTCAGTTTAAGGGAGGAATTGATAGACTTTATTTATGTTATTTTGTACTTTATTTATGTTATTTTGTAATAATTTTTAGCTGCTACGATTTACTAAGACTTAGTCTTTAGTTAGTTGAGTAGTGCAGCCAAGTTTTTAGGAAGCAGTTAGGGTGAATCCTGATTTATAGCTTCCACATTCTTTTTCTTTCTTTGCAGTCTTTTTCAGCTCTATAAAAGGGGGCTTTCATTTCTTATTGTAATCATCAAGTCATATGAAATAACAATTCCTCTTCTGGTATTTTTTTTCCGAGTTTATTGTTTATCAGTTGTTGTTGCAGAGAGCGTCTCCTTTCAATCAAGATACGACAATGTACGAATGGCTCATGTTGCTAAACCATCTCTAACGGGTTCACGGGCTCAGAAGCCTCAGATGAAAGTTGTGGCCGGGGTGGGGGATGTTGTAAAACGATATGGTGTACATTTTTCTATTATAGTTTATCTGAAAGGAGTAGCAATCATTATTTGCTTTACTATTGTGATAAAAATATCACACAATGAAAACTGCATTACTAATGCATTGAGGAAAAAAAGGGAAGCACTTCCGAAAAAGACCAAAAAAAAAATAGAGGGGGATTGTTATTGACACTATCTAGTGAATCACGTTCAATGTAAACACGTCGTATCAGGCGGGGGCGGGGGCGGGGGACGTGATCACATTTTCTTCTATAATGTTGACTCGGCCTCGGCCTCCAGCTGGTCTGTTGTTGCACCATCCACCACGATAATAAATCACCCGCATAAAACCTATGGCGATAACGCAGGAAAGGACAGCAAAAACATAAGCAATGTGGATGAAGACAGCAACAACCTTGGCTTGTTTGGGATGATCATTAGCCAAGTTTAAAAGATATACCGAATCATAAGAAAACATACAAATGCTCATTACGAAAACCAAGGCGGCATAAATATCGAGTGATATGCGTTTGTTAGCTCTGAGATCTAACCAAAGGGTTCGGTTGTTTTTTTCAAAGGAGTTGAGCATGTAACACCCAGCCAACACAAAGAAATTCGGGTACCAAAGGCACGATATAGCCACCCGTATACCGGTAACATTTGATTGATCAAGAAACCACATATACTTGACAATAACAAGTAGAGAATAAATAAACATCAATATGCATGATACTGTGACAAACATGGGGAAAAATCTCCACCAATTGTTTTGACCGTTATATTGTTCTTCATGCCCGACGATCACGACGGTTGTTGATTCATCATAGATCGCATCTTTCGTGTTGCCGCCGATTTGTCCGGCGGACTTAACATCAGTGATGGTCACTGCTTCTCCCATATATCCAGCTAAGGATTTGATTGTGAAATAAAAAGATGGTGCAATTAACTAGAAAGACAGTTGCTATTTCAGGAAATTATTGGTTCAGTTTCCCATGGAAGTAGGAGTAGTTGAATCATTCCATATCTAATCTCCCAAAAAATAAAAGAAAGTAATGATATATGGTATTATCGTTGTGTCACAACGAGTGACACGACAGTCTCTTCACCGTAATTTATATGATAAGAGTTTTTGGAAATAAAAAACGTAGCATAACATGTTGCGGGAGGGTGTGAATAACTTATTCGATAACAAGGAAGACGTTTGTCTTAACATAGTCGAGAGTCCTTCAACATGTAAGATAAAAATGCAAGGCAACAGATGGAGGGTCTCATTGTCTAATACCTATACCAGGCAAAATAACACGACAAGGGTTCGTGTTAATCAAGACTTGGTACAACGAAGGTGAAATACAATTCATAATTACAAATATAATAAAGGACGGAAAATTCATACGTCTATCTCGGACTTGAAAAAACCCTATTCAACACGATCAAATAATTTTATAATGTCAAGCTTTAAAGCCATATGATTATGACATCCTCTTTTCCCTATCTCTATAGGGTGAAAAGCTTCAACAGTTTCAATAACATTATCTGTGATCAGACACCCTTTTACAAAAATAGATTGCCCCGAAGAATTAAGGGAAAATTCGAAATTTGCACTACGAGTTTTATAGAACTCGGATTTTACCCTCTTATGTTTGAAAAACGGTTGTTAACCCACACGCTGCCTAAAATTGGGAGGTTACGCCCAAACCCCCTCCTGACCACCCAATCCGCCATCTCGAATTATATATTGCGAAGTATCATTAAAGGCTTTTTCTATTACTATTTATTCGTATCTCACATTTGATTTTCAGGAAAATCGGTGACATAAAATGGAGTATAGCGTAACACACTTACCTTACATTACACTCGGTTGAACTTTTATAAATCGAGTTTGGAACAAAAAATTGACATTGGGACGATCGGTTATCATATTCAACCCTCAAAAAGTTAACTATTGACTCGAGAATCACTTTGAAAAAAATTGATTCTAATATAATACACGTGTATAGTAAATTTTTTGTGCAAGCAAAGTCTCTCAAAGCCAACAAGGCATCGCCCCAGTTGTAATTATTGTTGTCCCTAGTATCCGCGTTTAAGTCCTAAAAAAGATAAAAGTGTATGCGTATATTTTGTTTCCGTATTTAAAAAAAAAAAAGTCACTCAAATAAAAATGGGGCGAAGAAAATAAAAAATTCGTGGGTGAGAGGTAAGCGTGACCCAACGTAGGTTTTAAACGTACTAACAGCCTTTGGATTCCAAACGAGTTGCGAGTCAAGTTCTGGCGTATTGAGAAAGCACCGAAGATCACTCTCTTTAGCTCTTCCAAATCACTAATTCCAAGGAGAAAAAAAGGTCAGAATAAGAAAAAGAGATTCCATTTCTTTTTCTTTTTGGGTGTGCGAAGGTTTCGAATTAATTAGTCGTTTTTTTTTTAGCGTCATTGCTCGAGCAATTGTATCACACTCCTAGATTGGATGCACGTGTCTAATGGCGGTTGCTGCTTCAAAGTGACTGAAATTCATGGTACAATTTTTTTTTCTTAATTTTTGAAAAGAAATTGTTGGTTTGTTGAATTTTAATTTGATTCATGTGTATAGTGTACGTATATTGCGGATAAATCTTTGACATTTAGATAGCTGGAGATTATGCTGATTTCATGGTTATCTACGTTTTGCACTGTTGGGAATTGAAATGGGTCTGCAGTACTTTTTGAATTCTTTTGGCTCCTTAATAGTAACTTGCTGCTTTGATTGAGAAAGCTTAAAGATTTTGTCTTTACATAATTTAATGCCAATGTTTGGGGAAATCAAGTTATTTTTGTTTTGGGGAACAATTTCATATTGCAGAGAGTGGAATCTAGACGGAGGCAGAGGTTAGAGTGGGTGAAAACAACGTTGTAGCCGGTGTTGTTACAGCTACGGGGATGGATGTGTCTTCTATGAAGCTCATTGCAGAGCCTGATCCTGTGGTTTACAAACTTGTTCGGGTATAGTTAATCAAAGCATTTCTGTTTGAGGATTAGTCTTGGTAGATTCTGTGTTTTCCAAACGACTCTGATTTAATAATCAGTTGCTAGCGACTTTGTTATCCATATTGTGGTATTCCAAAATGGGATGCTTTGTAGTAGCTATTATTTCTTAACTTTTGTCCATATTTCTCAGTTCAACCCCCCCCCCCCCCCCCCCACACACACACACACCCAAAAAACACAAAGAAAATCACTTTCTTAGACCCATTATGGAAGTATCTCCATAAATGCCGTTTTCTATATTTGACTAAACCTTTACTAACTTACATAGCTGTTTAAAAGTATGAGTTGCCCTCACAATTTCCTTTTTCATTGATTGCATCATGCATCACGCAAGCCATGTAGGTGGGATCACACATTTCTCATTGATCTATTTTCATGAAAAGTGACAGTTTTAGGCCGGCTGTCAACCTAACATAACCCTCCTCCTTTATCATGACTTGGGACACCGGACACGTTAGTTCAGGAGACATGACTAGGCAGAGTTTGAAACATGAGGGTGTAGCAATGATATACGCTTTTCTGATTAATTTAGCAGTAAAGTTATTGCATCATCATTCATTCCCTGAACCCAGCAATTTTTATTTACAGTGCTTACAAATCTCATGATTTATATAGTTGTTGGTTCTCATATGTGGATTTTTCTGATGTTTTCCCATTATCCGGTATTGTTTGATGCTTTTTCTTTTTATCCCCTCAATTGCTTTCAGGTGTCTATTACCTGCAATTTGCGTATTCTTTAATCTTTACTTCTAAAGAACATTCAAGTCAAAGTTTTACCTATAAACAAGGGAACTAACTAAAAAACGATATAGTTCATGCACTTCTTATAGTTGTTCTTGCCTTATTTATTACTCAAATAAGTTAGTAGTTGTTATATAGTAGTATAGCATATGGAAAAATAAATTAAAAGAAAGCCATTTAATGCACAATACTTTCTCAAAACATTTGACAATGGCTTTCGATGATACCCCAACCTTGGAACCCTGCATCGTGAATCGTCTACGACCAAGGGAACTCTCAGTTCCTTCATTTTGGTTTCTGAGTGTTGCTATAACTTTGCAGTTTAACAATCCAAATTGTATATTCATATAGTAGGGTCCTTCGTGTGACTTTTAGAAGATGAGGTCAACTACCCTGACTAATTATCACATGCATTCTGGAGTAGATCTTTCTTCCTTGGAACTGACAATGAGCCCAGACATTTCGGATATATCCAGATAAGGCTTCTTCATCAGTGCCGTCTATCTGTAGCAACAGAAGCTCTTGATTCCAGCCACTTGAGTGCGTCATTGTCTACAGTTGATCCATTGGTCATAACTGATTTGAGATGCACTGGAAACCTTTTCAGTGTGGTTCATGTGTGCCCTTTTTCACTTAGACCAGATGATAAGATATTTTGCTTCAGAGTGTCAACTTGTAGGTAGAAAGCATGAATCCTCTTGTTGAACGAGATCGGCGAAAGTGTGGCAGTTATTCTGGCTGATTATCTAGGTTTCATTCCATTTGGCTGTCGGGCTGACCGAACAATAGGCAGTAGGAACATAAGTAGCCTGGTTTTTGGCCATAGACATAAGACTTCCTAAAAAAATGAGCTTTTGTTGTGTGAATATTTTGTGCATTTTATGCCTCTATCATTCTTGCCTCCGTAATTAAGCTTTTCTGCAAACTTCCTTCTTTGCAAGTTTCTTCTTTTGGTGAAGCCTGCACTTTCGTTTCTTTATGTAGCTTTCTGTTTAAAGAAAGAAGTAGAAAAAGAAAGAGTATAGATCGTAAAAACTAATTAGCAAATTCAGGTGCAAACGATGATTCTCCATTATGGTTTTACACTATTTCGTGTTATCGTATTCTTTAGGTTGATGGTGATGGAAGACTGGTACCAGCAACAGATGATGAAGTCATGGTAGTTGAGGACTTGCTCAAAGATGACGTGGATGAGGAAGCTTCTGCTGCAGATATTGGGCTACAAATGGAAGGCACCAGAAGAGAAGGATCTCTCTTGGAAGAAACTCATATAGATATACCAGGTGGTTAGTAAAGGCATTCTGAATATGTATATTTATCTAAATAATCATTTTATGTGAATTTTTGTCCCCTGTTACCTAGTCTTGGCAGTTTTGTTTACATTCACACGGGATTCCTACTCCCGTTCGTTTAGGAAAATGTTTAGGAGCCACTTACTAAGAAGAAGAAATATTTGAGGGGATATTCTATAAACATGTTGTAAATTCTTCTTCATATCGATTGCTTACTAATAGACTTATCAAATTCATAGTGATGGTTTTCCTGTACCTATTTCACTTCTCCAACGTTGAGACTATGACTTGATGCATTATCGGTTTTATCAGTTTATTCTTATCTGAAAAGTAGAAGTTTTCCAGGCCAATCTTGTAACCTTGACAATGATGCACAAACTCATATTGGCCATCCTGGAGTGTCGGTTGACTTGGAGAAGACAAATGCTGAAGATAAGGTAATCTTGTTGACACATCCCCCCCCCCCCCCTTCTCTTTATTCTTGGCTCATTTATCTATGCTTCTTATTTTCAAAATGTAACAAAAAAAACCCCGCTAATTACCAACTAATAATTTAATTTGATAAAGTGGGTGGACAAGGTGGCTTTTGTTCAATAAATTAACACAAGTTGTAGATTTTTTCTTTTCGCTGTTTTACTCTTCTGCTTGGTGTTTTTATAGTAGGATAGACTCTATGGACAATGCTTTCATAATCAACACTGAAACCTTCTTTGAGATTCATTTCTTTTAGTCAGTGTTTTTCTTGTTGTGGTATGGTGTATGATGATCTTATGGTGGTTCATTGCCATTGACTTTCCTTTACCTTTATCTTTACCTTGCTAGAGTTCCAAATCGTCTGAACGGTGCATCGCAATCCCTTTAGAGGTGTAAAGGGTGCCCTGTTTTGAGATTATAATTGAAAGGTGTACCACAAAACTGATCTTAAAATATATTCCGATATCTTTCACTTGAGAGCTATTTTTTCTTCCGATCTGTGATTGAGAAACCAGATAACAGGCTTTCAAGAGTATTGTGCCCCCTTTCAAAAAAAAAAAAAGAGTATTGTACCCTTGAAGTCAGACATTATGCACGTATTTTATGCACAATCTCCATTAATGGTCTTTTGTTTTTTTGAGAAGTATTAATGGTCTATTTATTGGATAAATCTCAACATTGCATTAGTTGGCTGTCATCATCTTGATAAAATAGAAATGGGAAGGTAGCAATAAATTTTTGCCCTTATCGTGTATCTAAAGTTTTCTGTTTTATACCTAAGGTGCAGTTTCATTCGTATGACACCCCCACCCCCACCCCACCCCCACGTGTTTTCCTGGCCTATAAAAGTGTGAAAAGAAACTACTTTGACAATTGAAAAACTTCTTCTGACTTATTGGACGGCCCAATTTTGATGTTCTTGTAGGTTGTCAACCTGGTGGCTCCACTATCCGAAAGCTCTGTCCAGATTCGGAATGCTAAGGAATGTTCAAGCTCGCATGGTGGTGCCCATGAAACCGGGTCTTCGGCTTCTGCTGTCGGTTCTAGTCGGATGCCAGATTTTTCGAAGGTAAAAGGGAGGATTTGTCTGGATTACTTAAATGTCAAAGAACTTCAAGAAACTTTTCGAGCAACCTTTGGTAGGGTGACATCTGTCAAAGACAAACAGTGGCTCAAGAGGAGGATTTCTATGGGCTTGACAAATTCTTGTAGTAGTGAAGCAACTTCTTTTATGATTGAAGATAACAAAGTCATAAAAATTAGCAAAGATGAAGTATGCAAGAACACAGTTGCTTTAAAGGAGGACGTTGAAGATGCAATAGAAGAGACAGGTTTGAGTCCATCAGGTTGTCTAAACCCGTCACCACCAGATTTACATTTTAACTCTGGTAATGAAGATTCTAATGGTGAACAAAGAGTTGCCAAACGAGTTAGAAAACCTACAAAGCGGTACATTGAAGAACTTTCTGAAGAGGAAAGCAGGGAACCTAGTGGCAATGTAAGCTCTTCGATGAAGAGTTTTGATGTCATGCGTCCTTGTTCTAAGGCACATACAAGGCTTTTTCCAACTCTGCATTGTGATGGGAAACCGGTGGCTACACGGACAGATTCTCTTGGAGGTTCCGGGGTACAAGTTCCTTACGTCTCTCGAATAAGAAGATGCCGACCTAGGGAGAACTTTATGTCTCTTATGGTAAGGTGAAGCAATGTAAATACTACTGTCTTCCTTTTCTCATATACCTCAATCTGAAATGGTTTCCTTTTTCTGTAATCTATATGAGCTTCTGAAGTGATATTTGCATGTATTCAACTTAATATTAGGGAAGCAAAACATTACTTACAAAGGGTGAGGTACGTGAAAACCCCTTAATCCCCATTGATGCATACAGATACAAGCAACGAAAAAAGTCCCTTTGTCAAATAACCCTTCAATTGGTGAGAATACATCCTGCTATGTCACAATTGATTCTTTGTTTTTGCATTTTGTGTTTGAACTGCAGCCTAGCAGTGTGCATATGTCTGGCAAAACGGTAAACAGAGCTATTGGAGAACCTGGATCATCGGTAGATGATGAAAGAGAGAATAAAGCGTTGAACGTTACTTCGTCTCCTGGATATATACAACAGCCTGTAAGCCAACTTATTGATGATTTACTCTATGCTCTAGGTTTTTATACATCTAATGCTTGTGAGGTTTTTTTATTTTTAGATATTTTATTTCATTTTTATAGCTGGTTTCGGCTTTGGAGAAAGAGAATCGATATCTGGAAAGCTCTGCAGAACCAGATATACATCTAGAGATGAATAGAACGAACGAGCCCGAGGATAACTCGGCGGATATTAATATGGCTACTTTGTCAACACCAGCAGGGGACGTAAAAAGAAAGCATCATCGACCTTGGTCTCTTACAGAAGTTGTTAACCTAGTTGAGGGTGTCTCTAAGTACGGTGCTGGTAGGTGGTCTGAGATTAAGCGGTTTGAATTTGCAGCATATTCGTATAGAACTTCAGTCGATCTCAAGGTAATGAATCTAGTGCCTTGTTTGGCTGTTTTAAATTGGGATCTTTCTTTTTTATAGCGCTTTCAGGCTGAAGCGAATCTGTTTTACAGGACAAGTGGCGGAATCTGCTGAGAGCTAGTTCTGCCCAGTTGCATACCGAGAACGGGGTAAGCAGATTATTGGCAACACTTTTGAGCATGATGTTACTATCTAATACATCTGCATGAGACTACTTGCATCGGATTTGTTAACATATACTCTATTTTACAAAGTCAAACACCGCATTTTTCTATCTCACAGAATCTCTATGCATAGTGAAATGCGTTAAAATCTCTACGACTACGAGGCATTATTTGAATAGAGAATACGTATTTTGTGCAGTACTTGTAGTGCATAATTTCAACATTCGTGTATTTTACACATCTGAGTAGAAATTCTGAATGATTTGAAATGTTTTTCATATCTACCTTGTTTTGTGATGCAGATGCAGATGCAGAATTTGAGAAAAGGTGCATCGATTCCAATACCTGCATCGATACTATTACGTGTGAGAGAGCTCTCCCAAATGCAATCTCAGGCCACAACAAACTTGAACTCAAGCAACAACTCTGCTGCACATAGTGAAGATAGTTGAAGTTTTAACTGAAATCAAGATTTAGGCTAATTGTACCTTTGTCAATAAAACCTCTGTATTTTATTAAGCCTAAATTAAGTTCTTTTTAGATTTTTTTTTTTTTTTTTTTTTTCGGGGTGAGGTGGGAGATGGAGAGGTTGAAAAAATGTGTAACATGATTAATAGTTTATTTCTGGTGACAAAAATGGCTTACATTAATCTAATTAATCTCTTTTTATGTGTGCTTTTTATTCTTCATTTCTCTGGTGAAATATAAGGTTGTGAAAGTACTACTACAATTTATGGCAGGAGCCTTTAGCGACACCATTTAATATTGGGGGCTATTATTCGTATCATACCTGATCTACTCATTGTCCCACACATGTTGTGTAAAACGAAATTGGAAAACTGGACTGACCGACTGAACCGGATTAAACCGGACCGGAAAATGATGAACCGCGGTTTTCCAATCGGTTTCTTCATTGAGGAAAAACCGAACCGGAAATCCAATTCAGTTTTCGGTTTTATCCATAAAAACCGGTATGACCCGAATCGAACCGGTTATATACATATATATATATATATATATATATATATATATATATATATATATATATATATATATATATAATTTAATTTTTGTTCACTACCTCCTACTATAAAAACCACCCACACACAACCCTAAATTGCTAAACCTTATACTTCTGTCGTTTCTACCTAAACCTAAACCTAAAATGCTTCCTAGCTGCCGATAACCGCCGTTTGAGCTCACCGGCCGTTCTTGCATCTTCTAATATTCTTCATCCTTTGATCGTGAAAGGTGAAAAAAACCTTTGAAGTTGTCGTTACAACGACCACCCGTTGGCTTATAGCGCCAATAATGGTGTTTGTCTCATTTTTAGAAGAAAAAAATCAAAATTTTATGGTAAATAAAATACAGTCTGAAAACCGAAACTGAACCGAACCGGACTGTATTGGTTCAGTCCAATTCAGAAAAATGACCAATTCAGTTCAGTTCAGAAAATATCAAAACCGTAACAACAGTTCTGTTCAGAAAATCGTAAAAAAAACTGACCGGACTGGACTATGTACACCCCTACATGTTGGTGCACCACGCTATTTTCATAGAATCGACCGTGTGAGGGTCGAATGTATGGGACAACATTAAGTTTGATTGTGGATAGGCGTTACGTCATATTATATGTTTGTTGTGGTGTCATTGAAGACTACCATTATGAAGTTGGTGAGAGTGATCGCCTGATCGGTAGCGAAGATTTATTTATTTATCTATTTAGAAAACGATCCTTTTATTATAAATAAAAGAGTGAAAATCTACAAAGTACATAGTCAAAAAAGAAAGAAAACGATCCTTTTATTATAAATCAAAGAGTGGAAATCTACAAAGTACATAGTCAAAAAAGAAAGAAAGGCTAATGCAAAATATCTAAGTTCCAAGCAAATCTAAGATTTCGAACACAAGACTCCGACTTTGAAATCATCACATGAAGGGAAGGATGAGCTTCATGAGTTCCATGGTGGATCAAATTTCTCCAATGCTAATAGATCATATCTCTAAATTGGTAGGACCACTTGCTGTGTGTCCCATTGGCAGTCAAGAAGGTGCGAACCCAATCTTGGGAGGTTGCCGGGGAGAAGAAATCGGCCCAGTCTTGCCGATGTACAAGGGATTTCCATACTTGTTTCGAAAGCCTGCAATCTCGAAGAGCATGGAGGCAGGTTTCATCATCACTACTGCTATCTCCGTCCCAAAATATAAGTCGTTTTGAGTGTTTTCACACAGATTAAGAAAGTGGTTGAATGACATAAATTTCAAGTAGAAATGACTAAAATATCCTTTGACTATAAAGTATTAAAAAGTAGTTGGATTGTTAATAAATTAGGGGTAAGATAGATAAAATAGTAATAAATGCTTCATTGGTAATGTAGAATGACTTATAATTTGGGACAATCAAAAAGAGGTAGAGTGTCTTATATTTTGGGACGGAAGTTAGTACAAATTATGCACGTTGCGGAAGGAGAGACATGTCTTCTAAAGAGAAGAGACCTGGTAGGCAGTGCGTTGTGGGCAGCTTGCCATGTCAAAAAATTTAGGCGGGCAGTAGCGAAGATTTTTAATGTCATTAAATTGTTTGAAGTGATGAGAGTTATTTTGGACATCACGATTGTTTTACGACACCACGACTACTTAGAACATTCAAAAATTTGTTAATAATGTTGACGTTTCTACCCTTATAAAAACCATGTACGAGAAACGATGATGAATAACGTTACGATTAGTGACGTTTCTCATGTATAACGAAGGAAGCTGAGAATTACGAAGTGAGACAGTATAACTATGCATAAAAGATGATATCATCATAATGTGGGCCTGCTACAAGCCCATATTTTAAAACACGTCTATCAGCAAGAGAATGAGTCGTCCCACGAAATAAACAGGCCTTTTGTTTTGGACCGAGCTTTATTTCGCGACTACTGTCTTTCTTCAATAAGCCACCTGGTGATACTGCAGTACCACTCTATCACCGGAAGCCAGGTACTTCACCTCCACACTCGGCTACGGCACCACCAGCTCCCAGCTGCCAATTGAAGAATCGCGGTGGACGTGAGCTCTCACTCTTCGGAGAACCAATCTAATCGAGTAATAATAGTTAGCTTCTGTTCAATGTTTATTGGATGTGGAATTGTATCAGAGGACTTGGAATTTCCGATGCTCTAATGATGTGTTTGATTTGTTGATTAGTATCCTAGATTCATACTTAGCTGATTAGTATCAAAGAATAATTCTTTATTAAATTGTTAGATCGATTTTTGGATTCTAGCTCTTATTTTTGCTGCTTTACAGTGTTCATCTTGTGTTTTTTATTCTTTTTAGACACCGATTGGACTACAGTTTCTGGATAACGCTTACTTCGTGTCATCATTCGTTTTTTTAGCTCTAATGTTTGTTTTGCCTTTTTTTTTCCCACAGGTGAGCATAAAGCTTTCCAACCATGGGAATCATTGAAAAGATTAAAGAAATTGAGGCCGAGATGGCTCGTACACAGAAGAATAAAGCCACAGGTAGTTTGTCTTATCATCATCGTTGAGTTTTTTGTGCTTTCTTAGACATTAACGTGAATACTCACTTTCCTATATGAAGTCATGCAACTGGCAGTGTTAGCTTATAAAACTTCGTGCTCAAGCATAGGATGCATGTTAATCGCTTACATCTGTTAGTATTGTTTTTTTAAAGAAGTGGCAGTCTGGCAGTGTGTGTGTTAACTTCTGAGTTGTCTTTCCATGGTTTCAGTATATGTTTTTTTCACCAGGCTTTGCATGGTTTGATATATGAACCCTTTATATGGAATGTGCTGACCTTTTAGTTGCCCTGTTTTACTATGCTTTGGAACATCATTTCAAATGGACTGAATCATGTTGTCTTAACTACAGAATATCATCTGGGTCAGCTCAAGGCCAAGATAGCAAAGCTAAGGACTCAACTGTTGGAGCCTCCTAAAGTATGCTGCTTTTTGTCAAATTTTGCTGTTGTCTTTTTATCTAGTTCTGTTTTGACTAAGAAATTAAACTTAGTGAATCTTCTTTTTCCTCCCAGCTAGTGTTATTTGTTTATTAGGACTTGGTAGTACTCTTTGACCATGTTGTTGGTGGGTGTTTGCTTTCTTTTCTTTGTAACGGTTCTTAAATACTCTATAACCAGGGTTCTACTGGAGCTGGAGAGGGTTTTGAAGTAACAAAGTTTGGACATGGACGTGTAGCTTTGATAGGATTTCCAAGGTTTGCAACCTTCTCTTTTTGTAAAACTCTTAACAAATCTTACTAGTGCCCTTTATTCAAGCTAAAGTGTGATTGATATTTTTGGATATCTATGTGCATAATTTTGTTATATTCTTTGTGAATGCGTCAATGGATGGGTAAACTGAGTTTTAGGACAGTTCTTTTGATTTTCATTTGACATTTTGGATTGTTTTTACTTTTTAGTACTACTTGGTCATGCCCTCTTGCATTTTTACAGTGTGGGAAAATCAACATTGCTGACACTGCTGACGGGAACTCATTCAGAAGCTGCATCATACGAGTTTACCACACTTACCTGTATACCTGGTATTATTCACTATAATGATACCAAAATTCAGCTGCTTGATCTGCCTGGTATCATAGAAGGTGCTTCAGAAGGCAAGGGGCGTGGTAGGCAGGTAAAGAATTTATCTATATCTTATGGATGGTAGCAATGAGACTTTACACTATTTCGCTGATGACTTCACATGTTTGAGTATGTGTGTCCTATTAGTGCCCTTGATAAAGATTCTTTAAACTCTGACAAAGGTTGGGGAATTTCGTGTTGGGCTCTTTATTTCCTTCCATCATGTTATATACTAATAACAAATGCTCATTGAAAGACACGAAATCTGATGGAATGTTTGTTATGCTTTGTTCAGGTCATTGCTGTTTCAAAATCCTCAGACCTTGTCCTGATGGTCCTAGATGCTTCAAAGGTTAGTCTTGATCTCTTTTGATATTGCTTGGATCTGACAAGACTTACATTTTGTTTCTAACTGATCTTTAACTCATGTATATGTCTTCATATTCCATGACAAATGTTTCATTTAGCTGATCATCCTGCACGTCTATCAAATTTCTACTTTTCTGCAATCTTACTCATTCCAAAATTTCATTGATCTGGCTGTCGCTAGGATTTGGAAGTTTTAGATCTATCAGCCACCCTACTGATACTCGCTAACCCAACATGATGTTGATGAACATTAGATACGTTTTGACTAATCTGCGAAATCTGCAGCATTTTACACATTGTACCTGGTATGGCTACTATTTGGATGTGTCCTATAATAACGTTATGACAGATGCAAATATCAGGCTGGTTGAAAAATATTCTAAAACAAAAATCGTTTGGATGATTATGTTGATGGCATTAGATATCTCTGGAAATGTGAATTTACATGACGTTGCAAAAAATAGATCCAAAAAATGAAGATGTAATAATACATATCAACCTCTCTTTAAAAAATAATGCACTTACACTAATCCTCACTTCTGGGTAGATTTTCAAGATTCGACCCTATTATAGTAGGAGAAAAGGAACATTCTTTCTAAATTTATTGGTCAAAAATTATCATGCCCCAACATTGTGCTATTACACACTTGTAGACCATTGATCATTGTGGGACCAATTGATTGAAAAGGGCCCCACTCATTAATTAACGGTCAACAAGTGTGTAGAGCACTATGCAGAGCCCCTATCGTTTTCCTTTAATGTTTCCTTTTAACGAGGTGACTAAGTTGGAAGGCTTGAAGGCACCCAAAGAATATTCAAGTTCAGAATGTTGGCCAAGAGCATGTTAGATTTTTGTCCTGGCTAAAGACACCTAAAGAATATACAATTTATGGTCCTCAAGTTTTTGATATATTTTAGCTGCATTTATTAGATTTATAGGCCATTCGGATCAATGATTTGTGATGAATTAATATTTGGAATGAACTAACTCTGAAAATTTTAGAGTGAAGGGCACAGGCAGATACTAACAAAGGAGCTGGAAGCTGTGGGTTTACGGTTAAACAAGAAACCTCCCCAAGTAATGATCTTGCTACCAGTTCAGTGTATTTGCTCCCATGCTTTTTCTTCCTTTTATTCATATTGATGGTTTTTGTACTCCGTCGTAGATATACTTCAAGAAGAAAAAGACCGGTGGAATATCTTTCAACACCACTGCACCTTTAACACACGTGGATGAGAAGCTCTGCTATCAGATTCTGCACGAATACAAAATTCACAACGCAGAGGTAAAACTCGGGTTGCATTATATAATGAGGAAGACGTTAAGCAGCAAAATATAGTAAAATGTTTTCTTTTTCTTTTTGTGGGAGGAAAAAGAGACATGGTTTCCTATTATGTTCACATTTGTGGTGGCCACCTCTCGGATTCCCTTTTGCCTTTTCCCCTCCTGCTGCTGCTACATTAATTTTGAGATTCTACGTCTTTTTCACGTTTAATGACATGCAGCCCCACATTATTTGAATTTTCAATGACAAAAAACTAAAAATAGAACCAAATTTGCACCACCTCAAATTGTGTAAGAGCCCAATAGCCAAATTTCCTTCCTTACGTCGCTGTTTTCAGCAAAAGTGTTGGTTCTACTTATTTCGGCAATAAATGACTGATGCCTGAACGTACTTGGCTCTGCACATGTGAGAGTGATTTGAGCTACCTGATAATGCATCAAGTCCTTGAATATCCTTTAAATTGAGCCAGAAATTAGAGTAGAGTGTTTCATGTTGATCACTCGTGTCTTCACTCTTTACGTATTATTTATTTAATGTAAACATTTAGGTATTATTTCGTGAAGACGCGACGGTGGATGAACTCATTGACGTCATTGAAGGAAATCGCAAATACATTAAGTGTGTATATGTGTACAACAAGATAGATGTTGTAGGTATTGATGATGTGGACAAATTAGCCCGACAGCCAAATTCGATTGTCATTAGCTGTAATTTACAGGTGCGATGATTTCCTAACTCTCTTTCCCCCCCCCCCCCCCCCCCCCCTCTCTCCTCCCCCTTGTGGAGAATATAAAGTATGAAGGGAGTGGCTTTGGGCAGTAGTGTTTTTATATCTACCTGTAAAGGATGGCTACCGGCCACTTTTTTGTACTATATAGGTGCATTAGACGTGTATAGGTATGATGTGGAGTTTGTTTACCTCGAACATATGAGAAAAATGGAGAACAAAAGCTTAATACACATGTTTTTTTTTTTTTCTTTTTCAAAAGAACGTGGTTTGCTTTATCTTATTTTGGTTGGGGCACTACTTTTTGGGTTATTTTGATAGGTATACTATCTCCAACTTGTAATATAGGTTTTTTGCCTCTTTCTTTGGTTTCATGATATGAGTATAAATAGAGCATTTATTGCATTTTTCTTTATCTTTAATTTGTTATCTATCCAACAATGTTTCATTACATTACAACTTTGCGTTAATAGTCGAAGGGTATTTTAGATTTTCACAGAAAATGTGTAACATTCATCCGCTACTTTAATATTTGTAAAAACCTCCAAAAAGATTTTAATACATATTATGGAATGGGGGTAATACATGATTGTGTGAAATAAAATGGTGAGGTATGTATTTGTTGCTTGAACAGCTGAATCTGGATAGACTGCTTGCTCGAATGTGGGAGGAGATGGGACTTGTTAGAGTGTACACGAAACCTCAGGGGCAGCAACCAGATTTTTCAGAACCTGTGGTTCTTTCTTCTGTAAGTTGTGTTTTCTACAACTCTCCCCCCCTCTCATTTCTTGTAGTTACAGAGAATTATGTTAATTGGTATGTCCAAGTTTATGTGAATTGTTGTGATTCAGGACAGAGGAGGGTGCACAGTTGAGGATTTTTGCAATCACATACACAGGAGCCTTGTGAAAGATGTGAAGTATGTGCTTGTTTGGGGCATCAGTGCTAGGCACTACCCACAACATTGTGGCCTTAGTCATTGTCTTCAAGACGAGGATGTCGTTCAAATTGTTAAGAAGAAGGTATGTAAAGTAATATTCCTGTTCAAATTTGTAACTTCTGCTTTCAACAACCTCCGCCACAGCTCTGCTCTCCCCATCTTTATCTTTTCGGAGGGAGGAGTAGATTTGTGTGATATATGAGGTAAGAAGTATGGGTGCATTTTAATGTCACTATTGAGAATTTTTACTGTGACATTACACCAGAAACAATCGACTTTTTAAAAGTGGATTCTAGACATTCCGTCAGATGATTATGACAATCAATAGCAGTCAAGTAGAATCTAAGCTCTAGAGTCAACGAGTGGATTGTAAGTTATAGAATCAACTCTTAAAAGGTCGATTATTACTGTGGTGCCACCAACACTGCCTAAAACATACACCTGAACGAATACTTCCCTTCCTGCGTGATGGCATCACCTGATTTTAGAAAGTCAGAGAAAAGTCTTGCACGGGGCTTCTCAATGCATCGGTATTGTTGGATTGATGTCAAGTGTGTAAAAAGACCGTTGTCTTCACACATGATACTCATGAAATGGTACCGGTGCATTGTGGAGTGACTACATTGTAATTTTCCATCTCACCTCCACAGAAAAATGGAAGGTAGGTAGTCTGATATGGTGTTCATTTTTACAGGAGAGAGAAGATGGTGGTGGAAGAGGTCGGTTTAAATCACATTCAACCGCTCCAGCTCGAATATCCGACAGGGAGAAAAAGGCCCCGTTGAAAACATGATCATCGAGTTGTGCGGGTCGGGTGGGATGGGTGTTGGGGGAGGATTTGGGGGGTTGGTCTTGGGACTTGTATGCTTGTTTATTTGAAAGATAATGAAGAAGATAGAAGATAGCTTTAATTTTTAATAGCAGAGCTATGATTAGTAAAAAAATGAATTAGATATGACGGGACGAGATGCTAATGCTATGAACTTTTACCATATTTTTGGTTGTATTATAAATCTTGAGCAAGTTTTTTTTTCAATTAATATGCAAGGCACGTCAAACTTACTGTTGTAGGATTATACGCCAATCTTTTTATCGCCGAGCCTAATCTGTATTATTGCAGAGCCTAATCTTTTCGGCAGTACATGCTCATATTTGACTGTTTGAAATCTATACAGAATCTACTAGGGTGAGTGGCTATAGTAATAGAACCTCCAAGTTGTTCCTTTCCTGACTATGGAACTATTAAACGGAGGGGCCAGTGAGCTAGCTAGGATACACGTACACGGGAAGAAGTAGTGAGCCGAGGCGATTTCGGATACGTGTACCCGGAAAGAAGTAGTGTGGACTGGCGGGGCGAGTTCTTATCTTGACACTTTCCATTTTCAAACGAAAATTTGTAGTGTCACTTCACCTCCCAAAACACTCTCCACACAAACAAATATTTCTCCAGTTAAGAAGCATGGCTCAGGGCACATCCCAGACTTAGGCGGATGCAAATAGGGGTAATTAGGGTCCGCGGACCTCGTTAAAAATAAAAATACTCTATATTTTATCTATAGAAAAATATTTTCGAACTCCGTGAGAAAAATTATTTACTTTATAAATAATTTACGGATCCCGTTGAATATAATTTCTGGATCTACCACTGATCCGAGACGGATTTTAATTTTTTTTTTTTTTTTTTTTTTGTTGTGTGTGTCGGGGGGGGGGGGGGGAGGGGAAGGGGGGTTGTTGTAGCAACTAGCAAAGTGATGTGGAAGTGATACCATTTATTCCCAACTATTATTCAAATAAAGCACTAATTAATTAATTAATTAATTAAAGAAAGTAAATCTAAAAAAAATAAAGCACTAATTGATTAATTAATTAATGAATAAATTACTACATTCAACGGAAGCCTCAGGTCTTTCAGTTTAAGCAATATTTTTCTTCCAAAGATTACAACTTACAAGACTTGGAAATAAGTTCATCAAAGGCAAATCATTGAAGCAATTCACTATCAGTTCATAAACTGTTAGATATGCCTACGATTAATCAGGTAAAACAGATACATGACAATTTCAAGCCCCCCCACACCTGATTTTGTGTTTGGTTTTCCAGTTTTTTTTTTGTTTTTTTTATTTTATGAAATGGAAAGTTCTAATTTTCCTTTTATCGGTGCTCCTGTGTGAGGCTGTGACAGTTCAAAATCGGGATTTGTCAGCTAACTGTATCAGATAACAAAAGCAACAATATTATCAGAGCTAAGAATGCAATCCAATCTGCTGCCAAACAAGGTGCGACCTTGGTGCTCTTACCTGTAAGTTCAATCCCTATTTCAATCTATATTTTATACCCATCAGACTACAGTTTGGATATAATCAAGATGAAGTTTTCATTTAGGCATTTCTACTAACATGATGATGTATGTGAATACTGGCTTTGTTTTGAGCTAGGAAATGTGGAACTGCCCTTATTCAACCGATTTCTTTTCCGATTTCGCCGAGGATTTCGATGACAAAGATGCTGTTTCACCAAGCATATCGATGCTTTCTGAAGTTGCTTCTAGTCATAAAGTGATTCTCATCGGCGGCTCTATTCCTGAACGTAGCGGGAATCAGCTTTACAACACTTGCTTTGTCTTTGGAATGGACGGAGAATTAATGGCTAGGCATAGGAAAGTATGTACAGAGATTGATCTTAAATGGTTAACTTTTACTTGGATATATTACAAAGCAATCACTGTGTTAATGCATTGCTCCTTTTTTTTTTTTTTTTTTGCAGATTCATTTGTTTGATGTTAACATTCCAGGTGATGTTTCTTTTAGAGAATCAGATAGCTTTGCAGCAGGGGAGCAACCTACTGTTGTTGATTCAGGTGAATGTAGTTTCGACATGAGACTCATGCCATATGTTCTTTTCTCTCTATACTACGAAACTTTTGTCCAAGATTGTTTATAAAACAAAGTTGAAAACAAAACATGATTCTTTTTAGGGCACCACAACAATTTACCTGAATTGGCCTTTTTTTCAAAGTCGATTTTTGAGACAAGAATCGACTTTCCGAAATCGATTCTCATATTGGACCTTCGGAAAGTCGATTCTTGACTCAAAAGGTTGATTCGGATGTGGCGCACGGGTTGTGCGGTATACTACGGTGAATTCAGGTGGATGCAAATAAAGGCTCCTTTCTTTTTCCCCACCGGGATAAAGACACTACTTCACAATGTCATGCCCTCTCTAATAAACATGTTCTTTTTCACATCCCATTTGTCTTGTATTTTGTAGCATGTGCAACTAGTTGTTGTTTATATTTGCTGTTTATAGCTTGAAGTTCACTAACACCAAGAATATATTGAATTGTTCACATAGACTCTGATGCGATACTATTGAGATGGTATTAACCTCGTGACTTCATTATTAGTTGTAGGCCGTATTGGGATCGGAATCTGCCATGACATTCGCTTCCCTGAGCTTGCAATGCTGTATAAAGCAAGAGGTTTTTCTCATTTTCACATGTCCTTTTGTGCAAAACACTTACTGCACTTTGTAAATATGGTGTATATGATTAGGTGCTCATCTAATATGCTTTCCGGGGGCTTTCAATATGAGTACGGGAGAAGCGCTTTGGGAAGTAGAACAACGAGCCAGGCAAGTCTTTAAATTTCAACAATGTTTTGGTTTACCACAACTGAAAATGATTGGAACACAAGAACATTGTTATACTGCACACTTCCAGACCATTAATAATGGTGAAACCGATGGATTGATATGAGTCTCACTTATTAATTAATAATCCATAAATGTATAGTGGCACAACGTTGCGCCACAATGTAATACCCCTATCGTTTTTCTATATTTACTGCAAGATATCCAATGTCGATGCAAATTGATTGAATTTCAGGGCAGCTGACAACCAGGTATGAATACAGAGCCGTTCAAAATACTGAAATTCTTATTGTTAGTAAAGGGACCAATGTTTTTGCTGGGAGTTGTTTGCAGTTGTTTGTGGCTACTTGTTCACCATCTAGAGAATCAGCAGGTTCTTATGTTATATGGGGACATTCCACACTCGTTGGACCGGTACAATACTTGTCTCCATAACTTATGTCTTAGATTCTCATATCTTTCTATAAACGAAAATGATACTGTCACAACATTGTGTCACTGTACGTTTGTAGACCATTGATCAGACCTAATTGTGATCAGTGACAACGATACATAGCAGTGACAGTTTAGGAAAGGAGAAGGGGATTTTTATTCCTGGCGGGGATGAGAATCGAACCCTGATTCTAACCAGAAAGTGCAATGGCATGTACCATTAGGCCAGATTTGATTCCCCTGATAATGGAAAGTTTGTTCTTAATTGTGTTTGTAACCAGATGGGAGAAGTTATAGCAACCTGTGGGGAAGAAGAGAAAGTTATAATTGCTGAAATTGATTATAATGCTATGAGAGAGGCAAGGTTGTAATATAATAAATATTGTTTCTGAAATCGAAATTTTCTCAATATTATCTTTTCATAATTAATCTTGTTGACTGACCATATTTTTATTTTTATTTTTATTTTTATTTTTGATTTCAGGACAAGCTGGCCATTCTATAAACAAATGCGGACAACGTATACAACTTCATTGATTTGAACAAATGCATTACAAATATATAGCGTTTTTCGTAAGTTATTCTATCGTATTGAACCCATGAAATCCTCCAGCTCTGATATCATGTTGAATTACGATCTATATGACTGTATTAGAATGAAAGACTAGTAGTTTCATAAACAGGCAATTCTTGAAGGTACTTGTTAATGCCATTGCCAATATCAGAAAGATTATTAAGCTCAAAAAGATCGGAACTCGCGCAACTTCCATCTTCATCTTCTTCGTCTTTAGCTTGATCAAATTCTTCTATCTGAATTCTGAAATCTCTCCAATCAAAATCGTTCTGTAAACTTATCAATAATTCGTTTGCATCTTTATCCAGTTGAAGATTCTTCTCCTTTGCATGAACTTTTAGGTCCTGGTTGTTAAGTGCATTAGGTTTAAACCGGCTCGAACCTTTATCCTCCTCGTCGAAGATCACACTAACAGGGCTAAACCTGACTGATCTCTTATCGCCATTGCTAGATTTCCCCCTTGAAGAAGGGGTTTTACTCAAACACGATCTTGTATACGAAGAACCACCGGATGAACAATTTGATGCATTTCCTGATTTTGGACCTCTTTCTGATCCGATTTCATTGTAATTCTTCGTCTTCTTTGAATTTCCAGCAACGAAAATCGAGTTCAGAAAGTTAGTCACTCGACCACTACCTGGAGAAATCGGCTGCTTGAGTTTCTTCAGATCACTATATATCTTCAAAGCCTTAGCTTTCGTTCTAGTAATGCCGCCTTGTTGAGCACGACGACGATCTCTTCTTTCTCGCTCATTGTGAAAGAATCTGATTTCTTCAGCATAATTTTTTAGTTTATCAGATGAAACTTCATTTCCACTGGATTCCACATCCGAGGATGAGAAGCCTCCACCGCCACCGCCGCCGCCACCGGAGCTTGAATTAGAGGAGGAGGAGGAGGCGGAGGAGCTTGATTTGATGAACAGAGGAAGGTCATTTCTCAAACTTTTCCTCCTCTCGGAATTCTCTGTAGATTTCATTTCCTTTCCACTTATAATAACTTGCTTTTCCATCCATTTATCAACCTTGATCACCCTCTCAAAATTGTTGGTATGTTTCTTTTTCATGGTTTGTTTATGAAGAATCATATTTTCATCAGCTTCATCAATGGAGCGATAAATAGCATCAAGCAGAGTTGAAGAAAAAGAAGGAAGAACAGGGATTTCTGTTTCCTGTTTACTGCAGTAACTGTCCATGCTAGTAGCTTCTGTTCTGTAGTTATTTATTAATAAACAGTTATGGAAAGTTGTCTGAAGGAAAGTTGCAGATCAATGTGAAACAAAGAAAGAAAGATAAAAAGTGGAAAGAAATGCAAAGAGAAAAGTGAAAATAACTTTGGCTTTGAGGAACATGAGAAGGGGGGGTGGTGGTGGTGAATTATAGTGCTGTATTGTCTCTCTCTGCTTTAGTAGAGTCAAAAGCTGAGTCATGTTTTTTTCCCTCTATTTCACATAATAATATACTTTTTAGTATGTGAGTAAAAATGAAAAGTTATAATGTATGTCGATTGATACGTTTCAGGTGGTGTCTTTGCATACAAGTATACCACATGAACACTAGTTTTTAAAGTGTATCTTGAATATGAAGTCACAACATTTAAAATTAAAAGCCACTTGTAAAAGCATTTCAGAAAGCGAAATGCTAATGTCATACTCTCTCCGTTCCTATTTATATGTCGCAGTTATCAAAATCAAAATTTCCTTTTTACACGTCGTAGTTACATTTTCAATACATATTTTAATATTTTTTTCGCTTTTCAATATTACTTTTCAACTTTCTAGGCCCATTTAACCAATCAATTTTTCATATTCAATACACCACTACTTTTCAAGATTTTTTTAATGCTTTATAATAACAGTCAATGTAATTACTCATTTTCTTAGTCTGTGTGTTTAGACAAATCATGGCATATAAATAGGAACGGAGGGAGTAATAAAACTGTCACATAAAATTACACGAGTGTTTTTTTTTTACATTGATTATGATATAAGACATATATCAATCAATATGTCACACGTTATGGTCAAAAGTGTAAAAATGTGTTGTGGAGGTAGGCACTACTCTTTTAAAAAAGATTGGCGCCAAAGACGACTTTTTCTTAAAGAATGATACTACATTCATTACAGATGTGCACTGCACGTTTCACTTTACATTTTTATCATCATTGATTGTAACGAGACATAAATCAATTAACGAGTCATATATTTAGATCATTTGTGATAAAATGTGTAATTAAAGATGTATCTTACGTATCGTTTATCTTCTTTAATTTTATTTTTGTTTTTAGAAAGGGTGTGAGAAATGAGAAGGGGGTGATGAGTGAATAGGGGAAATGGAATGGGGAATAAAACAGGGGACAAGAAAACAGTGGTTTTTGAGTGATTTAGATGATAAGTTGCTACAGCACGAGTTGTTGCATTCCTTTGCAGCAGCAGCAGCAGCAGTAATAAAAGCCCATTACCCACACGCCTACTTATTACTAGTACTAGTTAGTTACTAGTGTGCGTGTCAACATCTAATAGATTTTCTCTTCATTTCATTTTAGTTTGAAGGGATTCTCATGCCATTGATTTTTTATTTTTTATTTTTTAATTTAAGGGAAACTTGAAAATTGTACTACCTCTGCCCCATAAAAAAAAATGTTCATTTTTTATGGTGTACACATATTAAGAAACTTGATTAATGTGTATGTTTTGGTATTATATTAGCATATTTATCCTTCACTTCATAATAAATACTTGTTTTAGGATATGAAATAAGTACAGTAATACATGTTGGACTAAGGGGAAATTTGAAAGAAAAAAAATACATTAAATGATGCATTGGTATTATAAAGTAACACTTTTTATTGGATAAATTTTTTCTAGAACGTGGATATTTTTTATAGGACGGAGGTAATGTATGCTTGGAAAGTGAAGCATCGCTAATCCCAACCTAAAGGTTCTTTCACCATCCCGAACATAAAGTGAACGGAGGATGTAAATTAAATGATGTGTCTCAATTGTTTAGTGGACTCGGACCGTCTTTTTAAATCTTTTTGTCGAAAGATATAGCTTCATACAAGATTTTATGTTTGATTTGTTTAATCTTTGAGTCGGCTTCAAATTATACCGAGTCCAGCTCCAGCAGAGTAATAACGTTAAGGTTATATATTTCTGGTTCTGGGTTTGTTGAGAATGTTTGCTTGCAACTGGATTTCGGTGGGTTGATGTGTCATGAATCGAGCTGGGAGTTAGTGAGCTGAGCTCTCAAGTTACAAATAAGTTCATTTTCTTATTTTGTAGATGATGTCAAGTTCTTAGTTAGCTCACATCATAGAGTTTGTTAGATTTGTTTCTTCTCTTTCTTGTCTCTTAGAATGTAAGACTGAGGGATTGGTTGTATAAGGGACACAAAGCACACAACTTGTAATCTTGAATCTTATGGAATGAAATGTGAATGGAAAACAAAAAATCTATCACTAAGTATACTTAAAAGAGTCTCAAATGAGTAAGTTATAAGAGAAATTTTATCATACGACGGTTGTAACATTATTATATCAATCAGTATGCATTATTATAGCTAAAAAGAGCACACAAAAAAAATGTGTGGTATAATGCATGATACTTGATATAACAATTTTACAACCGTCTGCGATAAAATTTCTTGTTGGGGCACACACTCATAAAGAAGGCAGTAATACAATGACAAACACTAAAAGCCTGAGAAACACATTGAACTGTGAAAAAAGAACAATACTTAGAATTTTTTTTGTACGATTACAGAATCTAACATAAAGAAATGTCCTTATCCAAGGTTTCTGGTTCCTATCTTTTCTCACTAATTCCCTTTTCAATAACAATTTAGTTTAATAAACAAAGATCGCCCTGCTGTTTTAGCTGCCCTCTAATAATTGTGTCTCAAAATGAACCCTTCTACTAATGTCGAATAAAAGAAGAAAAATTTTATGGAGAGGAGAGGGGGTGGGAAGGGGGAGCAACTGAGAATTATATGTGGCTCACCGTTGAGCAGTCAAACAAAGGTTCAGGTTAGAGATATTGCTCTTGAATTCTGCTTCTGTTTGCTTCCCACCACAACCTCGCCTGCATTTCTCCAAACTTTTCTCGGCTGTATAATAACATGTTGCCAGTTTTTAAGACATATATATATCATTAAATTTTAGGCAGTATTTCCGCATGCGAAGATACGACGTAAAAGCTCATGAGTCTTTTACGTGTGTTTTGTATTTACAACGTAAAAGTTCGAGTGCTTAGGCGTGGTATCTCTACATGTGCAGATATACCACCCAAAAAAAATATCTCTTCTCAAGTCTGTTTAGTATTAGCAGACATTCAGCAAGTTAGTACCCTTACTTTCTTTACTTTTTTAAAATAGCCAGGGAAATAAAAAGCTTTACCAGCCATAAAGTAGAAGATACGAAAATGATTCAAAAAACATAAGTTCGTGCATGGCAAACACGTAAAGAAAAACTGCCACATACCTGAATCGGACACGTCTAAGCTCCCTGGTTCCACCTGGCAGAGTCCTGATCGTAATATAGACACCAGACTCATCTTGTTCAACCCACTCAGTCTCCATGTCACTTGCATTGCTTATGGATAGTTCTCCAGAGTGATATTCGTCCTCTTTTGACCAACTACTCCTAACAGAAGCGGTTGCACTAATACTGGAGAGCTTCGGGGTCGAATTAAGGAACCCTGATTCACATAAATGACGAGAATGGCCTGTAATGTGTTCAGGTGAATCTGATGATGAGTACTGGCCAATATCTGGGGGAGATTGGATGCGGCATGGCAACCGGACTTTACCCAGGGGCGGTGTTGGAGGACTATCTGCTGTAGATTCCGGTTTTGAGTTCTGAAAAGCATATAGAATATTTACCACTGACTACGATGATATTGAAGTTTTAAAGATACAAGGCATTTCACCGCTATACAGAAATTGAGGTATCTTTTATTTTTCCATGTTTGCTTTGCAACATCATCCAACAAAAAATGAGCAGCATCAGAGTGCATTTTATTAAAACGAAAAGTCAAATATGGTTGATTAAGATTGTAAATACATTTTACCATAACGGTCGTAAACAGATAAGGGATTTGAAATGACTACCCAGGCACATATCAAACACATATCTACTCTACCAAAGATATTTAAATTAATCCTAGTATAACTCAAATGGCACCAATGGACAAACTCACCTCGTCTTCAGATTTTGGTGGAGTCGGTAATGGCATAGAGCGTTGTTCGAATCTCTGGACATTGTATAGTTCCATCACCTTATCATAATTCTCTGCCCACCACCGTTGGGCTTGCCATTTGTTAAACATCTCACGACTGATAAAGAATGAAATAACAAGTTTAACTTTTCAGTCAAGACTTTATTTTTATCATGCATGAAATAATCAGTATCTCATTCTGATGAGCACGTTATCAATAATCTGCCAATAACTTCTTGAACATTTGTCTACATGGTCGTCAATAATTAAGACTTTAAAGGAAATCATAGTTGTGTAACAAGACATGAGTACAGGGACCTGCGGAAACGACACACTGCTTTTGAAGGCGGTTGGATAAATTACATGTTGAGTGGAACAAGAAGTTTTGAAGGTCCAGAAGATATGTTCACCAAAATAAATACGTAAGTTACAAGCACCATAAATCAGACACTTAAAATTTTCAACTTTCTCAACTATATGTATATGCAAGACCTGAGGGTCAGAGGGTGCATGATATCATGTTAAAGAACATAGATCACTTAGGAAAATATTAAAAACCCTCCTGCACTCCCTACAATCATAGTGTGATTGACATTTAATGAAACTTACCATGGAGTAAAGGACCTGAATTCTTGCAGCTTAGTATTTACCATCATACAAACAAATTTTTTGATTCACTAAAAATGATACCTCAGTTTGAACAGTAAAGCAGTTAAACTGATGAAAAGAAAACTTCATCAGGGGAAACAAATTAGGCAACAAATGGTGATAATTAAAAAGAAACAATTTTGACTTACCCAGATAAGATAAAGCAAATATTCCTCAACATTAGAAGAAAAAAAATCCCATAAGTGCTATTACACATGGTGAAACGACGTGGAAGGGAACGGACAAAAAACTTCGACTCATAGAAGGACAAAATTAAAACACAAAACCATGTCAATAACACAACAAATCAGGTACAATAAATCAGACGCTTCCGATTGTATCAATTCCTTAGTGTCTACGCTTTTCATTTTGTAACAATACGGATTAAATGAAAGATGTACAGTGATGCCAGCATAACACGATACTGCTTATGCATCTACGTCCTACGTCTTTAATTAGCCAGAAAAGTAGCTGTCAAGGGAAATTCCCTTCAAAACTTAATTTGTTGGCAGTACACTTTTTAAAATACCAAACACACTAAAGAATAAAGGTGAGACAGCTTTTGGGAAGACAAATTATTGACACTACACTTATTACTTGAATACCATTCATCCTTAGATTTATGTTAAAAGAACACATAATTTGGTATTAATAGACATATAGTCTTTTTAACACTTCCATCTAACAGCCTTTGGTTAAATGAGGACTGTAGCGTTTGCTTTGAACATGAAGCCCAACAGTTATTGAAATAAAAGCCAGTGTGTGGATGAGATTTGAGAAGCTTATATAGAGTTCAAGTAATTCCTTTATATTGTTTAAGCTTCACCACTGGTGATGCTTTGATTACATTGACAAAACGAAAATGTATTTTATATGGTCAAAGAGAGTTAAAGACCCATTATGGGTCAGCCTCCATAATTGTGGGGTAGTTCAGCACTAAGTGGCTTCACATGTCTCTACAGTTCAACAACATCATTCTTGCTATTAAAATATAAAGCTCAATAAAAGTGGCAACTTTAATGGAAAAAAAAAGAAAAAAAGAAGCAGAATTGTAGTCATCCCATTAAGATAAACATAGAAATTAAAGAAGTATAAGATGCAATATTTGGAAGATAAATTTGCTAAAATTACCTGAACCGAATGCGTTTAAGGTCATTTCCCCCTTGTGGAAGATAAACAAAAGTGATAAGCACTCCAGGCTCAACCTGAGCTACCCATTCCTTAGGCTCATCTTCTTCTTCCAAGAACACCACCGAGTCGGTCCGGCCACTGACAGACGCCGGAGTGCGGTCCCCACTAGAAAGAGGTTTCAACCTTATCTCCGTCTCCTTTCCACATTGTCTAGGGCTGGAATCGAAGCTGGCGGTTCTTCTATACGCGAAATTGAATCGATCTGCAATGTAATTAGCTTCAGAATTGACATCTTCTTGTTCATCGATACGGTTAGATGATCTGGAACACGGCTTGCAATTCTTGTAAGCTCCTGAAGCCTTTATTGCCATATCCCTGATCTAAAAAAAGCTCAAAATTAATGCCTCGTAAAAATTCAACTCTTCAAACAAATAATACAAATTATTCATGCAAAATTCGTTATACCTGAGAGGTAAGGACTTTGACTGTTGGCTTGGTAGCAGGAGTAGCCGCAGTGTCATCTTCTTCCTGTTCCGGAAGAGATCCGCCATTCAGCTGCTTGCTCTGCTTTGAGCAAGCTATACAAGTCAACATATTCATCCTAGCACCAACAAATATTCACAAACAGAAAATTCATCAAGTTAATCTTCCAATAGCTAAAAAAAGAAGGTTAGAACACAAAATTTGTGATTCAAAATTCAAATAAACTACCAAAATTATATCACTCAACGACTGCTCGACGAATGTCAGCTACGAACCTGCAAATTCCGGGAGAACAAAAAAAAACATGTAAATCACTACAATGTATAGCAGATAGCAAACATATTCAAATCAGGCATTTGAATCCTAAAACGGAAATAACGACAAAACAAAATACATCTAACACTAGGGCACTAGTACATTGAGTAAAGCTCAGAACACAAAATTTGTGATTCAGATTTCAAGTAAAATGTCAGCTATGAACCTGCAAATACCGGAAGAAGAAGAACAAAAAAAAAAAAAAAAAATTTAAAAAAATATATATATATATATATATATATATATATATATATATATATATAAAATCACTAGAATGTATATACAGCATATAGCAAATATATTCAAATTAGGCATAACGACAAAAAGAAAATACTACATCTAACACTACGGTACTAGTACATTGAAAATCACATTTTCTCCTTTGATTTATCAACGAAATCGATAACAAAGCAACAGCTCCTGAGAGGTATAACTGATGAATAAAAAAACGAAAACAAAAACAAAAAAACATGCTGGAAAGAAAACAAACCGTTAAGCGGCAGAAGGAAGTGGAGTATCGACGGTCTCTCGCCGCGCAATACGGTCGGGGACGCCGCTAGAAATTGAACAAGTGGAAAACCATGTGGATCAGAGATGTTCAACGCTCTGTATAAAACGTTCAGTGTGAAATAAATACTACTACTAGCAGCAGTAATAGTTCACACACACGACGACGAGTGATAGCTGGAGCTTGGAAGTTGTTGAAATTCATATTTAAAATCATTATAGGCTTATAATCGCGACAAATTTTAGAATACAACCGTTCTACTCCACCCAAAAAACGTTCTACGAAGGTCATATTAAGTATACATTAACACATTCGTGAGAAAAGTAAAATTGAAGGGTTTTATTGTATGACACTCGTTGCATTATAAAATCTCTCTGCGATCACTTAGACATATACCACTATACTTTTGTACACTTGATCATAGACCTTTTGATTATTACGTGGATCTATCATAATCAAATGTACAAAAATGACTTATATGACTCGTTGTGTTTAATTAATTGATACAGTATATTACAAACAGATTCTATAAATTCATAAATTATTACTACATTCGTTCCAAATTATAAGTCGTTTTGGTTTTGGATATACAGATTAAGAAACACAATAAATGATTCAATTTTTTATACTTTTATAATAAAATACCTTTTCAGATGGATTTATAAAATAAATTTGAAATGAAATACTAACTGCCACTTGGGTAGATTTGGAAAAATAGCATTAATAATTGCATTGGAATGTGAGAACGACTTATATTATGGGACAATTGAAAAGAGGCAAAACGACTTATAATTTAGGACGGAGGTAGTACTTCATTCAAGTTATTTTCATTGTAAATACGTGATTTTACGATGAAAATAACTACTTTCCACATTTTATTTGTATTCACATACTCCCTCCGTTCTTATTTAACCGTCGTAGTGTCAAAAGTAAAAATTCATTTTTATTTGTCGTAATTACATTTTCAAAGTATCATTTTATTGTATTTAATTTTCTACATACATCTACCCCTATTTATTAAGAGTGAGAGATTGAAACAATATTGTATTAATTATATTCAAAAGTGTTGTTGTCATTTTGACGCTAAATCAAAGTACTCTCTTTAATATGAGTTTTTGTTAACTGCGACAGTAAAATAGGAACGTATGGAGTAATTGTGTTTTACACCAAAAATAATCGTTCCCCATAGAGTGAAGTGATTAGACATGAATATTCCGAAACTAATTACACATTGATTATGATAATGATTTTTTCGAACAATTCATTCTATATCATTATTAATAATTTAAAATTATATATTGTCCATTTTTATGATATATATATATATATATATTATATTATCAATTATTGTGATATAAGTAGTATGATCATAACATTTAATCATATACCACTTGAGGATAGAGACTAGAGAGGGAAGTGAGCTGGGATTTGTGGGATTTTCAAAGCACAGGCTCCTACCATCTGGACATGCAAGTGGATATAGTTATTTCTTTCTTATTTTTATATTTTAATTTGAAAAGAAGTGGGATATAGTTTGGAATAAAGATACGGACATAACCATTATATCATAATCATTGATAATATAACATTAATGTGTATCGTTAATTATGATGAGTTTCAGTATGATGATCGTTGTGTCTGTGAATGTGGTACAGCGGTTGCTCGTACCATTACTATATAGTAGTTTTTGTCATTAATGTAATTCACTAATTTTATCACGATTCCTAGAAAAAAGAAAAAGAAAAATATCACGATGATGCCACTATATGAGATGTATATTGTCTCAAGTCTTTGACCACTGATGTGATCCCCTTCTAAAATATTAATTATTTCACGTTTTGTAACCGGTAGAAGTATATATGTATTTAAGAATATGGATATCAGCGGATAGAGAAAAGACATCAAAGTTGTCACTTTCATAAATATATTAGTTCCTCCGTTTTTTTTATCTTTTGCGGAAAGGAAAATCATATAAATTAAAAAAATAATAATATTTCTAAAATATAGTAGTAAAAATGTTTTTTATTGGAGATATAAATATTTTGTTGTTAAATGAGTTTTTAGTATCGAAAATGTATTTTTTTATTGATTATGTAAATACTTTATTGATAAAGGAGGAATAAAAATAGTAAATGATGAATTGAATTTGTAAAATGACAGATAAATAAAAACAAAATAAATTCTGAAATGTGACAGATAAAAAAAACGGATGGAGTACAAATTATTTATCAATTTTGTTGGATCCGTTTGTAACTTGTCACGATTTGTTAAGATGATTGAATGATTGTAACGATGTGTTCTCAACATTTGGTCAATTTTTGACGATTGAAAATTGACGATGCTTGAAATCGTATGGATTATAATCTAGAATTTATGGGTAATTGAGTATTGGTATGATGATGCAAATAGTTTTTTTTTTTTTTTTTTTTTTTTTTTGAGTGAATTGTAGAACAAACAAATCGTAAGGGATCCTGGAGTTGGTATCCGGACGGCCACTTCGACACTTAAACCGGTGTTTGTATTCATAATTTTATAAATGACTTTAAAATTGGTCAGCGAGGTGTGCGCGTACCTAAGAATGTAAATGAGGATCTCTATATATAGAGCTCCATCGTGGATGATTAGGGCGAATGTCAAGGAACAACTAACGAAGATCTCTATATAAGAAGCTCCAATATCGTGATGATTAGCTTAAGCCATAATGGTGCTACAATCTCGGAGCCATTATTGAGCAGTTACAATTGTGGTGTAATGTAACATCCAGAGTGACCATTTAATAGAGAGTAACTGCTATTTGAGATCGGGGATGACCTGCATCGTATCGAGTATAACGACCAAGGAGACCTGCATGACATCGGCAATAAGAGACCGTAGACGTCATGCGTCATGTTGTCTATGAATAACAGAGGATGACATGAGCCATGTCGGACAGAAGACTAAGTTTTCCTTGCAGTGATTTGTGTGTTATTGTTTGTTTTGGGTGGGTGTTTTTTTATTTATTTACTAAGGCGACTTAGCACATGTATATTAGCAAGTAATGACTTAATGAGGTAGATAACTAAATAGACGAAAAATATCATGGAGTAATTGCGTATTATTAGAGCACTTGCACTGGACACTGTAAATAGTTTAAAAACGTATTTTATAGATTTCAACATTCATATTAAGGAAAAAGATTCACTGCATCATATACTATATTTTTTTTGTAAAATATAGGTTCTGTAAATATTTCTTTATATCTATCGTATTCATTCAGATTCTGTAAAGTTTCTTTTATATCTATCACAATCATTCAACTCCTGTAAAATAGAGAATCTCAAGCATTTAATCGAGGATAGAGATTATATATGTATACATAAAAAATGTATAATATTTTATAAATGCAAGTGTTCTTAGATTAACTTTGTGGTAGTCTTTGTAGTGTAAACCGACAAACCAATCCGATAAAATCAACGACCAAACCAAATTTAATTTTATTGGTTTTAATATTTTCAAACCGAAATACTTAGTTTGGTTTCAAAAATCCTGAAAACCGAACTGTAAAGGTATTCACATCAGAAACCCTATTTTTATTCCTAAAATAATATAAAATAATAAATATCTCTATTTTACAACATCTCAATTCAGAACACTCCACAACATCATCCCTATCCTTATCTTTAACCATTAAAATAGAGATGGTGCTTTAAAATAGGGTATATTAATGCTCCACAAATGGAGATACGCTATTCATTGACCCTAAAATAGGAATAAGGATGATGTTTCTGCTGTGGAGGTATTTGAAGGAAAATTCTACTTATTATCTTTATTTTAGAGATAGGGCACCGTGTAAGGTTTCTGCTACGAATGCCCTAACACCCCTAAACAATATGAGTTCAAATACTTTGTTGTGATAATTTTACTATGAAACTAGTATTTTTCATATATTAATCTTTCATTTCGTTGAACTCTGGACTATTGTCTGATCAACTCTTATATCCTATTGTCTGATTTCTGGACTATTGTTCTTTGGCTTTCGAATGAGTTTTTATATTTTTCACTATTTTGTGGATATAGATCGGTTGACCAAACAATGTAAATTTTGACGCTCTTCTGTTTTATTTTTTCCTCTACTCTCGGTACTTTTTATGTTATTCTTGTTAAGGACTAAACTCTAGGTTTGATTCTAATGGATAATTACATAAGTTATATCAATTGATACGTGTTATATCATCATCAAATTGCGTGTGTAAATAAATTATGCTCATTCAAGAACAGTGAAAATCACTCAAAAGTTATGCTTCAAAGATTTAAGGGAAGTCGACTCTTTGTGAAATCGAACCATCACACTTTAACTCAAAGTCAAAACTCACATTACAACATTTCGCTCTTTTACGTCTGAGCTATTCCCTTGAGCAGTGAGGCATCCAAAAAAAAACGCATTAAGTGGAGAACCGAAGACACAGAAATTATATTTGTATACTTTTAACAATAACATTAAATGATACTAAAAAAGAAGTTAGGAGAAAAGAAACTTTCCCCCTTGTGCCGCAAACTCTATTAGGGGTGGAATCGGGTCGGGACCCGTCCCGTAACCTTCATACCCGATCCCGACCCGACTGTGAATCGGGAATCTATTTTTCTCCCCGACCTCGTACCCGACAAGTGTCGGGGCCCGACAATCGGGATACCCGAATGTTCGGGATCCCGTAGGGTCGGGAGAAGATATCCCGAAAAAATATCATCAGAGATTTTTCACGACTTTATTTTGTTGCAATTTTGAGTGAAGCTAGAAAATTATTACTTTCGTTAGTAGCATTAATACTCACCTAACTCACAACAAAAACTTGTATAAATAAAAATTAAACACCTTTTTTAACTCCTAAATCATGATTGATCGTCAGTTGAATCTCATTGCGACATCTTCAGCCGTCTGTCGCTCAAGTTCCCGTCTGTCGCTCAAGTTCTTATTTAGCATTCTCAGATACAAGGTGATGAAGTGAATTGAAAAGTGATAAAATAGAAAAAAAGAAAATAATGAAAGCTAGATTAATGTGATTGAATAAATTGACAACTCAAAAACGAAGAAGAGAATTTTTTAGAAAAACTCTATTTCGTTTTTTACGATTATTTCTTCGTTTTTTTTTCCTAAAAAATAAAATTAATTATTTTAAAAAGATATATTTCTGCCTAAAAATAAGAAAAATTATAAAAAATAATTATAATATATAAAAGTCGGGTCGGGATCGGGATCCCGTCAAGTTTTCAGCATATACCCGAATCTAATCCCGAAGTAAGTCGGGTCGGGAAGTTTCCCGAATAGTACGGGTCGGGAAGAAATTTGGGTCGGAAAAAATCGGGTTGGCTTCGGATTGGGATTCGGGATGGGTCGGGAATATGGGTTTTTTTGCCAGCCCATGCATCTCCTAATCTTTTTAACCCTCAGTGGTTTTTTATTATAATTGTTCCTCAATTAATTGTTCCTTTGCTTATTAGATTTAAACACTAATTTTAGGGTGGTCCATGTATAAGTTTGGACCACCACGTCATCAATTTCAACATAAATATTGGTGGTTTTTTTTTCTACATGTAGAGATCCACCTGAGATTCGCGCAGGAACGCCTACTTTTAATTTTAAAGAGAGGGTTCGAAAACATAGTTATTCAGATTCAGACGGAGACTACTTTACGACGACGGACGACCGCCCGTAGGGGGTTTACTGCACAAGGCCCCTGCAGAGGAAAAGCTTTATCCCAGCGAATAGAAGATGCTTAGCTCCGCACAACATAGGGATTAGCACACTTTCGAGAAAAACATAGAATAGTAGAGGATCCAGCATGCAGAACACGGCAATCATTAGAAATTCACGAATTAGACATGCTTTTTAATGCACCTACATATACTTCTACATGGTATACTGATCCTATGATCTATCGTTTCGGTATACTATTTAGAATGTATGATTGGTGTATTCGATTACAGAGGTCGTGTAATAGGATCATCTATTGTAAGTCCCAGTTGATAACTGTTAAGAGACTTTAGATTTCTATTGGTTGTGGTGCACCAAATAGAATTTGCACGATGATGAAGCTAAAATTTGTGAGATTCAAAACATTCCCCTCAAAAAAACGGAAAAAAAAATTCTTAAATTTCGTAATAAGATATTCTTTACCAAAATACGTAATTATCTGTTTTACAAGAAAAAAATGATTATTTGTAAGAAAAAAAGAATTGTCTATCTTTTTTTTTTTAAGCAAGAATTGTCTATCTTAATCCGATTATTTGTAGGGTTTTGGTTCTGACTTAATTGAAAAATAGAATACCGTTTGATTCTTTTTTTTTTTTTTTTCCAGAACGGTAAAAAAAAAAAAACATCATGTCGAGAATTCCAGACGAATTGATGTGGAATATATTTCTCAGCTTACCGGCTGAGTCTATTAATCAGTATATATTTCCCCGAAACATCCGTTTTATCGAGCTACCATACACGTACCCTGGTTTCTAGTGTACTCTGTGAATTGTATGTACGGGCGTTTAAGTAAGGAACGTTGTTTGGTTGATAAACGAAAACGAAGACAACAACGACTTGTTGAAAGAGGCACGGATCGTGATCGATACTAAAGATCCGGTGGTGCTTTCGACAAAGTTTATGTCAGTAGTAGTTGATGCATGTGGATATAATTAATAGACAAGTTGCAGAAGTAGTGTTACACAAGTTGTTTCATGTACCTACAGAATTTCGGGTTGTGGAATCCAAAGCATGTGTTTGTTTCTCCTTTTCTTGTTTAGGATCATTTACTCTACAAGAAGATTATTGCTTTTGATATTTCCGGTCAAAGTTTCCGTTTGGTTGAGAGCTACCACCTATGAACCGCCACGGCCTAGACTATATCCTGGGCGAATTGCACGGGTAGCTTTGATTTCTCCTTTAACAATTACTTCTATATATATATATTTATGGTTAGCTGATCAATGGTTGAGAGATGAAATATATGCGTTATATCATCATCAAAAAGTTTGTGTGAAATATGTTCGAGGCAAAAGGCGGTTGAATGGCGGCAATGATAATTAGCTTGAGCCCTACAGTCTTGTTATTAAAAATTTTAAGAATGTGTAAATCGAGAGTTATGTTTCAGTGATCTCAGATAAAAATAATTGTCTTTACACCTGTGAGAGGAGTCGACTCTTACCCTCATACACTAACTTAAAGGAAAACTGGTATTACAACATCAAATTCCTTTTCCACCGAGCTATGCACTTGGGGCAATTACGCATTCGAAAGACCAAAGTGCATTCACAATGGACACCGATGATACACAAATTATATTTTTACTATTTTAACAATAAAATTAAAACGTTTTAGTACATTTTCCTTCCATTATTATATTTGAAACTTATCTTAAAAGTCGTAATAAGAGAATGAATACATGTCAAGGGTTCCATATGCTAGTGCAGTGGGCAGTTTAATGTATGTCATGGTCTCTATTAGGCCTGATTTGGCTCAGGTAGTCAGTGTTGTCAGCAGGTTAATTATGGCTCAACCTGGAAAGGAACACTGGAAAGCAGTGAAAAGGATATTCAGGTACCTTAGGGGTACATCAGATATTGGATCATTTATGGAGGTGGTGCTCAATGTTTTGTCACAGGGTACTGTGATTCTGATTATGCTGCTGATGTGGACATCAAGAGATCTATGACTGGGTATGTGTTTACTTTGGGTGGTTCTGTGGTAAGTTGGAAGGCAACTTTACAGGGTACAATGACATTATCTACTACAGAAGAAGAATACATGGCGCTGACTGAAGCAGCACAGGAAGCAATCTGGTTAAAAGGGCTAGTCAATTATCCGAGTCTACATCAAGATCAAGCCAAGGCGTATTGTGACAGTCTTAGTGCAACATGTTTGGCAAAGGATCAGGTTCATCATAAGAGAACCAAGCACATTGATGTTAAGTACCATTTTCTGAGGAATGAGAGGAGGGTCAAAGTGGAGAAGATCAGCACTGATGTTAATCCTGTTGATATGTTCACTAAACCAGTTCCAAGGGTCAAGTTTCAGTTGTGTCTAGACTTGCTAAATATCTAAAGCTGTTAATCTGAATCTGGGAATACTCAGCTGAGGGTGGGGGTCTGCTGAGGTATTCAAATCTGAAGACAAAGAGGATTTCTGGCACTTGGTTGTGCATCTGGTCAGTTTGCATGAAGTTGAAGTCAAGGTGGAGATTTGTAATGGTGACTTAAACTATGCTACCGAGGTCTGGTATGTAAACATGTTTTTGGTCAGCATTGTATAAAGCATCTGTTGAAATCTGGTGTTCAGCTGAGGCAAGGTCAGTAGGGTGATCAACCTGTTGAGGCAAGTCTACTGAAGACAAGTCTGCTGATGGTGAGCAGACTTGGGGAACACATCTGCAGCATGGTTTTCCGGGTTTGGTTGAGTTACTTCTGGGGTATTTCAGTCATTTACTGGGTTGATTGTTAAGTCGGTTAGAGTTTGATTCCCAAGGCTATAAATACCATATGTATTAATTGTAATTGGATGTAACTTTCTAGTGATAATAAAAATATCCTCGTTTGTTCGTGGAGTAGTGAGCACATTGCTGGAAACCACGTTAAATCTGTGTTATTTTTGTTTCTGTGTTTGTTTACTTGTTATTCTTTTATCTTTACTCACAATCACCATTATTTCTTGATCGATCCGTCATCGTTTTAGCCGATTAATTGTGTCGGTAGCATTACCTTCATCCGATCTCACAATTGGTTTGCTCTTAATTTATGTGATTGTTTATGGATTTTTTTCCCTTCATTTAATCTCTTTATTCTTAATTTTTGTGGTCCTTTTCGTGTATCATTTGAATTGGGATCCTCTGGTGTCTATCTTGCTGATGTATGCTGCTGTGATGTTGTAAAACATATATTTCATGTTTTTTCTTTTATTTTTTTTGTTTAAATTTTAGTTCACATTTCTTAATTCAGCCTTCTTCCTCTTAACACAGCAGGCTGCTGTGTATCAATACACAGCAGAGGACCCTTGCTCGTATTATTTCATGTCGGCTGCATCATGTGTAACTGTTTTTTATTTTTTTTATCTTTTAGTCCTTAGTCCACTCAAAAAGAAAAAATACTGCTGCTGTTATAAAAACATATCACTAGGTAACCAAAGTAAAGCTTTTGCACAGGAAAATGAATTGTATTCATCCTCTTTTCTTAATGCTGAGACGATGTATATCTTTTATATATATATATTTTATATATAAGTCGGCTGAGTAAAGCTTATTTAAGATAAGCTCAAGCTTTTTCATTTATCTATTACGGTATCGATTGATAAAGACACGACATATTACACGTAACTTTATGGTGTAGAAATATCTATCGATTACATCATATATTTACGTTGATATTTATCCACTTTTTTGTGCTTGCGTCAAGACTTAGTTATTAAGTAAACTAGCTGCGGGTTAGTATTTTACACGGAGGAGATAGATTTTATATCTAATGGACATCCACATATTACGAGTATATTTATAACACTCCCTCTTGGATGTCCATCCACAAGAATCTGCCTCGTTAAAACCTTCATTATGAAAAAATCTTGTGGGAAAAAATCATAATGAAGGAAAAAGAGTACAAACTTCGTTTGTGTTTTACTCCCCCTGATTTGAACATCTCTTCAGGTCTTTAAGTCGGTGCATCCCGATCTTCTGGATCAAATTCTCGAACATAGCGGTGATCAATACTTTAGTGAACAAATCTTCTGGATTGTCGCTTGATCTGATCTACTGGATATCAATGTGGCATTTCTTACGAAGATCGTCTGTGGCAAACAATTTGCTCGAATATATTTTATCAGATCGCCTTTTACGTAGCCGCCCTTTAAAATAGCAATACATGCTGCATTGTCTTCGTATAAGCAAGTCGGCTTCTCTTTCTCGATGAATAAATCACAAGTTCCGTCGATCTAATGTGTCAATAATCTAATTGAAACATTTTCTCGGCTTGCTTCATGAGTAGCTACTATTTTTTGCCATGATTAGAAGATATCGCGAACAAAATCTTGCTATGATCAGCATCATGAAATCGATGTACCACCACCAGTGAATGAGCAACTAGATTGATGCCTCGCTTTTAGGGGGTGGATAAATATCCATCATACCGTGTAACCAACAAGTCCACAACTTGCTTTTTTGTTTGATCTGAGTTGTATAACATATATGGTATGTACCAAAAACCTTGCTTGGAAAAACCCAGTGGAAAAAAATCCAGTCAAGGAAAAAAGATTCATGACATATGCGCTATCGTGCACTATTGTCTCATTAAAAACATTTAACTAAGAAAACCAAGTGGGAAAAACTCGTTATAGGAAAAAAGAGTACAATCGTTGATCTTCGGGATCAAATGACATCTTTCATGTGCATGTAATGGATCTTAAATACCCATACTTTATCGTCTTTTGTAACTCTACCGGAGTTAAATTACATATCCAAACTCTCTCAGATCAAAAACATATATCTCCATTATGGGATACTTTATGCAATATATATTGTGTATTTCACACACTTTGTATGCTTCGGGTATTATATGCTTCTAGCATCTTATGCACTCATAGCATGCTTCTAGCGTCTTATAATATGCTTCATGCACGCTTCATGAGTCTTACATGCTTCAGGCACGCTTCTAGCATCCTATGTGCTTTAGGCACTATATTAGCTTAAGGCGATCTCAACATTTCGTAACATGTTTGCCTCTTTTATGAACATCGTTCATAAACCAAGTGTTGTATTCATTATCGTATCTCATTATTCAAACGATGATAACATCAACTCATTACCTCAACACTATGAGATTTATGTTTGTTTGAACTAATATGTTTCTTACGCTTTAAGCGTTGAAAATAATTAACAGTATAACACTATGCAGTTTCTGATTCTTCAGGAATCATTACATTTCCTTCGAGGGGTCACAAGAAAATAACACGAGGGAATGAACTCCAGGTTCATTTCTCCCCCTCATGTATGTATGACAACTGCATATAATTTGTTCCACATACATTATTTATCAACACTTGTTGGCATTTTCTAGCCTAGACCTATTCAAGGGTTTATGATTTCATTACTCATCTCGAGTACGCCATTTCTCTTCCGGAGCTTCATAGACTATATTATTTTCTACTCGAGCATTTGCTAACTCTTCCGGAATCATATAGTCATAACATCTTTTGAGGAATTTTAAATATCGAGCCAATTGATCTTTGACGCTTATAGAGTTATATTCATTAATCTGATACGTATCATATTTTGTCCTTCTTGGACTTTCCCTTCTGGGACAAATATTATCCTTCAAGATCAAACCTTTTCGCGACATTTAATCTAACCAGGGCATTTGCAGCTACTCACTCTTCAAGAGTAATTAAATGCGTCTGGTGATAAGATGTGCGTTAGTATAATGTTTTCCCACGAGATTTATAAACTTCAAGTTTACTTTCATCCCCCTAATCTCAGGAAGACATTTCATTACAAGTTATATCTACGTAAGTTTACAATAACCCTTTGTGGAATTCAGCATTTCGATGTGATATCCCTATGTGGGATTCTACATGTCAATGTGTATCCATTTATATGAGTATCAACAAACATTACGAGATATCAACTCAATAGGGAAGAAGTATATTATCTCTTCGAGAGATTTATATCTCTTTAATTCTTCCGATGTCTCAATTTAATATCCACATCAGGGGATATCCGCACAACTTACGCATTTGAGACTTTGAAAAATTATAAACAAAGTTTATCATATCTGGATCATCTGCAGGATGACCGTAACGTATAGTATTTGTGTCATGACATTGCCTTTACTATAATTTGAAGTTTCATTGTTCTCAACCAGAATTTCGCCGTACAACAAGTACGCGACCAGTGGACTTTTAAGGCCACATCGTGAAAATCGATTTTCATTATTCTTCCAGAATTTAATATCGTTTTGTTCCACTTCTGGTGGGAAAAGCTTCCCCTTCAAGGAGACAAACGTTTGTGATATCCGTCAGGGATATAGTAACCATGGTTATTTTCTATGAATGCCTACACATTTATAAAGTAAATAAAACAACAAAAAGATAATATTTCTCGTATGCTATCTATATCCTATTATACAAAGGAAAAATAAATTACACAAGAAATTTACACTACTACTACTATTACACAAAGTCTTTGCAAAAAAAAAAAAAAAAAAAAAAAAAAATTGTATTTACGGATGTTATAAATACAATGTTGATATATTTTGTAAGTATGTGTTCAAGAGAAAAAAAATTTTAACTGCAAAGGCCCACCGTACCGATTCGCCTTAAGCCTCGGGTTTGGTTGGGCCGGCCCTGTTGATCCATTTCATATCACGAATCTAGTGACATTCATTTCAGGGAATGGACTGGACCAAATGAATCGGGTTTCATGATTATTCTATAATAATCATCTTGTTGAACATAAACCACTTATTTCAATTTTGCTAGTGCAGGAGCATATTATCCCAGTGATAAACACAATCCTTTTACGAAAATTAAAGAAGTGTCACGATGTTCTTACTGAATTTTCTTATCTTTAGACTTCAGGTCATTCGTTGGACCATCATTTCATTTCATATGGACTTCGAGTCCGTACGTATTTCTGCGAATCTCATATTCACTTTCATAAGCAGACAAGTGCTTCTGATGAACTCCAAGTCCATCTATATATACTTTAAATGAATGATCATCTTCAGGTGATCAAATCTTCCAATCAAATTTGTCTACAAGACAAAATGATATTTATGTGAGACTTGGTCTTCATGACTCAATCTGAGCGATACAAAAGTAAATACACAAATAAATAAATAAATGCATAAATAAATATATATATATATATATATATATATATATATATATATATATATATATATATATATATATATATATATATAAACTAACTTAGTATACCAGGTTATACTAATGTATCATTTTCACACTAGTGTCATCAACTCATTTATGGTGAGATTTATTATGACAATTTAAAATCACAGTCTCATATATATATATGTCACGTTCAATTCAGGGAATTGACTGATGTAATTCGATACATCTTTAAATAGTGGTATACAATATCTAGATTTTGTCACGTTCACTCCAGGGAACTGATCACTTGTGTATCTCAACACATCTAGAATATTTAATTGTCCACGTTCACTTCTAAGAACGGACACGTATAATATGACATGTCATAAATTTTGAGTTTAGTCACATCCACTCCTGAGGATGGACATGCACAACCATATACATCGCAAATATTATATTTACTCAGATTCACTTCCGGGGATGAGACCGTATAATTTGATGTATCTTTAATATATTTATAACTTGACCACGTTCATTTCTGGGAATTGTCGTGTAATTCGATATGTCTCAAATATACGATTTAGCCACATTCACTACCGGGAATGAATCAATAAAATTCGGTGTAACTTATATATTGCATTAAATGGTCCTATTTACTTCTGGAAATGGACTCGGGTAATTCAATACATCTCGAATATTAAATTTCATCTCATTCACTTTTAAAATAGATTTGTGTCAACCAAACATCATAGATATACAGTTTAGTCATGTTCACTTTAGGAACATATTTTTATAATTTGACACATCAAAGTTATAGTTTGGATACATTCAATTTAGTGAATGTAATTGGATCATCATTTTTACCTCTCTGATATATAGCATCGTAGAAAATAGATCAATATGTAACTCCTAGCTAATGCCCGAAAAATCCCGAGTGATTCGATCATTGATCACCGTAATAATAATCATTAAACTTTCCTGAGCAAATAAATTGCCACGGGCTGCAATCAACTCCGGCGACCTTCTGCAACCGCGCTATGCATCATCATCTTTGTAATTATTGGCCGACCTGCACATGAAGCTTTGATTAGCTCTTAATATATGAAGCCTGATGGTATATGATATTATATATATATTCATGGCTATATGAGAAAAGTAGAACTTTTCCATGCTACGATTGGTTCATCATCATGTATCTATCAGGATGAGTTTAATCCTTGCCATCCCTTTATTCCTCAGCTCAAAGTTTTGTCGAAGATTTTCGAATAATCTTCCCTTAAAGTGTGGGCCGGGCACACAAGGATGCTTTGGCTCCGATACTACGTGTGAAAAAACATGTGCGGCCCAAACCCATATAAGAGAGGCCTCATCCCCAAAAAAAAACTAGGTTGTGTGGTGAGGGAAATCCATCTCTTAATATGGTGGCGAAACAACCACAAGTTCCCAATGCGAGACACTTTAACACGCCCCTCAAGTGCCGGAGCGGGCACACAAGGCCAATGTTGATAACGACCCAAACTCATATGTCATATAAAAATATACGACACTTTAACAAATCTTGATAACGGTAACCTAGGTAACCAAAGTAAAGCTTTTGCACAGGATAATGAATTGTATTCATCCTCTTTTCTTAATGCTGAGATGATGTATATCTTATATATATATATATATATACAAGTCGGCTGAGTAAAGCTTATTTAAGATAAGCTCAAGCTTTTTCATTTATCAATTACGACACCGATCGATAAAGACACGACATATTACACGTGGTTTTATAGTGTACGTAGAAACATCCGTCGATTACATCATATATTTGGGTTGATATTTATCCACTTTGTTGTGCTTGCGTCGAGACTTAGTTATTAAGTAAATTAGTTGCGGGCTAGTATTTTACACGGAAGAAATAGATATTATATCTAATAGGACATCCAAATATTACGAGTATATATATAACAGCTGCTCTATTTTGTTAGTTGTTTTAGAGTAATTTATGCTCTCCTTTAGATCACTTGGTATTTTTGTAGTTTACGGAATCTATTAAATATGTTTTTAGAGCATTTATTGTTTTTAAAACATTTACAATATCTCCGGTAAATAGGGATGTGCATGGTGAAAAAAGATATAGATAAGTGCGAAATTTATATAAAAACATCCCGAAAGATAAACAAATTTTGAAATTTTTTTTTTTCATTCATTCATACATAACCATAAAAACATAAAGCATAAGGGGGGTGGTGAAAAGAATGATAAGTGCATAAACAGATAAACTTTTCATTCATTCATTCATACATAACCATAAAAACATAAAGCATAAGGGGGGTAGGAGGGGTAGGGGTAGGGGGTCACATAGCAAATTTTTTGGTCTGTGGGAAAATCAGTCATTTAGCAAGGGAGTACAGAATTAGGAAGGTTACACTTTTTAGGTAGCTGAAAGGCAAGGTCTGGGTCAATCCCTAAACTAGGCAAAACATAAGAGTTCTTGTAAGAACAAAGGCATTTTCCATCTGCATGTTTAAGTGCATTGCAACATGAAACCGTCGGCGGTGACGGGTTCGGTGGCGTCACCGCCGGCTTGCAACCCTGTAGCTCATCTCCGGTCATGTTGCAGATGGTTTGAGCAAATGCACCACCCTTAAAGTTGTTTTTGCCGCTGCTGTCTCCGGCGATGAAAACCACCACCAAAAAGAGTGAAATAGTGACAAGTTTGTGATATGGCTCCATGAGAGAAAAAGCACAAAAGGTGTTGCTATTTCTGAGTGGTTTTTAGTGTGAAATTTTGATGTGTGTTATTGTGGGAAAGCAAGAGAAGTATTTATAGGGGATTTGTTGTAATATGTGACGTGGGAAACCGGTAGAACATAATGTTGAGTTATAATGGATTTAATAATTTGTAATAACAATTTTAATCTAAGCAAAGACGAATAACCTAAGTGTCATTAAACTTAGTATGCCTCAAGTACCGTACTACCGAACCTAAATTTTAGGAAGTTACGTGTGGTATTAACGCCGATTACCATATATAATTAAGCATCACAACATGAGAGTTGGATGATTATCATCTCTAGAATCCTCTGATACCGGGTCGTGATAAAGACGCTAGTTCCTTAAAATGGAGGAATCTAATGTCCCACGTTGGAAAGTGAGAAGTATTACTAAGATGTAAAGCTGAGACATAATGAATTTTGTAACTTATGTTAACAATTTTAGGCTAAACAAAGATGATGCGTCTAAGTAATTACTGGATCCATTATGACTTAAAGAAACGCCTTTAGGCCTGAGTTCTGGGGCGTAACAATTTCACTGCCAACATGAAAAGATTATGGTCACCATGATTACCATATAGCACTACGATCATTCTTTTGCAGTTAGAAACATCATTTATATTGACGTTTTCTTCCTTTAAAGAAACCTCACACATGGAAGACAATAGTGGGTACACAATTAGCATCATATAAGGCACTACGATTATTTTTTTCGGTTGGAAACATCAGTTATATATATTGATGTTTCCTACCTTACAGAAATGTCACACATGAGAAAGACAATAGTAAATCTCACATGTCTTAGTGACGTTTCTTGTATATATGATTAGTGTCAACTGTATTGATGTTTCTACCATGTTAGTTGCGACGATAGATTAACATGTGATGTGCTAAAAGTAATTTTGTAACGTCAAATATTAATAATTATTTAAATAATATGATGCTCGAAACAAGTTTATAATGTCAATAAAGGTCATGTAGACCTGCAAAATTAAATGTAATGTTTTTTATCCAAAAATAGAGCGGCCCGTGAATGTATAATTGGCATTTTATCCTTTGACACAATTGGGTGTCACGGGTTCTATATTAGTGGTTGAGACAACATATGAGAATAAAAATATTTTTTAACATTCTTAATGAAATTTTATTATGTGGTGGTTCTAGCAAAAGAACAAAGAAATCATGTTGTCATGAGGTATGAGGCATGGCCAATAAGGCATTGCACGGTAGTAATTACTGTGATCCCTTAATCCAAGTATATATGTTCGAGTTCTAGTGGTGATTAAAGTGTGCGGACGTATATTTCGTTTACTAAAAAAACGGTACGCGTGGAGTGTTATAGAAAAAAAAGAATGCAGGGAATCTAAATGGAGTCACAAATTCGATTTGGGATGAATTATATGCACATATCCGAGTGGAACGAATTAAGATGATTTGATGGATGAAATTCGATTACATGAATTTTTAGTGTACAATTTTTTAATCTGAGGAGGCGATTCTGTATACGATTAAGGATTGCTTCTGGGCAATGAATCTCTTATGGCATTCTTTTGTGTTGCTTTCTAAAACGGTAGCGAGTGCAAAGGATCTACGCCTCGCGTGATGTTTAGATTAGTGAAGTAAAGTATTTTGAAGTTTGATTTTTGTGGTCAATAGACAATAGTGACTTGATTCCACGTTGTTAAATCTTTGTCTTGGTTATTGGTTATTACTAAAAAAAAAAAAATGGATCGATTGTTACAAAAAATAAAAATAAAATGCCCTTGGAAGCTCGACCTTACCCTTTTGCCTCCCAAACCATACTAGGGGCTATTATTTGCACACTATCCGTTTTAGTGTTGCATCACACTATTTTTACAAAATAAACTTTGTGAAGTCGATTCTGATATCAAAAACCGACTTCCAGCAGAGACGATTCAGAATATGGGCTATTATTTACACCTCAATCGTTCTAGTGTTGCACCCCGGTCTACCGGTGCACAACATCGTTTTCATATAATAGATATTTTAAAAGTCAATTCTAGAGACCAGGGCCGTCCATGTGGAAACCGGGGCCTTAGGCCAAATGCTTTTGTCGGGCCCTGACTATTTCTACTTCAAAAACTAAAATCAAATCAATATGTTAAACCGGCTAGAAATACTCTAAACATTTTAGGGTAAATTTTGTTTACATTAGAATTGTTAAAAAATGTATCAGTTGTCTGCTAACATTCTTAAAAGCAAAACCACAAATTAAAAGTACCACATGTTAAAATGGATTAGTATTATGATATTATGTCATTCAATTAAGCAAACACTCCATAAAAAAAATTGGTAACTTATTTGGAATTAAATAAAAAAAATTTGATTATCATACCGCAAAATGGTCATACCGAACCATTAACGGATCGATGGAAGAACATAGTTTGGAAAATTATTTTATGAAGACTAATTAATTAGTGTAAAAAGTGATGATAATGTCAACAAATGAAAAATATATATTGGAAAACAGGACTATGAGGAATCTTGTTTGAAGACATTGATTTGCTTCACATATTGGAAAGCAAGGACACAGAGGCAACAAGTGCTTTTTTTTATTTTTAGACTAGAGTTAAAAAAGATTTTTTTAATAAACTAAAGATGCAATTTCATTGTTTTCTTTTATTGATGAATTACTATATAGCTACGAATTTAAAATTTTATTGGGTTAAAAGAAAGGCTGGAACTAGGATTGGAATATGATAACATGGCCCAACTAAATATAACATAGAGTAAACATATGCAACATAATAGTACTGCTGGATCTTTTTTGGGGGCCCTGGATTTACTACATTTGGGGGAGGCCCAAGGCCAAGGCCTAGTAGGCCTTCCCCCAGGGACGGCTCTGCTAGAGACAAAAGTCGACTTTCCCAAAGTCGCTTCAGAATCAAATCTATGAGAATTCGATTTTTGGCTCTAAACTTAACTTGCACAATATCAATTGGGGAAGTTCTATTAGCACACCACTTTTTAATACTGGCACCACATTACTCCCGACATTACAAAAAATTATTTCGGCACCGCGATGATTTTTAATACAGGGATTGTCGGTGCCACTGGTGTTCGTTGTTGAACACCAACGTCAGTGTCACAACTTAGAAAAAGTGGCACAACGAACACCAGTGACACCGACGCTCCCTTTATAAAAGTGACACAACTTAGAAACGTCAGTCCACTGACTTTCCACTGGTGTTCATAGTTAAACACCAACGTCAGTAGTGTTCAACGACGAACATAAGTGGCACCCATTCAAAAAAATAATCAAATAATGAATGCCAATAATAAAATGTAGTATGCCAATAGAATCCACCTATCAATTATGTTGTGGTGTACCTATAATCGATTAGTGGAGATGATTATGAAGTATAAGCCTATGGTGTAACGCCATTAGTCATGCATTTATAATCTGAGCCGGTCGACCGTAATTAATGATTGAGAAGCTATTCACACACACGCATTCTGCTTCCATGATAAGATATGTTTTGGCCCGTGTTTGTTCGCTCGTTGACTAGTTTTTAATCCTTGGATATTTTGGTTTCCCGTATGATCGCAATGTTGACCTCATGATTTATTTTTGAATCGCTTGATTTGCTCGAGGGCGAGCAAACGCTAAGTGGGGGGTAGTTGATGAGAGTCAACTTTGCTATAATTTCGTGTGCATTTTACCCCTTATTTGTAGCATATTCGATGTAATTTTGGGATAGTTAAATGGTTTTTATTGGCACATTTCACCACGGGTTGAATCACGAGACGATAGAGCTTTTAAGTCCAAAATCTCCATTTTTTTAGGTGAATTGTGTGCGTTTTATTGGCTTTTGTCATGCTTGGGTTTTCTTGCTTTTGTTTGGTATAAGTGCGGCGTGATAGAGGACGTGACAAGGATCGCAACGGTATAAAAATCGTCTAAAACGGAGTTCGTATGAGGAAATGACGCTTGACTCAAATTCAAGCGTTTAAAAAAAGGGGATTATTATCCAACTTTATCGGAATCCCGACTTTTGTGTTTAGTGGAGAGTGAAACCCCAGTATCTTCGTCCGTTTGCTGCTGTCTTCAATTAAAAAATAATAAATAAAGAAAAAGAAAAGAACAATGGAGGCGCCCCATTGGCTGAAAAGAAAAATGGAGCCCACGCCTCAGCCAATTGGAAATTAGGACAAAAGTCAAAGACTGTGAACATATTTGGGCAGCCAATTTAATACGGGGCACTCTTACGGCTATTAATAGTCATGCGTATCGTCCGCCACATCGGATGATTCGCACCGATTGATCGGTGTTAGATCTATATTATAATATAGATCAACAATGATCAACGGTGCGATCATCCGATGTGGCGGATGCGCGACATTGCAGTGTGCACTATCATTTCCGTTTAATACGGGATTTTCTGGTGAAATTGGCGGAACATCTACGTCGGCTGTGGATATATAAAAAGTCACTTAGGTCAAATTTCAAAACAGTTTTTTTACAGTACTTATATTTTTCTGCAGCCACTTTTTTTCTTCTCTTAAAATTAGATCTACATTATTTTTTCTTTTGCAAATTCCCTTAGAATATCATCAGTTTATTTATTTTATTTTGCGATTGGAACACAACGGATTGACAAACCGAGTGATGGATTGCCTCAAACTTTTGTTGGTAATTTATTGTTCATATCTTTTATCATGTTTTCTTCCCAATTAACTATGATTTCTTTTTTCGTTCTTGTTATTATGCGTAGCTAGATTTTTGATAGCTAAATTATATGATGAAACTATGAAATTAATATCTAAACGATGATCTAGGGATGCGTAGTGCTTAAAAATTAAATCTTTTGAGTTGTTGTGTCCTAAAATTTGATCTTAATGCTTGAATTAAACCGATCACTTGATTCATGATTTTACACACGAACTTTATAAATGTATTTTACGAGAGAGTGTGCGAACTAGAGTTTTAGGAATGCTGTGCACGAACTAGTCGATTTATTCGCAGCCTGTTCCTTGGTAAGGTTATTCTAGCTAAGCCGTGAACTCGGTGGATGCGGAGCGTCTCAGTCAATTAAATCTCATAGAGAGGACTGTTGAACCGAATATAGGGTGACTAAGTTGTGGTATTAGCGCCTAGAGATCAGTTTAGGAGATTGCACCCACAACGCATTCATTGGAAACCATTGGTTGGTTGGTAGGTTAAGCTCATCTCTAGTGATTCGGTAAGGTATTGAGAGTAGTGCTCTTGACCATAGTTTAGCTATTCTTTTATCATACTATTAAAGTTGTCGTTTTTATTTGCTTAGTTATAACTATTTTCACATCATTTGTGAGCCTAAACTAAATACAAAAGTGATTGTGATACTTGACTAATTCCTCGTGGGATACGACCTTGCTCGCCGTTGTAGTACGACCGACCCGGTACTCTGCCGGTTAAAGTTGGACGTCACTGTTTTGGCCATCAAGTTTTCTGACGCCGTTGCCGAGTTATGCTTGCACTTGCTACTCATTTTGGTTGGAAAATCCGACAGCTTGACGTCTCTAATGCTTTCCTTCATGGAACTCTTGATGAGGAAGTGTATATGTACCAACCCCAAGGATTTATTCACCCAGAAAAACCCGACCATGTTTGCAGGCTCCACAAGTCATTATACGGACTTAAACAGGCCCCTCGGGCATGGTTTCTCAAGCTATCTCACACTTTATTGCAGCTGGGCTTTCAGGCCTCCCATGTTGACAATTCACTGTTTACATTCAAATCGAAAAATATATTGCTCATGGTTCTAATTTATGTCGACGACATTCTCGTGACGGGCACTCATCCATCGTTAATTGCAGACTTAATCTCCTCCTTGCAAAAAGAATTCAAGCTCAAGGACCTTGGTCCTTTATCTTTCTTCTTGGGCATACAGGCCACTTCCACCTCTGCCGGAATTCACTTTCGTCAATCAAAATATATTCTTGACTTGCTGGACAAAACAAAAATGGCAGGGGCAAAGCCGACCACCACCCCCTGCTCCCCCAATCTTCACTTGTCTGCCTATGATGGTGATCCTCTCTCTCCCCAGCAAATTACTGAATATCGTCAAGTTGTCGGAGCCCTCCAATATTGTACTCTGATGAGGCCGGATATCGAATTCTCTGTCAGTCAGCTCTGTCAGCACCTTCATGCTCCCACCACTGCTCATTGGACAGCGGCAAAACGGGTACTTCGCTTTCTTAAAGGCACCATTGACAGCGGAATTTTATTCTCCCCTGGGCCGATTTACTTACAAGCATTTTGTGACTCTGATTGGGCCGGAAACCCGGATGACCGCCGCTCTACCACCGGCTTTGCTGTTTTCCTCGGACCTTGCTTAATCTCGTGGATGGCAAAGAAGCATTCTGTTGTGGCCCGTTCTAGCACCGAAGCGGAATACCGGGCTCTTGCTCTTGTCACCGCTGAGCTTTACTGGCTTCGAATGCTCTTAAAGGATCTGCACATTCCTTTGGCACAACCCCCTCTCGTTCATTGTGATAAATTGGGGGCACTTGCTCTAGCTGCGAATCCGGTGTTCCACGCGAGAACGAAGCATATCGAGGTCGATTTTCACTTTATTCGGGAAAAGGTGTTCAACAGAGATGTTCTTCTCCGGCATATCTCGTATGATGAGCAAATTGCCGACGTCTTCACGAAAGGTTTATCCAAGACTCGATTCCGCTACATTTCAGACAAGCTTCCTATTCGATCCCTCCCTGTCAGCTTGCGGGGCGATGTTAAGATAATGCCCAATTCAAATCAAACCTTAGAATTGGAAAAGAAAGAGGACAAAGCAGAAGATAGAGAAGAGGCGTAGCAAGACATTCACGAAGTCAAAACTTTATTTAAGTTTCATTTATCTTTTGTCTACCTGCTTTTGCTTTTGTATTTTAAATTAGTTGCTAGCTTTACCATTTATCTACAAATACACTATATAAACATTGTATTGGACTAGCACTTAATCATTGAATTTATAAGCCTCGTTCGTTATTTATTTTGTATTACTAAATTTTACCGGAACTAGGAAGGGTGCAAATAAGGAAAATGATTAGTATACAGAATTGTGTACCGATCTCATCCCCTCAAATGGAAATGTGAGGTCCAGAATTTGTGTTTTTTTTTTTCTTTAAAAGTTAAAGTGTGTAGTTATAAAGTGTTGTGTGGATGATTTATAATATATTTTCTATGCCTAAATCACTACCCTGCAAATAAATGCTCCTATTTTTGTCTAATTATATATCTAAATAATTTAGTTTCTTCCTATACTAATAAGAAGGGAAAAGTTGTTGTTTTGTGACAAGTGTTTTTTTTAATTGGTGTGTCCTTCTACTGTTCATCGGCCCAGAAGCCCAGCCCAGTTTTTTTATTTTTTTTTTATTTTTTTACTGTTCATGGCAGGCCCTGGCTAGAAAAGTTTTTTTTTTATTTTTTATTTTTTATTTTTAGAAGAAGGGTTTGAGTTAAATTGTTTCATTTTGGAGGACTCAATTGTATCACCTTTTAATGTGTGAATATATGTAGCAAATGTATGACTATTTTCAAAATATAAGGCCACGACTTGTTGCCGACACGATCTTTGTATTATGCCAAAACAATTTTGTTGACGTTTACATGAAATATTATAAATTTTTTAAAATAAATTCATTTTATAAAAAAACATATCGTTTGTACACGGTGATATGACTATTTTCAAGATATAAGTCAACGACATGTTGCCTACACGATCTTTATGATTAAAAATATTTGGTTTGACGATTACATGAAATATTACAATTCTTGAAATGATTTTTTTTTTTTTGTAAAAAAACATATCTTTTTTTTTTCTTTCCTATCTAAATAAGAAAGGAAAGGGTATGCCACGTGGCACCCTCCTCTTTTTTTTTTCTCCCGGCTCCTCACATGTATAAACCACAAAAAAATCATCTCTTTTACTCTCATTTGTTGTTTTTTGTGTTTCGGCCCTTTTTGTTATTTTGGACCATCTGGTTTGTAAGGCCTGACATTGTAGAAATAATTTTTTTTTTCATAAAATGAAAATTGACCAGGATGAAATCGGATGGAAAGAAATGAAAATCGATAAAACACGTGATGGTGTGTAAGAGGAAAGTGATGTTAGGTAGGTGGTGGGTGGGGTGGGTTGGGTTGGGGTGTTGGGAAGGGTAGGGTATAATAAGATGGGTGGTGGGCATGGTAGGGTAGGGAGTTGTAGGGTAGAGTAGGATGGGGTGGTGGGTAGGGTAAGGTAGGGTGGGATGAGATAAAATAGGGTGTAATAGTCTTAGCTAGGATAGTGAATTAATATGTAGGTTGGGAGGTAGGTTAAGGTTTGTAGGTATGTAGAGATGTAGGTGCGGTAGAGTGTGCTAATGTAGGTGAGACGAGGTATGAGATGTAATGCGGTGATGTATGGTAGGGTAGGAAGGTATGGTTGGATGATGTGGCGTAAGTTAAGTAAAGTTTGGTAGGTTGAATAAAGTACGTAATATAGGGTAGTGTGGTAAGATAATGTGGTGTAGGGCATGGTGAGGTAGGATTGGATAGATGAGTGTTAAAAAATGTCGGGATAGGGTGCGGTTGGGTGATTGATAATGTGTGTAGTAGATAAGAAAGAGTGTGTTGACTAGGGTAGAGTTGTGTGGTAGGTTGTGGTATCCGAAAGCAGATCGACGTAAAATGTTTATTTTTCATTGTTGCGTTTAAAAATTGCGTTCTGAACGGTTCGTTACATGCTACATTTTTTCGTATTTAATATCATCAAATAAGTTAACATGGGCACTCCATGCGTTGCACGGAGTCGCGATTCACTAGTTTTTATAAAAAGAAACATGTGTTATAAAACTAAGAAGATAATGGAGGAAGAACAAGAGGAAATGCAAGTATAGAAGAAGGGAAAATTGCTTGTGTATTATTCCAATGATATAAGGGGGTATTTATAGTAGAGATTACAATGTGAACACAATAATCTGAATTAATCACAAATCTACTTAAATCAATCAGAATAATAGATAATCCATCAATGATATTATTTCATAACACTCCCCCTTGGATATCTATTATTTAAACATACAACAGATATGATATGCCTCATTAAAACCTTACTAAGAGAAAACCCGGTGGGAAAAAATCTTAGTTAAGGAAAAAGAGTACATATTTATCCGTTTGATTTACTCCCCCGAACCAAGCGTCAATTTCGATATTTCAATTGTCGCATCCCAATGCTCTTCAATGGTCTTTCAAATGTTGCGATCGATAATTGTCTTGATAAATAATTATCGGTTGACCGGATCGTTGCACATCAATCTCCTCATTCTTTTGCAAATCATGAGTAAAGAATAACTTGGGTGAAATATGTTTTGTTCTATCCCCATTAATATAGCCCAATTCAATTGAGATATGCAAGATGCATTGTCTTCATATAGTGCTTAAATGATTTTCATTCTCATCTAGACAATGTCTCAATGAATAAATGGTAGAATTGATTGTCTCGATCGTAGTTGCATAACGTATATGTCATGTACTATTAACTTTGTTAGAAAAACCCGAGTGGGAAAAAAACTAGACAAGGTAAATAGTTCATGACATATGCGTTTCTATGTGTTGCACTGACTGCCTCATTAAAAACCTTTAACTAAGAAAACCCTTTGGGAAAAACTTGGTTAAAGGGAAAAAGAGTACAATCATTGGTTTTAAGACCAAATCCACACAAAAGTTTTGAAGTTGTCGACAACTATCTTTCAAATGTACGCATTCCATTATTATAAACACTTATTATCCAAAACCGATGTAGGAATAATCTTAGTGAACAAATCTATGAGATTGTCACTAGAGCGTACTTTTGCATATCACTCTCTTTTAGAGTTTATTGGATAGTCGAATGTAGGGGCTAATAAGCGTCATTCCCACTACTAACTTATGCAACACATGCAACACAATCAACACTGTAATCAGCTAAATAATGGGGGAAGTAATATAATCGAAATTTGCATGCATATATTTCCACTATCATGCATCGTAATTCCTTAAAATTTATGACATTAACCATGCATTACTTACATATTCCTTTCTCAATAGGAATCTACTCAATCGGTCATACTACATTCAACATGAATGATAACGACCTTAACCATATGCATGTTGCGATTGTCATATTAATTCATTTCTGAAATCCACCAAGGATTTTCATATCAATATTAATGTCTAACGACCCGTAAATATACCGTCATGACATAAAGTTACCGCGGATATATTAGTTAGCGGAATATTATATTATCTATAATGGGAGAATATATTTGATCATTAACAAACAAATATTTCCAATTCAAACTCAACCTCAATTGCTTATTTCATTTTTACCTAGTCTGAGTGTTTATGGCACTCTGCGAATGACTTAGGTACTGGATCCAGATATAATAATAGCAATTAAAGAGGCAAATATGTCGTCGACGACTATTATATTATAATTTCTCCCATAAAATTCATTGCTAATTCGATATTAGCATAAACCAATTCCTTATCAATGTATGGATTGGTTGTTCCGCAACCCCAATATTTAATCATTTGATGCACGTGCAATTTTTGTTTTGGGGTTTTCGTCTACAAGACGAATCTCTTTAAGAGATTTCATGAGTGACCGAATATCAATAATAAATTGATCATTCTTCCGCGGATTTTTATCTTTAACACCGATCGGTCTTCTACGCTTCGGCGTAGCGAAATATCTTTAATCATACCGTTGGTGCATTTATAAATAATCACTCATTTAATTTCAATATAGGCATCCGGCATATTACTTGTTAAATATTACAAGTAAGATTATTTTCGCATTCGATTAAAGGCGATGCGTGGAAGATCGTTTATCTTGTTAAAATTTCTCGGCATTCTTTTATTCTAACATGAGATTTTCTTTATCTCCCCCTAATGCCGAGAATCGATCTTCATCGAACATGTAGCACCGAGCTATACATTGATGCTTTTTTTATTCGCTTCATGCGATTTACACATATAAAACATAGTGGTTTCAATTAAATATCTCATTCTATGAGATTTTTGAAAGCAATATCTCTCTTGCGCTTCATGCGTTTAATATATCACTATGTGATTTTAGATTCTTCAAGAATCGTTCGAAAAAATTCACGTTATATTTAGAGAAATCACTAGAATGAGACAACGAACTTTTGGTTCGTTTCTCCCTCTTTCTCGGAAAATATTTGATATATGCAAAATGTGCATAATCTACCCTTCGTGGGTTTCATGTAAATGAATAATATATGAACTCATGGTTCATATATGTCCATATTTGTCACGAGATATAATGGATTTTCCTCCTCTTATGCTCGGACAACACTTTTTCACTATCGGTATCTAGAAAATTTGCAATTACCCGTGACGGATTCAACATTTTAATGTTAGAGATCCTCTTATGCGGGTATCAACAAATTTCTTTAATATTTTCCGATTTGGGGAGAAGCATTATCTCCTTTAGAGATATTTTATCAATTCTCACAATGCTTATTAGGATGATTAAGTCAAGCGATTTTGAAATTAATAATAATATTCACAATTAAACAACACAATGTATCATGATTCCTAAGACAAGCAATTCATATGGGATTTATTACTAGAACAACTCAAGGAATCCTTGATAACTGAAAAGTCGGTAAAAATTATATGTCAATAGACACTATATTACCAAAATGTGATCACTTACATAATAAATGGCGAAAACAACTTTTCTCGACTAAATGCATGTTTCTATCGTATATTATGAATAGATAAATCATGCATTACATAAAGCATAGTATTAAAGATGATTTGATCTAATAATGCGTTCAACTTCTCAAAAATAATGAGAATTCAAAATATTTTTTAAGAATTAAGTCATAGTCGATCAAATTCTAATATTTTAGTGAATTAATATGTTGAAATGAATTGTATATTGAAGAAATCTTCACCGTTGGTTAGAAAATTGTATTAGTATAAATCGATTTTCTACAAATTGAGAATATCAATTGAAATTGTGTAAATCTATTCTTAAGCAAAAGGTGTATCAACTAAGATGCTCACGAAAATTGGCATCGAAAGATACATTTTAAGTTCAACACATTTAATCATTTTATTTAGCCATAACCGAAAATCAAAACGATCATTGAAAATAGAATAAAGTCTTATCAATAGACTAAGTGTAGAGCATCCTAAACAAAGAGTTTTGGATCTATAATTATTATTATAACACACTAACCCATATCATATCATTTTCAATGCAGCTACCATTTTACATCATTAACACATATCATTATCAATGTAGCTAGGAGAGTATTTTATATGAGTCAAAGAAGAATTCATCTTAATGCCCATAAATAAAACCAACCCATCATATATAAAAATCACCATTTTATTACTAAAATAGAAATTACCTCAAAACTGCGTCAACTTAGAGGAATTACATACCACAACATAAAAGAATTACCAACCATCGAGCAAAAGGATACAATCAACATACGCCAACTAACTTCATGTTGTGAAGCCTACTAACTTCAAATTGTGATATCAGTGGCATATCAAAATCAACTAAAATATTGGCCTTCTCTTAATTAATATACCAAAATATTGGCCTTCTCTTAATTAATATACCAAAATATTGGTCTTCTCTTAATTAATATATGGCCTTGTCTCAATTAATATATGGCATTATATGCCTTTTCTCAACTATGTCATGATTGTCGTTGTGAAAGGAAACATATTTTCCACGACCGCATCCACGACCTCCAGGGCGACCACGGCCATGACCAAAATTGGAATATTATGCCGTGGCCAAAATTCGATTATATTCACTCCAGAGAATGGACTGGCACCAATATTGATTTTCAATAACAAATCTTTTTTTTCTCAGCGAACAATGGACATGCAGTGAGATCAACTCATCAGCCAGCAATATGAGTACAATGAGATCAGAATATCTCTTGAGACATTTCTCGGGATATTGCTGCTGCCGTAGCACTGTCACTTACACCATATTATTTCAATCATGGTGCAATAAAAATGCCTGAATTAACCGATTTAAAATCCTGCATTCGCAGGTTGAACCAATCATGTATGGCTTTCGTTAAAACGACCAATCTCAAGTGGTTGAACCATTATTTCAAATGGTTGCACAAGTCGAACCTTTTTTTTTCAAACGGTTCCATACTTCATACGGATCTTTCACCGTTAAATAATCATAGTCGAACATTTTTTTCAAACGGTTCCATAATTCATACATGGCAATATTAACGTTTGATCAATCATTCTCTGGAGCGTATGTCCTTTTGAATGGACTTAATGGCCTTATTTATTAATGTAATGACATGTCGGCATTATTTTTCAAATTCACTCATTTATGTGAATTTCATGTCCACTTTCGTCAATTCTCGACATGTCAACTTTTGTGAATTTTATATTCACTTTTACGAAACTTTACATATTTAAATGAACTTCGTGTCCATTATATGCTCGTTCAATGTATTGATCATCTCCAAATAATCAAGTTTTTTTCAAAATTGTCAAAAGGACAAGACGCTATTGCGTTAGGTAAAATTAAATTGTATCCATCTCATATAGAATATGGAATTGTATGGTAATATTTTAATCATTACAAAATAAATTAAACAAGCAAAATTTTACCTTAATATTTATTTCTTTCTTGGATCAATCTTCTCTCCCTTTCTCCTTTCTTTCTTGGATCATTCTTCTCTTTTTTTTTTTTTTTTTTTTCACACCGATTAAACTAACAATTTTGTTTCAACCATATCATCTTTCTCCTGGTGATATAATGCATCCGTCCAATATAAATGACGTCGGTGAAAAATAATATAAAATTTTAGACAAGGAAAAAGAATTACACGATTTCCATAGTTACGTTTTTCAATCGAATCATGTATTAAAGCACCCGCACCTCCTCATCAAAATTAATTAGTTAAATCGCTTCCCGAAAACTTTTGATTTATATTCATACATCCTGTTGTTCCAAAAAGATCAAATAAAGGTTGAACAAAAGTGTATAAATTATATTGCATAAAAATAGAATAGAGCTAATGAAACTATGAATTGAGCAGAGGCTCGGTGTCAAGCATAGTGGATCTTTTATGACGTTTCATATTCTAAGTAATATATAGATCTTAAAGATTCAAAAAGAATACTTCCCCTTCGATTATTATATATGCCTGCCACATATATTGACGATTGATTATCTTTTGTGGTTCACCCTCAGATCCTGTACTGAATATCATATTGCGGGACAGATCCACCTCCGTGATGATGCACCATTGATCGCCGGCGAATTAGTGAGGTTGGTGATGACAAGATGAACAAGAAGTTTGTGAATCGGTGAAATTGTGTTTGTCAATTTACGCTGAATGAGACTCGTGGTTGTAGATCGTCTACGATAACGTGTTATAAAACTAAGAAGATAATGGAGGAAGAACAAGAGGAAATGCAAGTATAGAAGAAGGGAAAATTCGCTTGTGTATTATTCCAATGATATAAGGGGTATTTATAGTAGAGATTACAATGTGAACACAATAATCTGAATTAATCACAAATCTACTTAAATCAATCAGAATAATAGATAATCCATCAATGATATTATTTCATAACAACATGTACTCCTGTAATATTTTTTTGAATAATCTTTACTTCCTGTAGTCGCTAGTGTAACCAAAGACCAGTTTGCCGCCGCCGCCACTTTTTCCGCGAACAGCCCTTCGACGTTGGTCGTGGCCACCACTGCTTTGCTTATTCTTTCCGTCTTTTTGCTGGAAGTTCTTACGGTAAATATTCATTCTCATATTCCAGTACTCATACATTATAGTTGTTTGTACGTGCTTTAGTTGTTCAACAACTGCAGAAGCCTTGAATTTATGGTGTAGCCTAAAACCTTGATTTCGTCAATACATCACACTCTGTTTCTATCTTCAGTTGCATATTCAGCCATGATGGAGAACAAGTGTAATACCAATTGTTTTAATCGATTTCCTAAGAATCAACCTTTTGAAAGTTCATTTTAGACCGAACAATCAACTTTCTTCTAAGTATGGTGCTGCGGCAAGCTGGGTGTGGTGCAAATAGCTCCGTTTATTTATCCGGAAAAGATAGAAACTTGTATGTATGTGGCAAAGACGGAAACTTTTGCACTAAGGATATGAAAGTTCTTGCCAAAATATGAACCTAGGACTTTCATTTTAGGTGTTTAATCAGTAGGGCATAACCTTCTATTTGGTAACCATCATATACATTCTAATTATGTTTTAAATGTATAGTATGCCTGCATGTTATTAGCTTTTGTTTCAAAGACTTGTTCATATTAATGGAAGAGTATGCTTCTTCATATAGGGATGATGCTTCTATGCACCAGGCTGTGTTTTTTGTGCATTCAATGATGTTATAAATAGATAAAATCGTCAATGTTAGGTATATGCGATACGTTCTTTGTGTGTGTGGGGTGGGGGATGCGGGGCAGGGACAGGGGGTTTTACCCTTCTAGTTTTCATTGGTAGTTGTTGGAGTTTGGGGCGATAATAAGTTCATTTTCTTTAGCCATGGTTCAAAAAGCACTCATAGTTAACCCAATAGCTTGGTTCAAACTGTAAGTGGTCTGAGAATGCCTTAGAGGTCAAGGGTTTGATTCCTCCTAAGAGATCAAATGCCAGACTTTCTTGATGGCTCCAACATGTTTGGGTCTAGTCGAATACCAGAATAGGAGTCAAACTCTACGGGCACTCAGAGATTGACACCGGATTTAATCAGGCCGGTTGTGGCTCCGAGGGCCCTCTAGGGTAACAAAAAAAGCACTTTTAGTTTGTGTGGCTTTGAGTTTTCTACTTATATGTGACATTTGGCTTTCCTCTCATTTTTGTGTTACCTACAGTTACATATAGATTGGCTCTTGTGGAGCTCATAATACGCATACAGATCCCTGCTACTATTGTGTGTGAGGAGCATTTTGACATAAAACATGAGAAACAGAAACAAGCCTGCTAAAAAGCCGAATGCCTCCTTGTGCAATGTCAATCCTTCTGTTCCTGAACAACAGATGTAAGTTATCCTGGTTATAATCTTGAAAATGTTATCGCTATAATCTTATTTATTCTTTGTTTTAGTCTGTATGAAGGTGAATGTCTTGCTCGTCTTCTTCAGTTGATCAAAAGGTTAGCCTTTGTTTAAATGAAGTTAACGGTACTTTTGTAAAGGCTATGCAAAAAAAAAATAGTACCTGTTGAAGTTTGAGCTTGTAATGTTTGTTAATATGTTTGGTGCAGGGAGATAGACTCTGCTAAAAATTCAAATTGCACTTTACCTGAAAAATTGTGGCTCAAGGTGATTACTTTGTGTGTGTGTTTGAGTGTGTGTGTGTGTTGCTATTTCTCTTTTTAGAATGTTAAACCGATTATTGGGAGGATGTGTCAAATATGTCTTGTATCAGTTGATAATTTGTAATTGTTTGTGAAAATTGATGAGAAATCGAGGCTGTCACTGTGGCTGTGGCACCAATACCTGTAGATGCACTTCCTGATTCTGTGGAATGTTATTCAATGAAAATTAATGTGTAAACTGTAATAGTATCAATTAAATGTGTCAAATATGTCTTTGTTTCTGTCAGCAACAATTTTCGATGGGGGTTAACGAGGCAACTCGCGTGCTTGAACGAATGCGTCCCATTACTTCAATCGCAGCAGCCATGGATGATAAAACCCCTTCAGTGAAACTTCAGGTTGATTTTCTCCTCAATTTGTTAATATTTGCTCAGATTGCATCTCTTCTGCTATAGTTAATGTTTCCCTTTATGGTGATTAAGCAAATACTCTTCATACAATAATTTCTCGTATTTGATGATTCAGGCGATTATATTAGCATCTGACAGCAACCCAAGGTGGCTTTCAAAACATCTACCTACCTTGGCCTCCACAAGGGGTGTTCCTCTTATTTGTGTTAAAGACAACGGGTGCGGTTCTTTAAGATTAGGCCAACTTGTCAACCTGAAAACTGCTATCTGCATCGGTGTTAAGGTACTATTCTCGAGTCATAACTCTCTTAAGTTCTTCAATTACGGGATAAATACACTTTTGTTCTCTTTCGTTTCATGATTTTTGCACTCCTATCATCAATGTTTACCTTGACGCTTTTGTCCCTCATCTATTAGTTTTTTCATGTCTCTACCAACCATACGATGAAGGCACGATATAGGTTCTAATCAATAGAAACTTGACACGTGCCAAAAATGGAAAACAAAACTACACGAGGGGTAGAAGTGCCAAAGATTAAATATTGATAATCTAAGCGTAAAACCGTGATACAAAAGGGTCCCAAAAATGGCGGTTATCCCGTCAACCGAGAGGTTTTATGATGCTTAACTATTAATTAATGCTTTGTACCCAGGCCACAGGAAGTACAATCAATCAGTTGATTAAGAAGATTCTTGGCAATGAAATTCATCTTGGTGTACCATCTTCAACTGAAGAAGAGATTTTGACTGATGTAAAAGAAGAAAATAAAATAAAATAAAAATGCTGACTTAATTGTCTATCATGAGTAACATTGGTTAGCATGACCTCATTAGGATATGGAAGAGGGGATTTTTCTCTCGTGTATCCACACCGTGTGGAGATACCGATTTACTCTTTAAAACACCCGTGTTTTTAAGTTTTTGGTTTATTTACACTATGAAACATGGGTGTTTTCAAAGTGTAATTGGTGTCTCTGAACAGAACGGAGACACCACACAAGAATTTTCTAGGTTAATTCTCATTCATTGTGATAACAATTGTTGGGTTGACATCTTTAATGTTAATGGAAGTATTATTGTCATGTGTGTGTTTCAAATGGACTTCTTTGCAAAGTAAAAACCAATCTTTAATTATTGAAAGCCTTGAGGTTAAAATATTAGTTATATTAAAATTTAAATTACTCCATCCGTACCTATTTATCTGAAGCAGTTGCCAAAATTCATACATAAATTTATTGAATGAATCTAGACACTTTTTAATTCAAGATTAGTTGTTATTTAAATGTACCTAGACACTTAGACTTTTGGCAACTGCTTCGATAAATAGGTACGGAGGGAGTAATATAATATTGGAAAACATTGACAGACAACAGTTTTAAAAAAACCAGGGTAAATAATTGGACAGCTCACAAATTAAAAAATTGAGGTGAAGATTTGACATTATTTTGAATATACAACTGTACGAACAAGAGAAAATTTAGGCTTTAAGTATGAGGAAGAAAGAAAACAAACATTATCTCAACAACTTTCTTTTTTCATTTCTTCAACATTTCCATTTTCTTGCTGCCTGTGACCTTGTAGATAGCTGCATTGTTGCGGCATTGCCCTGTTTTGAGGGCAAAAGCAACACCTTGCGGGGTGGTGGGTGGCACTACAGCCAGCGTATTCACGCAGCTGTTATATTCGATTCGAAATAAATAAGAGAAGGAAAAAGTTTTTTGAAGGAAGCAAAATGTCGAACACCTTACCTGCGCAAGACGGCATCATCACAGCAGCGGTAGCAATAGATAGAGATAAGAACAGCCAACATGCAGTGAAATGGGCGATTGATAACCTTCCTTTGAATAAACAAATCACCCTCGTCCATGTCTTAACACAACAGACTACGTTACCTCGTACGTTTTCTTGCTTCTTCCTCAAGTTTTATAGTCAGAAAATGGTGTATATATATTGCAAATGCAACACGAGGACATAACTGCTACAAAAACATCTTTGCATCATTGATTATAATGTGAAATGCACATTTACATCGTTTTATGTATTGTGCAGAGGACGTAGTTCCAAAAGAAGGACGTGCCCCAACAAGAGATGAGTTGCAACAATTCTTTCTTCCTTTTCGTGGATTTTGTGCTCGTAAAGGGGTATTTACGTAATTTAGAGGACTATATAATTTCAACTTCTTATTCGGCTTTGGTGTGTGTATATGTATATATATAATACAAATATCAGAACTTATTTACAAGTATCAACTAAACACTATTAAGAGACATTGTAATATCTCATATAGAAACATTATTAAGATATAAGGCTGAAAAATAATGAAATTAGTAGTTTGGCTTAACCATTTTAGGTCAAGTGATAACGGTGGCCTAAATAGTTACTGAATGCATTAGCCCCCGTTATGGCTCAAGTAGCTCCGATAAGTCCGAGTTACAAGTGGGTATTAGAGCATATTACCAGATGAAATTAAGTGTCACACCGGTAGGGGGACCACCTCTAGAATATTCTTGTTATCAGATGGAATTAAGTGGCATACCGGTAGGGGACAACCTCTAGAATCCTCTGATAGGGTCTTCGCCTCTTCCTTAAGAAAGGAAGAACTTGGCGTGTCACACTGGTAGGACGTCACCTCTAGAATCCTCTGGTAGGGTCCACGCATCTTCCTTAAAAGGGGAAGAACTTGGCTTAAACCCAATTTCATGTGAAGCGATACGATAAATTTAAGTAGCTATTGAACCCATAACACAGAACAAATGCATTAGGACAACTTCTAAAATATTTTGTTGATTGCTAAGTATATTTGTAAAAAATGACTATGTATGTATGTATGTATCCAGATTAGAGTGAAAGAAATAATACTACATGACATTGATGTATCAAATGCACTTGCAAATTACATCATTGAGAACTCCATCACCATCATTGTACTTGGTACTGCTAACCGTAGTGCCCTCACAAGGTACCCTTTCTTTTTTCTCTTTCTTTCTTTTAGCTTTCTGTTTCCAATTTGATAACAAAATATTTACATCTAAGCAGAAATATTTTTTGTTTGAAGCTGAAAAAAAATAAAAAATTAAAACCTGGTTTTCAATTAATTTAGCAGGGCTTTCAAGAACTTTGATGTACCAACTGGCCTGAGCAGATGTGTCCCGGATTTCTGTACACTTTATTCGGTGTCAAAAACAAAAAGTACAATTTTGAAGCAGGCTACTAGGCCTTTGAAAACTACTTCCTCCTGGCAATCTTCTTCAACTGGATATCCTTCTTCTGTAGACAGCTCTCGTTATAATTCGTTCGATGATGGATATAATCGGTGTGTTTCTAACATGTTTCAATTCTGTCATGATCAGATTGATACACGAGGGTCCCACATCACATTTTGTCGTGTCAGAATAATGTCTGAATGTCAGAATAAGCTAATATTCGACTTTTTTCGACATTTTTTAAAGTCGAACATATCAGGAAGTGGCATAAAGTTTACATTTTATTGAACAATGAAGTTTCTTATTACAGGCAAGAGAGTTGGAGAAGTTCAAGCACTGATAAATCCTTTGAAAGTAGTGTCCAAAGGAGATCAACTGAATGGAGCACATCATCATATGAAAGTAATAATACTAATAACCAGAGAAAATCAACTGAATGGAGCAGCAATGATAGATCTTTTGAAAGTAGTAATAATGGCCCGAGGAAATCAACTGAATGGAGCCGTGGCCAATTGATTCCTCCTCCTATTAATAATAACAAGAATTCCGGCAACGGCGGCGGCGGCGGCGGTGGTGGCGCGAGTCCGATTAACAGTCTGGCTTTAATTCTGAAGAATAGTCAAACGAGTCCATCTTACTCAGTTGCTAGCTCAAGTGAATTTTCTGGACCGCAGAGTTATCGTTCACCTGATGTCTCTTTTGAACATTTGGATTATTCTCGTAATTCGGATGCTTCTTCTTCCAAGTTTTCTATCTCTTCCCAAGCTACGGTAAGAATCTGTGTAAAATGCGGTAAATGTAATGCAGAATTTATAGATTATTTATTTTACAGACTTGGGTACGTATTCTGGTGTATATGGTTTTTAGTGGATCTGTATTACTGTATCTACTGCAAGTGCTTTCAGAGTCGTTTCTTTAATGAAGTTGTGCATGGTATATATACTCAAATGCTGACTTTCTGGCTGGATTTACAGGGTGATATTGAGGATGAATTAACGAGGTTGAAAAAAGAACTTAAGCAAACCATGGACTTATACAACTCTGCTTGCAAAGAAACTGTTTCCGCCACTGAGAAGGTAAAAGGAATTACTTTTCAAGAACATTTATATGGCTCGAAGACATTTTTGGTCCCTTTTTGTTTTACGTTTTTTATTTCAACATTTATAGTGCCAAGAAAAGTTGCTTCTTAATGGTAATTGCATCACCAGGTGAAAGAGATTGATCAATGGAAATCAGACGAAGCGCGCAAAATAGCAGAATCTAAACAAGCACAAGAGGCTGCTTTAGCTATGGTGGAGAGAGAAAAACAGAAGTGCATGGCAGCACTCGAAGCCGCGAAAATGGCGCAACGTCTAGCGGAACTGGAAGCCCAAAAAAGAAAGCTTGCAGAGATGAGATACCAGAAAGAAACTGAAGAGAAGAAGAAAGCCATGGATGCATTAGCAAGCTGTGATATTCGGTATAGAAAATACAGTATCGAAGAGATCGAGGTTGCTACGAAATACTTTGCTGTTTCTGAAAAGATCGGTGAAGGCGGATATGGTCCTGTTTATAAAGGGTATCTTGATCATACTGCTGTTGCTATTAAAGTTTTGAGACCAGATATATCTCAAGGTCAAGAACAGTTCCAAAGAGAGGTAATTTTTTCCTTTTACCCTTGAAGGCTTCAACATTTACTGTGGGCTCCATTTCTAACTAGCTTGCATATGTTGCAGATTGAAGTGCTAAGCCATATGAGGCATCCAAACATGGTTCTACTTTTAGGTGCATGCCCTGAATATGGCTGCCTAGTCTATGAATACATGGACAGAGGAAGCTTAGAAGATCGTCTCTTCTGTCGTAGTGGCAGTCCTCCTATGCCATGGAAAACTCGTTTCAGAATCGCTGCAGAGATAGCCACTGCCCTTCATTTCCTACATCAAACAAAACCCGAACCCCTCGTGCATCGTGATCTGAAACCCGCCAATATTCTCTTAGACCGAAACTACGTGAGCAAGATCGGAGATGTCGGCTTATCTAGGCTGGTCCCACCAACTATAGCAGATACAGTCACTCAATACCACATGACTGCAGCTGCTGGAACTTTCTGTTACATCGATCCTGAGTATCAACAAACCGGAATGCTTGGAACTAAATCGGATATCTATTCCTTAGGTATCATGCTGCTACAGATTATCACAGCAAAACCTGCAATGGGGTTGACTTATCAGGTTGAAGATGCTATCGAAAACGGGAGATTTGCGCAGATGCTCGACCCGAAAATTACTGACTGGCCTATTGAGGATACATTATCTTTTGCAAAATTGTCTTTGAAATGCTGTGAACTACGCAGAAAAGACAGGCCGGATTTGGGATCGGTTATATTACCGGAACTGGAACGACTCCGGGATCTTGGATCGGAATCTGAAACCAAAAGTGGAAATGTTGGCATGAGCATCCATAGCATGGAAAGTTATGCAGATAGTGTGTCTTACAGTCAGGTTAGTTCTCTTCCTCCATAAACACTTTCAGAGTCTAAATTCTTTATTTGTTTATTTTTCTTCGCTCAAACTTAATATTGAATACATCTAGTTATAAAAATAAAAATAAAAATAAAATTCACTCGGGGCGGCTGCATCTAAGCTCTGCCCCAGGCCATTATCAAGAATCTACAAATATATGATTAAAAATATTACGAAAGAATCATTTCTGGATTAAAAAATGATGTGCATTAATTGTTCTTTTTTTTGGTGTTTGATTAGGAGGCAAACAGCATTGCATCTGAGATATGAAAGAGAGAGTAAAGATACTCAAGCAACAACATGGCTCCTCCCCAAGATGAAAGAGATGAGAAATATGTTGTTGTATATTATATAATTTATTTATTAAATTATAAATGTATCAGCTACAAATATTATGTTCATCTGATAATATTACTTAACAGATGTTTCATTATTTACTATAAAAATAAAAAATAAAAAAGCATTTGAAAGTATTTACGTTTAAACGGATTGATATAGCTACACCAATGTAACACATTGTTGAAATATTAAAAGTGGTTAACATGCAAAGCATGGGTGAATCCACATATAGCATTGTGCAAAGATCTTTTTTCTGTGGAAAATTTGTGACAATTTCGGTGATACAAAATATTACAGTTAATGTACATAACTATACATATACATGTGTGTATGTATATATTGTGCGTGCACGTTTATGTCAATATATATATATACAATGTCTTATAGCCGGTCATGTGGTAGCTTGAAGAAGACATGGATGGAGAATTGTGAAGGAAAAACTTTATTGTTATAAGTTCATTTGTTATATATCTTTAGTAGCTTTATTGTCGTAGTAAAAGAAACTTTTGGGGATGGATGAATGACATCTTAATGTCTTTGATCAGTTGCTTTATCCTTTGTGGATATCAGCCACAACGGCTGAGCAAACATGTACCGGTGGATTCGATCCATAGCACTTAAGTTTAAAACATGTCCTTATAGACTCTGATCCCCTTGCCCAAAACTCTGTTTCAACGCTTCTTCTAGCTACACTTTTTTTTTTTAAAAATTTCCCAGGTTACGAGCTTTTGCTCTAAACATAGATACAATACCCAAAAATTGATTTTGAATCTTAAGTATTCGAAGTCCAATCCGTGTTTGCAGAGTCTGGAGCAGCTTTGAGTTACTTGAGAATTCTATGAATCGCATCATAATGTTTCTGACCTTTGAGTGGGGGTTATGCATAAAATATGTTTATGTTTATAGTGCTTTACTGTTTATGCTTTTAAATTAAAAAGGGAGAAGCAGGGTATATTGACGTTTTATTTCAAACTTGTTATTCTTCAACATTTCAAAGGTTTTTGGAGGTGTTTAGATTTTAATGATCAGATTAGAAATGGTTGCTTATTTTGCATCAGCCAACGTAAGTTTTTTTTTTTTTTTTAAGGGGTAATTCTGGATTTTTGTTTACGGTAATGAAAATAAAGGAAGCATTTATAATCATTTATTGTTGTTATTAAAAAAATAATAATAAGAAGCAGGGGATAGTTGAAACTTTTGAATTGTTAAATTTCGACATTTGAAAAGTTTTGAAGGTTTTTGGACAGGTTTGACAGAGGAGGGCTAATCACATGTGATGTGCATCGCCAAAAAAGTGCAAGTAATTTATGTTGAAATATAATTATCTTTTTGTTTGAGTTTGGTTTTGAAAAAGTAATTTATATTGAAATTTATACTATGTTTATCGGGCTTTATTTCTATTTACGTTTGAGTTGTAAATTTCTGGTTAGGCTATTGCTAATCTAATGCTATGAATGGATGGATTAATGCTATTATTGTTGTTAGGTACAACACCGTAGATTGGGGGAGGCTTTTTTTTTCAGCTTACACCTGGTTCGACGGCGATTGTTGGGCGCCGGTGGCTGTGGAAACGGTGCAAGTTACGTACGAAATTGAAACCTAGTTTTTCGGTAAGCTGTTTGGTGGGAGGGTATGTCGAGGAAGCCTACCTCCCTATTCTCATTTTCGCTTCCAATTAAGCTTAATGCATGTGGTTGTACTCTACCACTGTTATCCAACGATTTATCCCACTTGTGTATCCACTTTTGGTTTCCTAACCTTTAGCTTCTTCTCTCGTTTCTCGTCGAATTTCCTTTGAACGCTTTTTTAAACGTGAACTGGTCTTTCAATGATGGGCTCATACTTAGGTAGCTAGATATGCATCCAGAAATATATTCTAATCGTACTTGGTACATTGCCCTAGTGGTATTCACTATGTCTCTACCCCGCTATCCAGTGTGGGAGGACTGGGTTCGAACCCTCCTTGGGGTGTATTTCAAAAATGGGTGTGTGTGTCTTTCGTCTCTTCTGATCTGATCTCACCCTTCCCTCCCTATTCTCATTTTAGATTATGTTGTGTCACCGGTTAGGTCAATTTGATTGTAACACTATAATTGCTCTTTATTTTTACCGGGATAATAAATATACTACTCCATCCGTTCCAAAATAAGTTATG